>WAAF01012852.1:99582-158903 GCA_013400475.1 Tricholaema leucomelas
GCTGGGTGCTAGGTTGGACTGGATGAGCTTGGAGGTCTCTTACAACCTGGTTGCTTTTATGATTCTGTTCTGTGATTAGTACTCTGCTGCTGTTGATTATTAAATGCTTCCTGCAAAACGTGAAACCAAAAAATGCCTGGAAAAATAGCACAGCTGGGAAAAATGCAGCCTTTTTACTTGCCTTGCAGGGTGGTGTTTGCTGTAGGATAAGTCACTGGGAAACGTTCTGAAAAGCAGAATGCATCCCAGTGATGCTACAAGCATTGTAGCTCCCAGCTTGTCGTTTTAAGACAATGTGAAAGTTTGGGGGATTTTTTTAAATGTAAGCTATACTGGTGATAGGTTGTACTGCATGATTGGAGGTCTCTTCCAACCTGGTTGATTCTATGTATTTTTATATATATGTGTGTGTGATTTATACTATTTTTTGCTTAGATTTTTCCATGTGCATTTGCACAAGGACAGCTGCAACTCTTTAACTGTGTGTCTTGGAAATATTTGTCAGCTGTAGGACAAAGAACATGTGTGTGGAAGATGGCATCAAGTCACATGCATGCCAAAAATCCCAGCCCAGCACACTGCATCATCACAAACATATTCCTTAGCATTCGGCTCCAGATCTTGCCGTGCCAGTAGGAGTGGCAATATTGTGACCTGGAGGTCTGTCAGCATTGGCTGACTCAATTGTTGGCCTCACCTGCTACCACATGATGGTGCCACCCGTGTGCCTCCTGCTCCATGCACTTCAAAGCACCATGCCAATTATTTTCAGTAGGAAGCTGTCTCCTGCCAGGGTGACTTCTTCTACAATCTTACTTCAAGTGCAGTGAACTAAATGATGCACAAACTAGGCAGGACATGTTTTATTTAGAAGGATTGGTTTAGGTGTTCTGTATGAAAGTACGGCTTGGGGTAAGAGTACTGCAGGTACTACTTGTGCAAAGTGAGGAGAGAAAGCAGGACCTGGGATGGAGCAAGCAACTATGTTTGAGTCATACAATCATTCAGGTTGGAAAAGGCCACTAAGATCATCAAGTCCAACCTTCCATTTGTCGTGTTTTACTTTGAGTTTCTTCTGTTACCTTGAGTTTCTCTGTTGTCTAATTCAACTTCCTTCTATCTTTGCTTTCTCCAATTTTTTTTGGAATAGCTTCAGGTAGAAGGGATCTTGAAGATCATCTAGTTCAAACACCCCTTCTCCATGGGCAGGGACACCTTGTGCTGGCACAGGTTGCACAAGACCCTGTCCAACCTGGCCTTGAACACCTTCAGGGAGGGCGCATCCACAACCTTATTGGGCAACCTGTGCCAGTGTCTCAGCACTCTCACTGTAAAGAATTTCTTCCTAATATCCAGTCTCAGTCTCCCCACTTGCCGCTCAAAGGGCTTGTCACTTGTGCTATCACTACAGCCCCAACTCTCCTGTAGAACCAGCCTGGTACTGAAGCTTTCCTTTTCCTTGTCCAAGCTGAACAGCCCCAGCTCCCTTCAGCTTGTCCCTCTAGGGGAGGAACTTGTCATAGAATCATAGAATCAACCAGGTTGGAAGAGACCTCCAAGCTCATCCAGCCCAACCTAGCACCCAGCCCTGTCTATTCAACCAGACCATGGCACTAAGTGCCTCATCCAGGTTTTGCTTCAACACCTCCAGGGACGATGACTCCCCCACCTCCCTGGGCAGCCCATTCCAATGCCAGTCACTCTCTGCCAACAACTTCCTCCCAACATGCACCCTATACTTCCCCCAGCACAACTTGGGACTGTATCCCCTTGTTCTGTTGCCGCTTGCCTGGCAGAAGAGACCAACCCCACCTGGCTACAGCCTCCCTTCAGGTAATTGTAGACATCAATAAGGTCACCCCTGAGCCTCCTCCTCTCCAGACTAAACTTCATCCTTCTGCTCATCTTCATGGTCCATTTCCTGGTTTGCAGCTGTTCCTTGTCACTTCTTCAGCTTTTAGAGTAGCAAAACTTCTGTATTAGAAACAGTTTGGATTTAACCCACTGAAGCAGACATTGTCTCCCAGAAATAACTGCAATGAGTCATGGAAATGTTCTATTTTTGACTCAGCTTTCTACAAAAGCTCAGTCATCTTTTATGACCAGTTATGAACCTGCAATTATATTTGCTTTTATAAATATATGTAAATGCAATTAGGAACTGCTCTTAGCATTTGCCTTTTTAAAGCTGCTGGTTTTATTTGGATAAAAGGATCTGCAGGCAACTTGGGTTTACAAAGCATGGAGTCATTTTTACACTTGCACGTTTAGCATTAGCTTCTCAGTTTAGTCTTGTGAACCACAACAGCAGAGCAGGCTAATGCACAGACATCTCACACATACAGAATGATGGGGGTTGGAAGACACCTCTGGAGATCATCTAGTCCAGCCCTTCTGTTAAAGAAGGGGCATCTACAGCAGCTTGCCCAGGATCACAATGGTCAGGTGGGTTTGGAGTCTCTCTCCAGAGAAGGAGACTCCGCAACCTCTCTGGGCAGCCTGCTCGAGGGCTTGAGCACCCTCACAGCAAATAAGTGTGTTCAAACCACCTCCAAAACAACCTGATGTTCAGATAAAACTTCCTGGGTTTTAGTCTGTGCCTGGTGCTCCTTGTCCTGTCAGTGGGAACCACTGAGAAGAGTCTGGGCCCTCATCCTCTTGACTTCCCCCCCTTTAGCTCTTGTTGAGCATTGAGGCTAAACAGCCCCAGGACTTGCAGCCTTTTCTTCTTACAGAGGTCCACCAGTCCCCTCAGCCTCCTTGTGGCCTCCATATTAATAGTTCCCTGTCTCTCTTAAAGTTCTCCTGCCTGCTTTGAATTTCCCAAGTGATCACCAGAGATCATTTTCTCCCTCCCACATAGTCACTGTGGGTTTCCTTGTCACCACTGAAAGCCAGGGCTGACACATGTTTCTGTCTTAGTGGAATAGCAATGACTTCTGCAAAGTCCTGCATCTGGGTCGAGCCAATGCCAGCCACAAATCCAGGCTGCCAGTGAGTGACTGGAGAGCAGCCCTGAGGAGTGGGACTTGGGGATGCTGGTGGATGACAAGATCAACATGAGCCAGCAGTGTGCACTTGCAGCCCAGAAAGCCAACCAGATCCTGGGCTGCATCAGGAGAAGTGTGGCCAGCAGGTCAAGGGAGGTGATTCTCCCCCTCTACTGCGCTCTGCTGAGACCCCACCTGGAGTACTGCATCCAGTTCTGGAGCCCCTGGGACAAGAGGGATGTGGAGATGCTGAAGTGTGTCCAGAGCAGGGCCATGAGGATGCTCAGAGGGCTGCAGCAGCTCTGCTGTGAGGACAGACTGAAAGAGTTGGGGCTGTGCAGTCTGGAGAAGAGGAAGCTCCCAGGTGACCTTCTTGTGGCCTTCCAGTACCTGAAGAAGGCATCCAGAAAAGCTGGGGAGGGACTTTTTAGGCTGTCACAGAGTGCCAGGACTAGGGGGAATGGAGCAAAGCTGGAGCTGGGGAGATTGAGATTGGCCACGAGGAGGAAGTTGTTGAGCATGAGAGTGGTGAGAGGCTGGAATGGGTTGTCCAGGGAGGTGGTTGAGGCCCCATGCCTGGAGGTGTTTAAGGCCAGGCTGGATGAGGCTGTGGGCAGCCTGCTCTAGGGTAGGATGTCCCTGGGCATGGCATGGGGCTTGGAACTAGCTGATCCTTGTGGTCCCTTCCAACCCTAACTGATTCTATGATTCTCTGTTTCTGTGATGTCAAGGTTTCGTTAACAGAATTGTAACCATTACCATGAGTGATGCATACCAGAGGTTAACAAATGAGAGAAGTTATTTGGTGGGACACAAATTGACCAGAGTCTTTATGGTCATAGATTGAAACATGGAAGATCCTTCTGGATCATAGGAGGCAGGACCCCATTCAATTTACCATGAGGACATTAAGCATTGGATATCCATCCCTGGAAGATTTTAGGATTTCTTGGAGCAGAGCTCCTGGTGTGATTGAAGTATCCTGCCCTGAGCAGGAGCTTTGAAGTAGAGAATCCTGAGATTCCTGAAATGTGTCTCTGAGTCTGTGGTAGAAAGGAGAGGGAGAGGGTAATGTACTGGTCACACTGTGCATGTAAGGTGTGGTAGTTTGGCTTGCTGACCACAAGGATTAGGCTTTCTCTGAGCAGCAAAGTCCTTTGCATTAGCTACAATTGCAGCAAACCTTCTTGTGCCAGTATAGAAAAAGAAACAAAACCACAGAGAAATCAAAACATCAAAGCCCAACAACAACAAACCCCCAAACAGTGAGGTTTTTGTTGGCACTTTTTTTGTTTGTTTGGTTGGTTTTTTCCCTCAAGGAGTGTTTCAGCAATCTTGATAAGGATGTAACAGCAGAATTAATACTAAGGTATTCTTCTAGTGTTTTCCTTTCCGCCCCATCACCCAGTATAGAACCATAGAATGGTAAGTGTTGTAAGGGACCTCCAGAGTCAAATGCCCCTTCCAAAGCAGCATCACCTGGGGCAGGCCACACAGGGACACATCCAAATGAGTCTTGAAAGTCTCTAGAGAAGGAAACTCCACAACGTTTTTGGACAGCCTGCTCCAATGCTCCAGCACCCTTACAGTAAAGTTTTTCCTCATGTTGAGATGGAACTTCCCGGGTTCCGTTTTGCCCCACATCCTATCACAGGACACCACTGAAAAGAGAGTGTCTCCTTCTTCTTGCTCTCCACCCTTCAGATTAATGATGTCTCCTCTCTGTCTGCTCTTTTACAGGCTAAACAGCCCCAGGTCTCTCAGCCTCTCCTCATCAAACAGATGTTTCACTCCCTTCATCACCCTTGTAGCCTCCTTTGGACACTTCGCAGTAGTTCCCTCTTCGTCTTGAATGGGTGAGTGCAGAACTGGATACAGTCTTCCAGGATGTGACCTCACCAGGTTAGACTAAAGGGGGGAGGAGAACCTGCCTTGACCTGCTGACCACACTGATCTTAATGTACCTTGCTTCAATCTTTACCTTCTCTGGATTGTGAAATAATGAGGAAATTTAGCAGTGAATGTTGCTATTAAAGACAGAGTAGAAGGAGAAATTCTTGTCAGTGTTTAGAGGTGTAAAACTGAGAAACTGAAGTGCAGAGGAGTTTGCATAGAGCAGTCCATCCAGGTCAAAAACTCTCCACCACCTGCGCTGAGTTTGTAGGGCTAAGAAAGACATGCAGTTTGTGTTCAGGTTTTCTCTGCTGCTGTTGTTGAAGAACCACAGAGCTCGAATGTGAAGATCTTCTCCAGAAGGGAGAGTTAATATTTATAGAGAGGTTTCTGGCAGGGGATTTAGGACAGCTGTCTGATGGAAGTTTGGCTATGTTCTCCAGAGGTTTTTCTTCTTTCTGTTGTTTGTTTGGTTGTCTTTCAAACTCTGCCTCTCCAGAGACTTCATCTGCACCAGCTCAACACCAAGGCACTGCAGCATGTTTTATTAGAGCCTGCTGTGGATGGATTTTGTTTAGGGACAGAATTCACATCACACTGTCAAAGGGAGTTTGATGCCTGGAGGTGGACACTGTTGCTCTGTCATTTTCTGTGGTGGCTTAATGCTTTGTCAACAAATCTCAAGACTGCCTTTCCTTAAAATGTGATAAGTGGATTAGAGAAGTGCAACAGGAAGGAGTATGTTTTTCTGTCAATTCATTGAGATATGCAAGTACTTGGACCTTACCAAGTGCAAGGTCCGGCGCCTGGGTGGTGGCCATCCCAAGCAGAAATACAGGCTGAGTGAGAAGTGGCTCAAGAGCAGTCTGCTGGAGGAGGACTTGAGCATCTGAGCTGATGAAAAACTCCCCATGAACTGACAACGGGCACTGACAGCTCACCAGGCAGCTGTGTGCTGGGCTGCATCTAAGACAGGGAGAGCAGCAGCACAGGGGGGTGATTCTGCCCTTCTGCTCTGCTGTGGAGTGCGTTTACAAGGACTTCTGGTGACAGGCCATGGGACAATGGCTTTGAGCTGGAAGAGGAGAGATTTAGACTGGAGATTGGGAAGAAATTCTTGACGTAATTCTGCCCCTGTACTCAGCACTGCGCAGGCCACAGCTTGAGTGCTGTGTCCAGTTCTGGGCCCCTCAGTTCAAGAGAGATGTTGAGGTGCTTGAACATTTCCAGAGAAGGGCAACAAAGCTGGTGAGGGGCCTGGGGCACAGCCCTGTGAGGAGAGGCTGAGGGAGCTGGGGGTGTGCAGTCTGACAGAAGAGGAGGCTCAGGGCAGACCTTACTGCTGTCTGCAGCTACCTGAAGGGAGACTGTAACCATGTGGGATTAGTCTCTTCTCTCAGGTACCCAGTGATGGAACAGGAAGGCACAGTCTCAAACTGCACCAGAGCAGGTTTAGGCTGGATGTTAGGAAGAAGTTCTACAGGGAAAGAGTGATTGACATTGGAATGGGCTGCTCAGGGAGGTGGTGGAGTCACCAACCTTGGAGATGTTTAAAAGGAGGCTGGATGAGGCACTTGGTGCCATGATCTGGTTGCTAGTTTGAACTGGATGAGCTTGGAGATCTCTTCTAACCTGGCTGATACTATGAGTCTATACTAATTAAAATATTGAGTTAATGTTCCTGAAAGTGTTGCAGCAACATAGGCTGTAATTGGGTTAGCAAGAAGCAAGTTTCTTGTACTAGAAATACATTTGTAGCTTATAGATAGCATGAAACTACAACTACGTTGAGAAACAGCTGAGTGCATATACAGGGCTACAAATAGGACACAAAAACCACAGGACATGGCATAGGATCATGGAACTGTTGAGGCTGGAAGACACCTTTGAGATTAAGTCCAACCCTCTGCCTAGAGGTCACAATTGCTCCACTACTGACAAGACACTGGCAATAAACCAAATCCCTCTGCACCACACATGCATCTTTTAAATCTCTCCAGGGATGATGACTCCACCACTTCCCTGGCAGCCTGTTCCAGTGCCTGAGGACTCTTTCTGGGAAGAATTTTTTTCCTAATATCCAACCCAAACCTTCCTTGGCACAACTTCAGGCCATTTCCTCTTGTCCTGTCACTTGTTACTAGCAAAGAAGAGACCAAACCCCACCTGGTTCCAACCTCCTTTCAGGGAGCTGTAGAGAGCAATGAGGTCTCCCCTCAGCCTTATTTTCTCTGGACTAAACAACCCCAGGTCCCTCAGCTGCTCCTCAGCAGCCCTGTTCTCCAGATCTCTCACCAGCCTAGCTGCCCTTCTCTGGACCTGTTCCAGCACCTCAGTGTTCTTCTTAGAATCATAGAATCAACCAGATCAGAAGAGACCTCCAAGATCATCCAGTCCAACCTAGCACCCAGCCCTGTCCAATCAACCAGACCATAGCACTAAGTGCCCCAGCCAGGCTTTGCTTCAACACCTCCAGGGACAGCAACTCCACCACCTCCCTGGGCAGCCCGTTCCAATGCCAATCACTCTCTCTGCCAACAGCTTCCTCCTAACATCCAGCCTAGACCTCCCCTGGCACAATTTGAGACTGTATCCCCTTGTTCTGTTGCTGGTTGCCTGGCACAGTGAGTGGCACAAAACTGAATCCAGTATTTGAGCTGTGGCCTCACCAATGCCCAGTAGAGGGAAATAATCAGATCCCTAGACCCGCCACACACTTTTGCTGTGACAGGACAAGCGGCAGTGGATGCAAACCAGAACCCAGGATGTTCCACCTGAACATGAGGGAAAACTTCTTTTCCATGAGGATGCTGAAGCCCTGGAGGAGGCTGCACAGAGAGGTTGTGGAGTCTCCTCCTCTGGAGACTTTCAAGACTTGTCTGGATGTGTCCCTGTGTGGCCTGCCCTAGGTGATCCTGCTTTAGCAGGTGGGTGAGTCCCTGTGATCTCTAAAAGTCTCTTGCCAACCCCAAATATTCTGTGATACTTCTCTGTACCTTTGCCTGTATGAATTGGGATATGGAAATGATAGTGACTTGAATAAAGTAATGTGATGGTTTGGGTGTTACCCCCTCCCCCCTACACTTAAGAAAATCACACAGACTAGACTCAGCCAAGCTGGAAATTAGAGAATGAAGCTTTCTAGTTCCATCTTTGCACAACATCCAAGCAGGGATGTACAATAGATACAGCCAGAGACAGAAACAGACCAGTTGAAAAGGTAATACAGAAACACAACAGCCCTCCCAGAAACCAGAGTCCCCAGGAGGGGCTCCCAACCATCCTTTCACCTCCTTTCCACCCTTCTACCTTATCCTAGACTTTGACTGACATTCAAGGTGAGTTTGGAGAATCAGCCAGAGTGGTTTAGGAAACAGAAAGATTAGTCACACAGCAGGTTAGGGAGAGAAGGGAGGCAGCCAGAGCCAGAGAGCAACTCTCTGATCTATATTTGTGTTCTTGTTTTTATACCTCTCAGCAAGCCTATGAGTGCAACAGACATCACCATTGTTTCCTTTTCACAGCTTATCAACTAATTCCTCACACTAAAATATCTCAGCCGGGCTCAAACTAGCACAAGTAAGGCTTTGATGTTTGTTCTTACAGAAATTCTTCTTTTTGAATGGGAATCAGAGGTTAATTTAGAAATGATTTCACGGAACCCAACAGCACAGAATCATAGAATCAAGCAGGTTGGAAGAGACCTCCAAGCTCATCCAGCCCAACCTAGCACCCAGCCTTATCCAGTCAACTAGACCATGACACTAAGTGCCCCAGCCAGGCTTTTCTTGAACACCTCCAGGGATGGTGAATCCACCACCTCCCTGGGCAGCCCATTCCAAAGCCAATCACTTTGGCAACAACTTCCTCCTAACATCCAGCCTAAACCTGCCCTGGTGCAGTTTGACACTGTGTCTTCCTGTTCTGTCACTGGGTACCTGAGAGAAGAGACCAACCCCACATGGTTACAACCTCCCTTCAGCTAGTTGTAGACAGCAATGGGGTCAGCCCTGAGCCTCCTCTTCTGCAGGCTGCACACCCCCGGTTTCCTCAGCCTCTCCTCACAGGGCTGTGCTCCAGGCCCCTCACCAGCTTTGCTGTCCTTCTCTCAACACCTTCCAGCACCTCAACATCTCTCTTGAATTGAGGGGCCCAGAACTGGACACAGCACTCAAGCTGTGGCCTGAGCAGTGCTGAACACAGGGGCAGAAGAACCTCCCTCGTCCTGCTGGCCACACTGCTCCTGAGCCTGGCCATGGCTCTCCTGTCCACCTGGCCACACTGCTGGCTCATTTTCAGCTACTATCTATCAGTACCTCCAGGTCCCTTTCTTCCTGGCTGCTCTCAGCCACTCTGTCCCCAACCAGCAATCCTTCCATAAAAAACACTGAAAACTCTAAATCAGTAAGAACCAAACGTGCTTCAGGTTCTGGGTTTAATTAGCCTTTTACCAAGAGGCAGCTAGGTGGAAACTGTTGATGTTTGTCGTTCAAATGTCAACTGTAAGCAGCAGGTATTAATATAATGAGAGAAGTTGGATTTCTGCCAAGAATGAATTAGTTTTTTTAAAATGAATGCCTCTCTATCAGGACTGGAGGATTGCTTGTGGAAAAATTCCTTATTTTCTGATTTGCCTTTATCTAATTAGGGGAATAGAAAAGTAGAGGTTTAATAACTTACAACAAAGGAAGCCAGGGAAGAAAAACTAAATTAACACTGCATTAAAATGTGGCATTGGTTTGGTTTTGGTTTGGGGTTATTTTAAAGTTCTTCAGCTCTCCTTAGCTTTAAAACGTAGGAATTCCTACATATGAGGTCAGTGGTTGGACCTGATGATCTTAGATGTCTTTTCTAAGCTAAACCAAGAGAGCTAATGTCATTCTGGCCTGGATAAGGAACAGTGTGGGCAGCAGTGTGTGGCTGAGGGAGCTGGGGGTGTGCAGCCGCAGAAGAGGAGGTTCAGGGCAGAGCTCATTGCTGTCTGCAGCTACCTGAAGGGAGGCTGTAGCCAGGTGGGGTTGGGCTCTGCTGCCAGGCAAGCAGCAACAGAACAAGGGGACACAGTCTCAAGTTGTGCCAGGGGAGGTCTGGGCTGGATGTGAGGAGGGAGTTGTTGGCAGAGAGAGTGATTGGCATTGGAATGGGCTGCCCAGGGAGGTGGTGGAGTCGCCATCCCTGATGGTCTTCAAGCAAAGCTTGGATGGGGCACTTAGTGCCATGGTCTGGTTGATTGGCCAGGGCTGGGTACTAGGTTGGGCTGGATGAGCTTGGAAGTTTCTTTCCACCTGGTTAATTCTATAATCCTATGATATTTCAGAATTCTCTCTGAATTTATCTGTGAATCACTCTTTCTTTACATTCTTGAAGCTGCATGATGAACACAAAAGTCACATGAAGCTGCAGTCTCAATCTGGGCTGTGTTTGAAGTGCAGGTAACCAGTTTATCCAACCCACACCATCTGAACTTTAAGCACCTAATCCAGTTACGTGTATATCAATTACCCTCTGATTGTCAATTATCAAGTTATCCTGTTAGGGAAGTAAGCACATATGCTGCAGGTTTTCAGTCATCAAATATTTTAGCCTGTCCTTTAGCAAATATTTGGCCTCAAAGCTCATTTTCACCAATCAGTGAAAAAAAACAAAACAACAAAAAATGAAAGCAGATTCCTTACGCATTTCCACAAATACAGACAGAGGAAATCAGTGTTTGTTTTCAACTAACGTGATTTAGACTGGATAGTAAGAAGAAAGTTTTGACAATGAGGGTGGTGAGACACTGGAACAGATTGCTCATGGAGCCTGTGGATACCCCCTCCCTGGAGGTGTTCAAGGCCAGGGTGGATGAGGCTTTGATCAGCCTGGTCTAGGGGAAGGTGTCCCTGCTCGTGTCAAGGATTTGGAACTAGATGATCATGAAGATCCCTTCCAACCCAGATCATTATATGATTCTATGCTTCTTAATTTCTGAGCACTTTCAGCATTCATTTTGATCCTATTTTTTTTTCTCTGAAGGTTCTTGGGTCACTCCCTGCCATTGCCTTCTTCACTTGTTTCTAGTAACTTGCATGAAAGTCCTCCTGTGCTCCGTTTTCTGCCTGCTAACAGCATGTGTAGCCTGTCTGCTCTGCAAGAACCCATTACAGAGTCATAGAATGGGTTGGGTTGGAAAGGTCCTGAAAAATCACCCGGTTCCAGACCCCCCTGCCATGGGCAAGGGCACCTACTAGTCCATTTTGCTCAAGGTCTACCCTGCCTTTGAACACTTAGAGCTTTAGCCTTTTTATCACTTTGAACACTTTAAACCTCCACAGCTTCTCTGGACAACAAATGGTTGTGAAACTATTTCCTCTGGAGGGAAATGCAACATTTTACCCTGTAGTAAGATAAAAACATGAATACCATTATGTGGAGATATGGAAAAATCATTGAATCATAGAATCAACCAGGATAGAAGAGACCTCCAATATCATCCTGTGAAAGATCATCCTGAAAAAGAGCCTGTGTTGCATCTACATTTTTAAACCGAGAGAGCTGCCACAAAATTACAGGTGATGAAATTTTGAAGGGTAAAGATTCATAATCACACGATTTATATAGGGTTTTATTTTGTATTCATCTAATTCTTCCCCCCACCCCGTGCAGACACTGGAGTGAAGGAATCGCTGCACACCGAATTGGTGTTCAGGCACTGTGGATTTCTCTTTTATTCCATATGCGGATTGTCTTGTGGAGTAACTCCTTGGGCCTGTACAAAGCCCTGGGGGAATTAAAGGCTCTGGTTTTTGTTTTCTTCGGGCAGGTACTAAGCTCTAATAATAGCTGTTAAAGTATCCTCTTCCTTCTCTTTCATTAAGAGAAGATTGAGGCCAGGCTTAGATCAGTTAACAAGAGACATTAGCAAATGAGTTGGTGCAGAAGGTCCCCGTAAAAGGTTTTTGTGGCTGTGATGTCCTGCAGCAATTTCAGGATTTTTTTGTGCAAAGAAAGGATCCTCTAAAATGCAAAGAAGATTCCTTTGGAGGGGGAACCCTTCAGTCATCTGCACCATGTCCATAGCAGGGGTTCAGTATGTTACAGAATCTGTGTGGTTTAGAATCAGCTTTAGAAGTGTTAGTATGTTTTAGAATCTAAAGCCTTTTATACTGAACAAGGAGAAATCTGCCCTGGTAGTGTCTGTAATCGCTGAATCTGTGTGGGATATGTATGAATGCTTGCTAGTTGGTGTGTGAAAGCAGGAAAATTAACCTTAAATTCTGCTCTTCCCTTGCAGCTTGCAGAGTCAGTTCTGCTGCTCCTTATTAACTGGTCTCCAGAAGAGCAGAGTACTAAACCCCTCCAAGTTCTTCTAAACCACTCTTTGGATCTAAGAATAAATTGGTGTTCTCTTGGTGCTAAGTGGCTAAAAGAATGTGAGTTGTGAATTGGTAGCATCTCCTTTGGAGCTTTCATTAACTGTAAGAGGCCTAAGTCTACCTCAAGTGATGGTTGTGCAACCTGCTGTGTCTGCTCAGGGCTAGAGCAGGAGATTAGAAGAGCTCAGAAGTTTCAGACTGAGAGGTAGGACTGTACAGAGGGTGCTGCCCCAAAAGAAATTAAAATAGAATGGGACCACCTGTTACAGAGTTGGAGCTTAGGCAGAAAGATGAGGAAAAAGGCTGAGTATTCATTTAGTGGCCATGGTGGGTTTGTGTTGATGGTTGGACTTCATGGTCATAGAATCACAGAATGGCCTGGGTCCTTAAAGATCCATCTAGTTCCAACCCCCCTGCCACGGGCAGGGACACCTTCTACTAGACCAGGTTGCTCAAAGCCTCATCCAACCTGGCTTTCAACACCTCCACAGCCTCCATGAGCAACCTGTTGCAGTGTCTTACCACTCTCATAATAAAGAACTTCTTCCTAATATCCAATCTTAATCTGCCCTTCTCTAGTTCAAAAGCATTGCACCTCATCCTACCGCTCCAAGCCACTGTGAAAACTCCCCTGTCAGCTTTATTGTAGGCCTCCATCAGGTACTGGAAGACTGTACTAAGCCTACTGTAAGACCCTGGAGCCTTCTTTTCTCCAGGCTGAACAGTTCCAGCTCTCTCAGCCTGTCCACACCCTCCGATCATCTTTGTGACCTCTTCTGGACCCACTCCAGCAGTTCCCTGTCCTCCGCATGCTGGTGGCCTTAGAACTGGACACAATTCTCCAGGTGGGGTTTCACGAGAGCAGAGGGACAGCTTTCCCACCCTGTCTTGATGCAGCTCAGCACACAGCTGCCTGCTGGGCTGCCAGCAACCATTGCTGGCTCATGTGGAGTTTGTCATCAGCTGACACTCTCAAGTCCTCCTCATCCAGACTGCTCTCGAGCCATTCCTCACCCTACCTATGTTGTGCTTGAGATTGCCCCAACACAGTTGTAGGACCTTGCATTTCGCTAACATAGGCCTGCCTCTCCATTCTGTTTTAGAGGTCTTTTTCAACCAAACCAATTCTATGATCCTGTGATTCAGGGTTTCTGCAGGTAGAAGCATCTGTGTGCTTTTCTGGCTCTGCTGGAGGTGCACAGGGTATATTACTTTTGTAAGTAGATCACATCTAAAGCTGCAGCTCCTTTTAGTCATCACAAGCCCTCACAAGGTCTTCAGAGTTCCATTTTTTCCAGAAAGGAGCAGTAATTATAAACCAGAAAGCTGACTTCTGTGAATATTTCAGGGTAAAACCTTTCTTGGACTCTGTAGTGACATTAGTGACATTGACAGTGCCATTTATACATGATTTAACCTTTTTAAAGCTTCCTGAAATGTCCCACCCAGCCAATCCTTGGCCACAGCTTACCCCTGCCCTAAAGCCTGGGGCTTACTTGGTGTTGAGGAAGGTCCTAAAAGCTTATATTGCTTATCTCACAGCTTCCTAGGAGGTAGGGCTAAATGAGATCTGAAACAGAGACTCTCCATAGGAAAGTCAGCCAGAGGCATTAGTTTTCTTTAGATCATACAGATTTTTTCAAAAGAGGCTGTAAGGAAATGTAATTCCTGAGTTAAGGTCATAGAACCATAGACTGCATCGATTTGGAAGGGACCCTCAAAGATCCTCTTATCCAACCTCACTGCAGTGAGCAGGGACATCTCCAGCTAGATCAGGATACTCTCCTAGCAAACCTTCAGCAGCCAGGGAGTCACTTGTGCTCCTTTCTCAATTCCTCAAGAGGCTATCAGGGTGCCTTTCTCCTGGAGTGACACTGACTTGTCACAACTCAGGTCACCCCTGAGCCTCCTCTTCTCCAGGGTTGTTTAGCCTGTAGAAGAGGAGGCTCAGGGATGACCTCATTGCAGGCTACAACTATGTGGAGAGACGTTGTAGCCAGGTGGGGTTGATCTCTTCTGCCAGGCAAGCAGCAACAGAACAAGGGGACACAGTCTCAAGCTGTGCCAGGGCAGGTCTAGGCTGGATGTTAGGACGAAGTTCTTAGCAGAGAGAGTGATTGGCATTGGAATGGGCTGCCCAGGGAGGTGGTGGAGTCACTGTCCCTGGAGGTGTTGAGGCAAAGCCTGGATGGTGCACTTAGTGCCATGGTCGTCTTGATTGGACAGAGTTGGGTGCTAGTTTGGACTGGATGATCTTGGAGGTCTCTTCCAACCTGGTTGATTCGATGATTCTATGAACTGCCTCTATCTCTGCTGTTCTTCAGCATATTTCTTGTTCATGTTATATATAACCCCAGAGTAGAGATTTCTTTGTTACGCAGTGGATGTTATCACTGTATCCCCAAAGCCCACCTGCCCCAAGTTTCTCCCTGTGCCAGCTTGTGTGATTACACATAACTATACCCAAGGGCTCATCCTAAGGCAAGACAATGACTCATTCTTTCTTCTTATAAATAGCATCCAGAAAGCTGAATAGATGAAGGAAACAATGAACATAAGGATTACAAAACACTCTCATTCTTCACAAGTCAGTTTTAGAGGAAAATCAACATTTGTTCATGGTTTTAAAAGACCTCCATCCTCATTAGGAGGAGCATTATTGTTGCTACAACTATTTTTACACAGTGCATTAGATTTGGATTATTTTTGGATTAAATCAAAAGCTGTAGATTGGAAGTTAATGATTGTGAAAGGATTGTCTCTGGATCCTTGCATGGAGATGCTNTTCTGCAGTGCCAAGTTGTTTGCACAACAGCTTTCATAACCCAATTCCTGTTGCATTTTTAAGACCTAAGAGGTTGTGCATATAAACAAGCACTGGCAACAGAAGGGAAGAAATGTTTGTGCAGGCTTTCAACTGGTCCCTAAAGCAGAGGAATCAATGTGAGAGTCTAGGTGAGGTCTGAGGGGATACATACATCTATCCTCCACCCCTTCCTAGGCTCACTGTGACTTTTTCAGCTGTGGCAAGCTCTTCATGTCCTGATTGTACTCACTTTCCTTCACTGTAGACTCTTTCTGCCTGTTTTGTTCACTGGTATTTTTTTATGCTTGTGAAGACAGAAGTTTTGAATCCTCCCTAAGAGAATTTGTTCTCTAGGGGTAGGAAGTCAGCTTCCATTCTTCACTGTGACTGTCTGTGATTTGTAAAAGCAAGTGCTCCATAAAATATCAGCATGGTGGGAAATGTGATGGGTTCTAGGTTATGAACAGCAAAGCTCTGAGCAAGTTAACTGGCAGGAGGTAACACATCAGGCAGTCAGAATGGCCAAAGTTTTTGGTGAAGGCGGTAAGGTAGCATGTCAGTGCTGGCTAAGGATGATTGCTCTTGCAAGGGAAAGAAAACACATCCCTCCTCTTCTCCTGAAGAGAAGTTTGCTACTGTATGCCAGCAACTGTCACAGAGTTACCTACCCATGTGTGTAAGAATCATAGAATCAGTCAGGATTGGAAGGGACCACAAGGATCATCTAGTTCCAAACCCCCTGCCATGGGCAGGAACACCCTACCCTAGAGCAGGCTGCCCACAGCCTCATCCAGCCTGGCCTGAAACACTTCCAGCCATGGGGCCTCAACCGCCTCCCTGGGCAACTTATTCCAGCCTCTCACACTGAAGAACTTCCTCCTCACATCCAATGTGAAACAGGGAAGCTCCTGAGTGCTGCTGTGACAAAGATAATTCCCAAGGGAAGGACCCTCCTGTCTTTGTCTTGCTCCAGTCCAGAATGTGGCACTTCACAGAAAACAAAGATTCTCATTGTCAAGTTTAGCAGCTTAAAATAGCATATGGCAGGTCGCCAGACCCTAACTGCAACATCTGTGGTGGACAAAATACCATGGAGATCTTTGGTGAAATGTACAGCTTCAGCACTCATCATCCTGCAAATTCCTCTCCTGATTGACATTTTTCATTACTCATCTTCACCTAAAAGTGAATTTGTGTGGAGAGGTTGAAGTATTTTTTTTCTCCTGTATTACCAAAGTGTTTTATCTCCCCACTATAAATAAATGTCCCTGAGCAAAACTGTCTGAACTCTTTGATGTTGCTTTGCAGAGAAAGGCCTGGTATATCACTGTCTATTAGTGAGTTTTCCCTGGGTTTTAAAGAAACAAAACTATTTCTTCCAAAGAGTGTGGAGTTAGTTAGAACTGAGGACTTCTGTCATGACTTAGTCTGTGTTCTTACCACCTTTCTGGAAGTGTTGTTTCTCTTCTTTATCGAGCTGCTTTAGTGGCTTTGGTGGTCACAGGTTGGTTGGACTCAGTGGTTTTAGAGGCCTTTTTATAGCCAGAACAGTTCCATAATTCCAGGATCCAAAGTTCTCCTCAGCAGGATAATCACTTCTTAGTATTTTGATTTAAATTAATAACATTTATTTGCAATGAATATAAATATTGGCTCGCAGAAATGATCAGATGAATGTGTCCAGAGAAGGACGATGAAGCTGGTGAGGGGCCTGGAGCACAGCCCTGTGAGGAGAGGCTGAGGGAGCTGGAGGTGTGCAGCCTGCAGAAGAGGAGGCTCACTGGTGATCTGCTATTGGAATGGGCTGCCCAGGGAGGTGGTGGAGTCCCTGTCCTTGAAGGTGTTCAAGCAAAGCCTAGATGAAGCACTTAGTGCCATGGTCTAGTTGATTGGGCCTGGCTGGGTAATAGATTGGACTGGATGAGCTTGGAGGTCTCTTCCAGTCTGGTTGATTCTATGATCGCAGTGCTGTCTACAACTACCTAAAGGGAGGCTGTAGCCAAGTGGGGTTGGTCTCTTCTCCCAGGCAAGCAGCAACAGAGCAAGGAGACACAGTCTCAAGTTTTGCCAGAGGAGCTCCAGGCTGGGTGTTAGGAGGAAGTTGTTGGCAGAGAGAGTGATTGGCATTGGAATGGGCTGCCCAGGGAGGTGGTGGAGTCACTGTGCCTGGAGGTGTTGAAATAAAGTCCGATCTAGTTGATTGGACAGGGCTGGGTGATCATAGAACTCCTGAAAAGAGGTTGGAATGAGGTGGGGGATGGTCTGTTCTCTCTGGTATCAGGTGACAGAATAAGAAGAAATGGTCTGAAATTGTGCCATGGGAGGTTCTGTTTGGATATTGGGAAAAACTTGTTTCCTTTGAGAGTGGTCAGGCATTGGAACAGGCTGCCCAGGCAAGTGGAGGAGTCACCATCCTTGGAGATGTTGAAGAAATGTGTAGATGTGGTACTTGGGGACACATGGTTTAGTGACCATGGTGGTGTTGTGGTTGGACTTGATGATCTTAGAGGTCTCTTCCAGCTGGAACAATTATCTGATTCTATGAATATTTATTGCCAGATAATTTGAATTCAGTGCAATGCAAACAAAATCTCATTATTTTTCATTAACAAGCCTCTGCCTCGTTAGATCATGACTGGTAACAATCTGATATTTGAGGTCAGCTACCATTATCAGCAAGAATTCAAAATAGTTCCAGTGGTTCCCATTTTGAGTTTATTGAATATGATTTGTCATTATTCTTAATCTGCTCTCAGAAGCAATGGCTAATAGATGAGCGGAGCAGCAGGAAGATGTGCTGCATCATCTGTATTCTCTCATAGCTCAGATGTGTTTTTTATGCTGTGTTTGATGTTGGCCTGGTAATCACAGACTCACAGAATGTTAGGGGGGAAGGAACCTCAAAAGTTCATCCAGTCCAAACCCCCTACCAGAGCAGGATGACCTATGCCAGATCACACAGGAGTGTGTCCAGGTGGATTCTGAATATCTCCAGAGAGATAGACTCCACAACGCACAACGCCCCTGGGCAGCCTGTTCCAGTGTTGTCACCCTCACAGGGTAAAAATTTCTCCTCATGTTTAAATGAAACTTCTTGTGGCTCAGCTTCCACCCATTGCTCCTTGTCCTGTCATCAGGCATCACCCAGCAGAGCCTGGGTCAGCCTCCTGGCACTCACCCTTTACATACTTATAAACATTGATGAGGTCACCTTTCAGTCTCCTCTGCTCCAAGATAAAGAGCCCCAGCTCCCTCAGGCTCTTGTTGTAAGAGAGATGTTCCGTTCCCTTAAGGTCATGGCCAGGTCACATACGAGTCTCAAAAGTACATCAGATGGACAAACGAGTCTGGTTTGAATTGTGTATTGAGAGTGTTAGAGGAATTATCACTGCAGCCTGGACTAACTCCATTCCACATCTGCAGTACTGTGTCCAGTTCTGGGCTCCCCAGTTTGAGCGAAACACAAAGCTACTGGAGAGAGTCCAGCAGAGGCTGTGAGAGTGATGCAGGGACTGGAGCATCTGTTTGGGGCTGTTGAGGCTGAAGAGGAACAGCCTGAGGGGGGATCTCATTAATGCTCATAAATATCTGAAGGGCAAGTGTCAAAAAGAAGGGGACAGGCCTTTTTCAGTGCTACCCTGTGAATAAGACAAGGGACAATGGGTGTGAACTGGAACACAGGGAGTTCAACATGAGGAAAAACATCTTTCCTGCAGAGGTGCTGGAGCACTGAAACAGGGTGCCCAAAGAGGTTGTGAGGTGTTCTCTGGAGTCTTTCAAGCCCCACCTGGATGTGTTCCTGTGTGGCCTGCAGTAGGTGATCTTGTTTTGACAGGGAGGTTGGACTTGATGATCTCTGGAGGTCCCTTCCTGGCATCCAGTATTAAGCATGTCTTTTTTTGGCCCTGTTCAAGGCTCTGAAAAGCCTGAACATCAGTATGTGCTGAATGGTGCATACCTAGGAACATTCAGTGCCAGGTTGCTTTTCTTTTTTCCTAGATGTCTTTCAGGATGTGGCTGAAAATTGTCTTCTAAATTATTTGGCTCCTGTTAGCAGAGCACAGAGATTGGACAAAGCTCAGCAGTCCCTCTGGTTTCTTAGAATCACAGAATCATTTTGGTTGCATGAAATAAAGCTTTAAGATCATTGAGTCTGACCATTAACCCATCACTGCCAGTTCACCACTAAACCATGTCCCTAAGCACCATATCTCTAGGGCCTTTAAGTCCTTCCAGGGATGAGGGACTCCATCATTTTGCTGGGCATCCTGTTCCATAGCTTGACAGCCCCTTGGCGGAAGAAATTTTTCCTGCCAAAATACTTGCATTCTGAGAGCTGAAGAGCATTTGGGCCAGATCCTCAGTCACTGGTTTTCAGGATGAGCTCTCTGTATGTCATTCCTCAGTGTGTCAAAACACCTGGAATCTGTGCTGACAAAAGGGCTGGGGCATTCCTGAGCTGCCTCATCCCATAAGGGTTTCCTTCCCGATGTTGGCATGCTTGTGAAAGTGTTTTAGTCTCCGTAGGTAATTCTGCCCTGTATGTGTATCACAAGAAATGGAATCATAGAATCAGTCAGGGTTGGAAGGGACCACAAGTATCATCTAGTTCCACCCCCCCTGCCTAAGATAGAATCATAGAATCAACCAGGTTGGGAGAGACTTCCAAGATCATCCAGTCCAACCTAGCACCCAGCCCTATCCAGTCAACAAGACCATGGCACTAAGTGCCTCATCCAGACTTTTCTTGAACACCTCCAGGGATGGTGACTCCACCACCTCCCTGGGCAGCCCATTCCAATGCCAATCACTCTCTCTGCCAACAACTTCCTCCTAACATCCAGCCTGGACGTGCCCTGGCACAACTTGAGACTGTGTCCCCTTGTTCTATTGCTGGTTGCCTGGCAGAAGAGACCAACTCCCACCTGGCTACAGATCAGGCTGGCCAGAGTAATATGTAATATATAAATAATGAAACACTGGCACAGATTTCCAGAGGTAGTGGAAGGCCTGTCCCAGGTCAGATTTGATAGGTTCTGAGCAGTCTGCTCTAATTGAAGATGTCGCTCTTAGTTCCATGGGGTTGGACTAGGTGGCATTGGAAGGTCCCTTCCAACCCAAACCAGTCTGTGATCCTACAGAGTTCAAAAGGAATGGAATCTATGTGAAAGGCATGTTCTGAAGGATATTTCTGGAAAACTGTGGATATAGAAAAGCTAACAGAGAGCTGACAATCAAGTGTGGGAATTCTGTATGGTTTGGAAAAGCTGAGTGCTACATGATTGTTTTTGGGAAGAAGGAGAAAAATGCCAGCAGGGCAGAAGAGGATTCCACTGAATTCAGAATGTGACTGCTGAGACATGAGCAGCTGAAAGAAGTGTTCCAAAAGATTCATTGAGAAGGAAAATGCATGTGAAAGGAGGTGGGAACAGAGCCTAGAGAGTGATAGAGGAGAGCAGGAAAAAGTGAAGATCATCCAAGTACAGCAGAGAAGGAAGAGCTTCCAAGAGAGATGTTCCAAGGACGGGAGGAGGAAAAGAGCAAAGGGTAGGAACCAGTGGGTAGGCAAAGAGGAAGCAGAGTCAGGAGCTGGAGAACTGGGGAATGGAAGGCAAGGAGGAACAGGGATGAGGCTTAGAGCTAGTAGAAGCAGTGGTGCAGATATGATGAGAGAGGAGAAAGAAGAGTTAAGAGGAAAGTACCAGGGGAGTTGGCAAGAAAGCAGACAATGTAGATAAGAAAGGATTAGGCTTAGAGCAAGGGAGCTATTTTGATCAAGACAAATTATGTGAGCATAATTAGCATTTATGAGGGAGAGAGAAAAGGCATTGTTGACATCTGGACCATGTTTTGAATTATATTTCCAGGATAAAGTATAAATATTAGTAAAAGGAAAATATTACAGAACTGTGTTCTCCATCTGGCCACTTGCATTTGGCAATTACAGCACGAGAGAGTGAAGGAGAGCTTTGAAGATGACAGAGATGTGCTTATGCAAGAAAATCTGCACAAGTGGCTTCATACATACAGTGAGATGAGGGAACACAAAACTAAGGGCAAATGGAAGGTGAAAGCCAGAACTGCTGGTAGAGCACCAGGACAGCTTTCTTCCTTCCTTTTTTTGTCTCACATGAGAGGGCCTAGTAGTGGTGTTCCTAAACAGTTCATTTCTTTTGGCACAGAGATTTCAGGCAGCAAATCACTGAAGCACGTGGAGAATCTAGAATCACAGAACAGTCAGAGTTGGAAGGGACCACAAGGATCATCTAGTACCAACCCCCCTGCCATGGGCAGGGACACCCTACCCTAGAGCAGGCTGCACACAGCCTCATCCAGCCTGGCCTTAAACACCTCCAGGCATGGGGCCTCAACCACCTCCCTGGGCAACCCATTCCAGCCTCTCACCACTCTCATGCTCAACAACTTCCTCCTCACATCCAGCCTGAATCTCCCCACCTCCAGCTTTGCTCCATTCCCTCTACTCATGTCACTCCCTCAGAGCCTAAAAAGTCCCTCCTCAGCTTTCTTGTAGGCCCTTTCAGATACTGGAACCTGCCTTCCTCTTATTCCATTGCTAGCCTTGGTGTATACTTGGGGACATCTTTTTTGTCCTAGCTTGTAGATGTTGTTCCTAAGAGTTGCTTGGTTCACTCAAACAGCAGTGTTGCTCTTATGGAGGCAGGGAATGAATGTGGCTGAGTCAGGAATTATAAAAACAGAATGATTTTATTTTCCTGGAACCCTGCCCCCAAACTATATACAAAATCAGTTTAGTTTATTAACAGATTCAGTTTGCTCAGGAGTTTCTTCCTAAAGTATATTATAGATACATTTAGATATTTAGGAAGTCAGGAAATGGAAAAGGCTAAGCTATAAGCACAGCTTTACCCCACTATCAATCAGCCTGAGCAGAAGATTAAGGGAGCAGCAGGTCTTACTCATAGAGGTGAGATAGGCATTGGGCAATGATCCCTTGCTGGATTCCTCTGCAGGAGCAGCCTTCTGATGCTGCAGGCAATATCCAATAACAGAGATCCACACCGCAGAAGCCCTTAGGTGAGTGGCAGAGCTGCCAAACTCAGAAATGTCTCAAGCACTTCTTCCCCAGTGGAATGGTCATGGAACGATGCTGCCTTCACAGCGGCAAGGGAGAGCCAAAACTGCTTGGGTCCCCAATCTGGGAGGCAGCCAGGGAGTTGGCTACTGATAGGTTCTGAGAGGAGGTGGTCCAGATGCCAACAGCTCTCTCTCAAAGGACCCCAGAGCTTGCCAAGCCTGCAGGTCTACACAAAAGGGTGCAGAGTGGGGAGAGCCATCCAAAAGCAGGGACGGGATAAAACCAAGAGCTGTCCAAAAGCAGAGACAGTCCAGTCATGGCAGGAACCTGCCCCACACAGTGGCAGGGGACTCTCAAGGCCGGAACCCCTGGTCTAATTTCTCCTTTTTCTAGACAAAGTGTCCATTTACCATTTATACTGGGCACGAAAACCCAGTCAACCTCCAGCCCAATTCCTGCGTGGGCTTGCACACGGTCAGCCCACGTGCAAAAAGGCATTCCTTGCTGCCCCACTACAAGCATGCAGTGCAGGGGTGGGGAAGGCAGTTCTCATGCCTTCTTCTCCCATTCAAACCCAGAGTGAGAGGGAGAAGAGAGGAATTTGGGATACCTTTGGACAGGTGCTTACTACCACACTTTGCTCTGGAGGTGTTTTATCCAGCTCTGAATTGCATTGGCAGAAGAATTAGGAGTGGGGTGGAGAGCAGCACATACTTGTCACAAATCTCTGTTTGGACATTGAGCTGATGACCTCAACTCTCTTGAGTGTGGCCATGCAGCCAATTCCTTAGCCAGCAGTAGTCCACCCCTCAGATCCATGCTTTTTGAGTTTGGTGACCAGTATGTCGTGGGGACAATGTCAAGCACTCTACACAAGTCCAAGTAGATGACATCAGTTGCTCTTCCCTTATCCACTGATGCTGTAACTAAATCATTGAAAGCCACCAAACAGGTCAGGCATGATTTGCACTTGGTGAAGCCATGTCATTTACCACCAATCACCTCTTCCTCAGGAGAATATGCTCCATATCCTGCCAGGACATTATCTTGCCCTGCCATCTCCCCTTGGAGATGGAAAAGAGACAAGGAGGTTAACTGCAAAAGCTTTTAAACTAGAATGTTAATCATACTGGTCTGTTTTTTTTTGTTTGTAATGCTTAAAAATCTCAGGTCCATCTGAAATATTTTGTTTCCTGTGAGAGCTGAATCAACATAAAAATGAATTTGGGGAATACTTTAGGGTATTCTTAATCCATCTTTGTTCTTTCAATATACTTTAAACATGTTTCTGCTAACTTCCACAGTACTGCACAGTGCTACTTGACCCTTGCTCTAAGTCTATCACATCATAACACATTAACATAGAAATGATTCTGAGAGGTGAAGCTGAAAGCATCGAGTGCTTACAAGCTTCTTTCCTCAACTGGATAAGAAATGGGAAGAAAAATACTTGATATACACATTGTAGATGTTTTATATTGCACCGTATCTAGCCAGAAGATCAACAATTTCCAACAGTAAATAAATACCAGCTACGCTGAGCATTTTAAGAAGGAAATGCTGCCAGCTTCAGGAAAGAATCAGAAAAGCTGGACATACAGGGCTCTCTGGAGAGGCCAAATACCTGCATCCTTTCTGCTCCTCTGAGCTCAAGTCAATCTGCTCTGGCCAGGTGCAGGATAAGCTGATTGGCACTGGAAAGATAATTATTTGCTCTCTGCTCCAATATTGGATATGCCTCAGTGTTGTGAAAAATGGAACTGCTACCATTGTGTGGAACTGGTGCCTAAGTCTCTTTTTTTCTTTAATCCTGAGGAGCCTAATCAAAAGCAGTGTGACCAAGTCAAGGGAGATGATTCTGTCCCTCTGCTCAGGTGAGACCTTACCTTGAGCACTGCATCCAGTTCTGACAGATGTGAAGCTGTTGAAACAGGTCCAGAAAAGGCCACAAAGATAATCAGGGGGCTGGAGAACCTCCCCTATGGAGACAGGCTGAGAGAGTTGGGGCTGTTCATCCCAGAGCAGAGATGGCTCCAGGGAAAACTTAGAGCAGCCTTCCAGTA
This sequence comes from Tricholaema leucomelas, assembly GCA_013400475.1. NCBI lineage: Eukaryota > Metazoa > Chordata > Aves > Piciformes > Lybiidae > Tricholaema lacrymosa > Tricholaema leucomelas. The sequence continues at coordinate 123,747 of WAAF01012852.1, forward strand.
TCTGAAGGGGGCTACAAGAAAGCTGTGGAGGGATTTTTCCAAGGCCTTGTAGTGACAAGTCAAAACATTGGCTTTGAGCTGAAAGAAGGGAGATTGAGACTGGAGATGAGGAGGAAATTCTTTAGAGTGAGGGTGGTGAGACACTGGAACAGGTTCCTCGGGGAAGTTGTGGATGCCCCCTCTCTGGAGGTGTTCAAGGCCAGGTTGGACAAGGCCTTGAGCAACTTGTGTAGTGTAAGATGTCCTTGATTACGTCAGGGGATTGGAACTAAATGATGTTTAAGGTCCCTTCCAAACCAAACCAAACCAGTCTGTGAATCTATGATCATTAAAATCTCTTCTACATCAAACTGTTTTATGATTCTAAAGGAGACTCAGAATTGCAGCAGTGTGAGCTTGTGGTCGTATTTTAAGACTCTCGTCCTAAACATTCATGCTTGAATAAATTGCAACAATTAAATTACAACACTGTGAAGAAACAAAAGAGCAGCCTCAGAGTCATGCCAGTTGGTGCTTTTTTGGAAGTGACCTTAGATCCAGAACTGAGAGAATAAGGGATATGGAGCTAAGTGGGGAATTCTCTCGTGCCAGTTCTTGCACAGGCTGTTGGATGGGCTGTTTGGAGTTTTTGAGGGTGTGTATTTGAGGTGGGCAAAGGAGCATTTCTTTGACATCATCTTTTCCTTGGAACCTGTCACTAGTAATTATTTCAGTCTTCTCTGTTTTATAAGGAGAAGTAAACCGGGAGAAAGGGAAGAACTGAAACATGGTAAAGGTGCAGAATGGGCTGCCCAGGGAGGTGGTGAAGTCACCATCCCTTGAGGTGTTCAAGAAAAGCCTGGCTGAGGCACTTAGTGCCATGGTCTGGTTGACTGGATAGGGCTGAGTGATAGGTTAGACTGGACGAGCTTGGAGGTCTCTTCTAATCTGATTGATTCTCTGATTGATTCTATGATTCTGTTCTATTCTGAGGTGTGGACACAAACAGCAGAGCTTAGGCTTCTGTTCAAGTAAGAGAACAAATACCCTTGCCAGGGTGACTTTGTGAACAAGCTGTCATGTGCGTGCATCAAGGAGTCAGGAAGGCAAATACTTCTGAAGTTAGGGAAAGTCACAGAACTCCACACACAAATAATCCCATTTTATGTTGAGGAACAACAGAATGATCTGGATTCTGTGTCTTTGACCATTTCTTGTGGGCTTCCAAAGCCTTGTATTCGGAGCAGCAATGCTCAGTGTGCCTTAAGAGAAGTTGCATAAGGACACCAGAAAAACAGAGGGAAAGGATTTGTGGGTGTGGGTTTGTTACTGACAACAAGTAGCCACGTGATCATGGTGCTAATCAGGGTAAACAAGCATGGCATTGGTAGTAGATGATCTGGAAACCGATTCACAGCCAGAGTAGGTGGTCATAGTTCATCTCCTCTGATATTTTGGTGCGGACACTCACAACAAATGAGCAGTTCTGATGGTTTTCTTTTTTCACTTAAAAGGATGATTTAGAAGGAAACAAAATGCTCTTCTCAAACAGTAAGGTTTAGGACCTGAGGAGAACTGTAAGGATTTCCTTCTTTAATCTGTGGGAATTAGCCCTGACTGACAAGAACAAGCAAGCAGCTGACTTGCAGTCCTCAGTTCACTTGCAGGTACACGGTGCACAGACCTCCAGGAGTAAAGCAGCTCTCATTTGAGGTGGATTTCATATGAGGATCCAACCAGACGTGTCAATGCCGGGACGGAGGTTGCCATCGTGTCCTAGGGGAAAACCAGTGCAGGTTGGATAGCAGAAATATGCTTTTAAATTATCATCTCTCGGTAAAGCTTCAATATTTAGTAGCTACTGCTCAGGGCTGTGTGGTGCAAACAAGAAGAATATAAACCATTGTGTGGTAGCTGACCCAAAGTAGTTTCCCTGGATCTTGTGCTGTATCCTGCAGTGTGTAGAGTGTGTTGTGCTGTAGTGATTTTTGGTGGTCAAGTCAAGCAGTGTCTTCAAACAGAACCTTCTACCTTTCCAACAATTGAGCTGTGAGTGATAAGCCATTGAAGAATGACCATTTGAAGAAGAAATATTCAGAGAGGGAAAAGCAGATAATCATAGAACCATTTTGGTTGAAAAATACCTCTGAGATCATCGAGTCCAACCATTATCTAACTAACAAGTCTTGTACTAAACCATGTCCCTTAGCACCAGATCTCTGTCTTTTCACAGTATCACAGTATCATCAGGGTTGGAAGAGACCCATCTCCAGGGGCGAGGATTGTTCAGCATTGAGTATGGCAGCTGGAAAGAGCAAGCAGAGTATGGGAGAAGGCTATGAGAGAGAGAAACAAATAATCCAAATATTCCTAGTGCAAATCTGAGTTTATTGCTGGAGCAATTAGGGAGATCGCCCTGACAGGATTACAGCTTCTCCAAAATTGCTAGTTGAGGAGATGCCAGATCTCTCCTAAGAACTAATATTGGGATATAAAGTACCCCCTTGCTAGAAAGGACATTTCATTTGGCATGATGCATTTCTCTGTCCTTTTATTGCTGGAGGATGAGCAAATCATTTCAGTGTTTTGTTTGTTTTTTTATTTCTCCTGCTGCCTACTGTCAGTTCAGCTGGTGGGAGGGAAGCAGAATGCAACTCCAAACAAGTTGGATTTGAGTGAGGCAGAAATCAAATGTTTTTTTATCTGTAGCTCAGCCCTCTTCATTGCTGTAGTAGCGAGTGCTAGCCAGGCTGTCATTGTGTAGTTGTGAAGCTGTTGGGTTTCATGCTTTGCTGAGCAGTTCACAGAAGAAAACTGTGTTCAAAGCTGATGTATTTTTGCCTGCTTGTTGACAGTAACTGAAGGACATGGACATCTGAACCATACAGATGTTTCTAGGACAAGACCACGGCATTTGGATTGTCACAGTGGGTTGTCACCGTGTTAGCGAGCAGAGCTCCTCAGACACATTTGTCACAGCCATTATATTCAGAGAGGGAAGGGAGAAAGAAAATTCTAATTCCTATTTACCATCTAACACTGATTTTAGATGTTTGGCACTGTCTTGTGCTTGAAGTGCTTCGATCTTGTTTGGTGTTTCAAGCGTGGTTAGGATTAAAGGGTCAAAAGGGGTGCTTCCAAGCTTTGAGACCTGCTGAACTCTTCAACAGCAAGTGAAATATACTCACTTTTTAATATCTATGTGTGTGTGTCTATGCATAATTTTTATGGTTGCCTTTATATAGATATATCTGTGTGCTTACATTTTCTGTATTTGCTGCATTCATAGAATTGTTTCAGCTGGATAATTGAGTCCAATTATCAACCCAACACCACCATGGCCACTAAACCATGTCCCAGAGTACCATGGCCACACATTTCCTGAACACTTCCAGTTACAGTGACTCCACCACCTCCCTGGGCAGCCTGTTCCAATCCCTGACTACTCTTTCAGGAAAGAATTTTTTCCTGCTCTCCAATCTAACCCTCCCCTGGCACAATTTCAGGCAATTTCCTCTCATTCTGTCAGCTGATAATAGGAGGAAGAGACCAACCCCCACCTCACTCCAACCTCCCTGTCAAATATTAAATGAATTTCAACAAACATCTTCATCTTAGGACAAGGAGCAATGGGTGTAAATTGCAGCAAAAGAGGTTTCCACTCCCTTCCCCTAAAGAAGGGGAACTTCTTTACTGTAAGTGTCAAAGAGCACTAGAATAGTCTCCCCAGAGAAGTTGTGGAGTCTCCTTCTGTGAAGACTTTCAAGGCCTGTCTGGAAATGTTTCTCTGTGCTCTGTGTTAGATAGTATTGTCCTGCTCTGGCAGGGGGGTTGGACTCGATAATCTTCTTGGGTCCCTTCCAATCCCTAACATCCTGTGAGCCTGTGATCTTCAAGGGTCCCTGGATCCCAGTCTGAATCCTGGGCTTATGAAAACTTGCTGTTAGTAGAAGCTGTGTTAAGGTGGCACCATCCCTGTTTCTGTCGGCCTTATACTAAGCAGCTGCAGGTAGCCTCAGCACACAGCCACGCTGTCTTGGCCAGCCTGTTCAGCTCCAAGACTCTTTGCTACTGTACACTGGGTGCTGTGAACATGACAGCAGATACCACAACACAGTGACCCCGAGTAGGACAAGCATACTGGAATGGCATCATCTCCATCAGGGCTGATGAAAGGAGAGCTTTGCGCCCACCCACTGGGTTGCTGCTTTGGGGTTAGATTTTGATCCTCTTTCACCCAAGGGTTAAGCAGAGCTCACATTTTCTGTTTCAAACATGGCAGCAGAAGGGGATTCTGTCCCAGGACTTTCTCTGCATTTTACATCACACAGCTTGATCACCAGGCTACAGAGGAGTTAGCTGCTAATCTGGCTTTGCAGCCCAGGAAAACCTGCTTTGCTGGCAGGGATTCAGCAGCAGAGGCAAGAAGTGTCTCTGCCAGATTTGTTACTATCCTGGTGCTCAGAGCAATTTTCTGAGAACCAGGAACCTTCTTATTTACTTCTGGGCTCGAAAGGTTTGGATCTGGTTTTGTTACCTGTGTGGAGGACGATGGCACCACTATGCCTTCTCCAAAAGAGCTTTTGCAGAAGCCTGTAGTAGTACTTTTGTGGAGGCAGAGGGATGTGGGAGTGAGGTTGTGGGAGATGATGTGTAAGGAAGCCTGTATGTCTAAGCCCTCGCTCTCTGATTTTCACTTGGCTTAAGGTGGAAAATGTGTTCCTCAGCCTTGGTGGGACCAAGAAAGTTCTAAGCCTCCACAGAGATGATGCTGGGGAATGCAAAGGTTGAAAATCAGTACCACCTGTGGTCTGCCAGCAGAACAGAGTTACTGCATGAAAGAGGAGCCTTTCAGTCTGTGGTTTTGATTTAGGCATTAGGGCAAAGAAGCTGGTGAGAGGCCTGGAGCACAGCCCTGTAAGGAGAGGCTGAGGGAGCTCGGATTGTTTAACCTGGAGAAGAGGAGGCTCAGGGCAGACCTCGTTGCTGTCTACAACCACCTGAAAGGAAGCTGTAGCCAGGTGGGGTTGGGCTCTTCTGCCAGGCAACCAGCAACAGAACAAGGGGACACAGTCTCAAGTTGTGTTGGGGGAGGTCTAGGCTGGATGTTAGGAGGAAGTTGTTGGCAGAGAGAGTGATTGGCATTGGAATGGGCTGCCCAGGGAGGTGGTGTAGTCGCCATCCCTGGAAGTGTTCAAGAAAAGCCTGGCTGGGGCACTTAGTGCCATGGTCTGGTTGATTGGCTAGGGCTGGGTGCTAGGTTGGACTGGATGATCTTGGAGGTCTCTTCCAACCTGGTCGATTCTGTGATTTGAAATGTCACTTATTATTTCCCTGAAATCTTGTTTGGGTTCAAGACTTCCAGCCTGTCTACGTTCTGGGTGTTGCCCTGGGGACTCTTGCTTCTGCTCCAGAGCAGAGTAGTTAAGAAACTGCTGCCCTGTGCAAAGCCCCCATGTGCTTTGCTTTTGCAGTCTTTGTCCTGCTAACTTTGTGCAGACACTCTGATGATCTGCTTCACAATTGCTCCTAACATGTGAAGCAGAGTTTCGCTCACAGGGCAAGGTGGGCTCGAGCCCAACTGTTGTCTTTGTGGTAGGTATGACAGGTTCCACAGTACTTCAGATGAAGTTCCTGTGCTGCTGCAGCTACTTAAACCTCCTGGATCTTTAAATAGGCGTCCTTGGCCGGCTTTTCTCATGCTGTTAATCCTGGCACAGATGAAGCAGCACGAATACAAGTGTTTTAGACAGCCTGCACAGTTGCATGTGGAATATATATTGCATTGTTTGCCTATCACCAGTGCTGTGGGGCTGTCGTTCAGTGCTCTGCAGTCTTAGATCATCTTTCTGACAGGAGCTGTGTAAATGCAGATATAATTACCTTTATGATATTTTTGGGGGGTGGGGAGTGGGAAGAACAGATATCCTTTAATAAAGCAGAAGAGCCATTTCCTGGGAGTTTCATTCACATAATATTTATAGTGGTACAGAACAAATGAGCTGTTGGAAAAGGGAGCAGAGTTAATACTGTGAATGAACTTGCCTGGAGAAGAATTTGTGATAAAGTGATGAATCTACATAACTTCAGTAAACCAATTACTGCCCCTCCTGCATTTGTGAATATGAAAACTCAATGGGATTTGTTGTAATCCCTCCCTGTGAACAGATGGGCAGATTGCAGCTCCCTGCAGAGCATGTTCCAGCCTCCCCAGTTCCTTCCACAGTCAGTTTTCATCCTGTTTCTTTACACCTTGCTTCTTGGTCACTAGTGGTGTGCCCCAGGGCTCAGTACTGGAGTCAGTTCTGTTTAACAGCTTCATCAATGATCTGGACAAGGGAATTGAGTGTACCCTGTGTAAGTGTGCAGGTGACACGAAACGGAGTGGCACTGTTGATCTGCTGGAGAGTAGGAAAGCTCCGCAAAGAGATATGGCCAGGCAGGATTGATGGGCCAAGGTCAGTTATATGACGTTTAACAAAGCCAAGTGCAATGCAGGTCCTGCATTTGGGTCACAACCATCCCATGAACGCTCCAGGCTTGGGGCACAGTGTGACAGTTTGGGTGTTACTTGCCCCCTCACTCTTATGAAATCACCCAGACTGGACTCAGCCAGCTGGAATTTAAGGAACTAAGCTTTATATATTTACAGCTTAGCACAGTATACAAGGAGATATTTACAATAGATACAGCTGTATACAGAAATAGGCAAGTTAAAGGTAATACAGAAACACAACAGCCCTCCCAGTAATTAGAGTCCCCAGGAGGGGCACCCAACCACCCTTCCATCTTCTTCCCACCCCTCTCCCTTATCCCAGACTTTGCCTTACATGCAAGGTGAGCTTGGAGGGTTGGCAAGGAAGGGTTAAAAAGCAGAAGGGTTAGTTACACAGAAGAAACCCAAGGAGAAAGCACAGATACCAGCTATGACAGAGACCCACTCTCTTATCTATGTTTTGTGTTCTTGTTTTTATACATCTCAGCAAGCCCATGAGTGGACATCATCATTGTTTGCTTTTTACAGCCTATAAAGTAATTTGCCTAACTAAAATATTCCAATTTGTCTCAAAGTAGCACACAGAGTGTCTGGAAGTTGCCTGATGGAAAAGGACCTGAGCGTGCTGTTTGACAGCCAACAGTGTGCTTAGGTGGCTGAAGGCCATGAGCATCCTGGCTTGGATCAGCAATGGTGTGGCCAGCAGGATTAAGGAACTGATTGTGCCCCTGGACTGGGCACTGGTGAGTCTGCACTTCAAATCCTGGGTTCAGTTTTGGGCCCCTCACTCCAAGAAGAACATTGAGGGGCTGGAGCATGTGCAGAGGAGAGCAGCGAGGCTGGACAAAGGGTCTGGAGAACAGGGCTGGTGAGTAGCAGCTGAGAGAACTGGGATTGTTTAATCTAGAGAAGAGGAAGTTGAGGGGAAACCTCATTGCTCTCTACAATTCCCTGAGAGAAGGCTGGAGCCAAGTGGGGGTTGTTCTTTTCTCCCAAGTGTCGGGTGATAGGAGGAGAAGAGATGGCCTGAAATTGCGCCAGAGGAAGGTTAGATTAGATATTACAGGAGCGTTGGACTCAATGATCTCTGGAAGACCCTTCCAACCCTTAGCATACTGTGATAAGAAAATACTTCTTTCCTGAGTGATCAGGCATTGGAACAGGCTGCCCAGGGAGATCTCTTCCAATCCCTTCCATTCTATGATTCTATAAACTCCTGTTTGCAGGGAGTTCTACAGCAGCCAATTTTTTTACTCCAAGTTTCAACCAACACAACTGAAATTACAAGATCTAAGCCAGGAGTGACTTTTCATTCTCCTCCCTCCCTGAAATCATCTTGGTCACAGCTACTGAGTGGCCATCTGTATTTTCTGCCCTTTAGGGCAGTGAACTTTGAGTGTTTCAGGAAGACAGTAAAAGTGTTCCATCGGTTCATAGAATCATAGAATCAGTCAGGGTTGGAAGGGGCCACAAGGATCATCCAGTTCCAACTCCCCTGCCACGGGCAGGGACACCCTACCCTACATCAGGCTGCACACAGCCTCAGCCAGCCTGGACTTAAAGACCTCCAAGGATGGGGCCTCAACCACCTCCCTGGGCAACCCATTCCAGCCGCTCACCACGCTCATGCTCAGCAACTTCCTCCTCACCTCCAGCCTGACTCTCTCCACCTCCAGCTTTGCTCCATTCCTCCCAGTCCTGGCACTCTGTGACAGCCTCAAAAGTCCCTCCGCAGTTTTTCTGGAGGCCTCCTTCAGATACTGGAAGGCCACCAGAAGGTCACCTGGGAGCCTTCTCTTCTGCAGCCTGCACAGCCCAAACTCTTTCAGTCTGTCCTCACAGCAGAGCTGATGCAGCCCTCTGAGCATCCTCATGGCCCTTCTCTGGACACGCTCCAGCATCTCCACATCTCTCTTGTCCCAGGGGCTCCAGAACTGGATGCAGTACTCTGAGTAGGGTCTCAGCAGAGCACAGTAGAGGGGGAGAATCACCTCCCTCACCCTGCTGGCCACACTCCTTCTGATGCAGCCCAGGCTCTGCTTGGCTTTCTAGGCTGCAAGTGAACACTGCTGGCTCCTGTTGAACTTCTCATCCACCAGCATCCCCAAGTGCCTCTCCTCAAGGCTGATATCTCCATTCACTCACTGCCCAGCCTGGATTTGTGCTTGGCATTGCCTCCACCCAGATGCAGGATCTTGCACTTGGTCTTGTTGAACCTCCTGAGGTTGTCTTGTGCCCATCTCTGCAGCCTGTGCAGGTCCCTCCGGATGGATCCCTGCCCTCCAGCCTGTCTGCTGCACCACACAGCTTGGTGTGGTCAGCAAACTTGCTGAGGCTGCACGCAATGCCTCTGTCCATGGCACCCACAAAGATGTTGAACAAGTCTGGTGCCAGGACTGACCCCTGAGGGACTCTGCTTGTCACTGGCCTCCACTTGGCCACGGAGCCATTGACAGCCACTTTTTGGGTGTGGCCGTCAAGCCAGTTCTTTAACCATCTCGTGGCCCACCCATCAAACCCATGTGTCACCAGCTTGGAGACCAGGATGTGGTGCAGGAAAGTGCCAAAGGGCTTGCTTAGAGTGATTCTGTATTCCATCTAGTGTACTTCTGACAGGTACCTACAGACATCTAAGCAGTGAAAAGCCACAAGTACTTTTGTTTGCTTCAACTGAAGTCCACAAAACCTTAAAATCATGGATATTTGTAGTTGTTTCATAGAATCACGGAATGGTTTGGGTTGGAAAGGACTTTAAAGATCATCTAGTTCAAACCCCCTCACCACAGGAAGAGATACCTCGCACTAGCCCAGATTGCTCAAGGCAATCCAGCCTGCTCTTGAACATCTCCAGGGAGGGGGCATCCGTAGCCTCCCTGGGCAGCCTGTTCCTATGTCTCACCACCCTCACTCTTAAGAGTTCCTTCCTAATCTCCAGTCTAAATCTCTACTCTTGCACCTCAGAGCCATCCCCCCTCATCCTATCACTACAAGCCCTTGTCAAAAATCCCTCCCTGGCTTTCTGTAGGCCCCCTTCAGCTACTGGAAGGCTACTCTGAGCTTTCCCTGGAGCTTCTCCAGGCTGAACAGCCCCATCTCTTTCAGCCTGTCCCCATAAGGGAGATTATCCAACCCTCTGATCATCTTTGTGTCCTCCTCTGAACCCACTCCAACCATTTAATGTCTTCTTTGTGCCGGGGGCATCAGAACTGGGCTCATTTCTCCAAGTTTGATGTCATGAGAGCAAAGGGGTAGAAACACCTCCCTTATCTCAGTGGATATCTTAACATAATGGATATTTGTGAGTACTTAGTGCAGCTATGGTCTTGCTTTTAACTAGAAATGGGTCTGTTGGTAACTCTGAGACTTGATCCAACATTTGGTGGACTTGGCAGTGTAGGGTTGGACTCAGTGCTCTTAAGAGCTTCTCAGACCTATGATTCTATGATTTGCTTTCTAAGTAGTAGTTACTGTTTCTCACCTGTATTTATCAGCTACTGAGTAAGGGAAAAACTCACCTTCTTGTATGTAAGTATATAACTTACTTGGAAGCAAGATAGAAAGTTTATGTTGGAAGGGACCACAGGAAATCTCTGGTCCACCATCCCAGTCAGAGTAGGATTAGCTCTGAAGTCACAACAGGCTCTCCAGGGCTTTGTGTGCTTGGATCTGAGGATGGAGACTCTACAGCCTCACTGGCAACATGCTGCACTACTTGCCTCTCCCCAAGGGGTAGTTTTCCCTGGGGCTGCTTAGTCTGGAGAAGAGAAGACTGAGAGTAGATTTAATAAATGTCTATAGCTATCTGAGGGCTGGGGGTCAGGAGAGGGGGGACAGGCTCTGCTCACTGCTCCCTGCTCCCTGGGATAGGACAAGGAGCAATGGATGGAAGCTGCAGCACAGGAGGTTCTACTTCAACACAAAGGGGAACTTCTTGACTGTAAGGGTCCCAGAGCACTGAAACAGGCTCCCCAGAGAGGTTGTGTAGTCTCCTTCTCGGGAGGCTTTCAAGGCTTGTCTGGATGTGTTCCTGTGTGACCTGAGCTAGATTGTATGGCTCTGCTGGGTCAGGAGGGTTGGACTCGTTGATCTCCTTGGGTCCCTTCCAGCCCCTGACATCCTGTGATCTTGTGATACCCTTCTCTTATTATTCCAGCTTATGCCTCTTGTCTCTCCTCCAAGCCCCACCATTACAGCAGGGCTTTAGTTCACCCATATTTCAAAATGTTGAGTCAGTTTTAAGGCATTCGCCCATTTAGATCACACCATCCAGTTTGGATACAAAAGTGTTGTGGCAGACAATGCTGAAAGCCTTGAGAAGGTCACAGGAAATGACAGCTGCTCTTTCCTCATCCACTTTTTACCACTTTATTATCCTGTAATTTTATTATAGGCAGGTTGGTCAGGCATGATTTAACTTAGACAAATCCAGGCTGAGGGATCTCAGTCACCTTCTTCTCCTTCGTTTGCCCAAGAACGTGTTTTGGGAGGACAAGCTCCATAATTTCCAATGATCTTTGTGTCATATAAGGTGTTTAAAATAGCTGGAAGATGAGAAGTCACTTTATACAAGTACATATTTTAAAAGGCTATAAACTGAAGAACCTGTTGTAGCCTTATCTTGCTCTGAGCAGAATTAGAGGCATGCAACAGCTGTGCAGTCTGGAGTACTGTGTCCAGATCTGGGCTTCATGGTTCAACAAATACAGGAAACTCCTGGAGAGAGTCCAGTGAAGGTCACAGAGATGCTGAGGGGCCTGGAGCATTTCTGTGAAGAGGAAAAGCTGAGAGACTTGGGACTGTTTAACCGGGAGAAGAGCAGTCTGAGAGGGCATCTTATCAATGCTCAGCAAGATATAAAGGGCAGAAGGCAAGAGGATGGGACCAGACAGGACAAGGGGCAATGGGCACAACCTGGAACCCAGGAGGTTCCATCTGAACATGAAGACTAACTTCTTTCTTGTGAGAGATGCTGGAACCCTGTAGCAGGCTGCTCAGAGAGGATGTCTTGTCTCCTTGTCAAGAGATTCCAGGGCAACCTGGACATTGTGATCCTGGACAAGCTGCTTTGGGTGACCCTGTGTTAGCAGGGAGATTGAACTGGATGATTTCCAGAAGTCCCTACAACACCTACCATGTTAGGATTTGCAGCACGTCAGAAGATGTGTCTGGTTTTGACAACAGTGGGTTGAACTGAATCTTAGGACAGCTGCACCCTCCTGGAAATGGTAGTTTGGGTTAGAGAACTGCAGACAAGGCTCTGATGTGACCTTAGTCCCACCTTAGTCCCTGCTTTTTACAAAAGCAGACTTGTTTTTCCCAGACACTTGAGTGCATGAAAATAGAGCCCTGAGCCTGGCCAAGTATTTTTGTCTTTAAATACATTTCAAGAAGACTTTGCCACACTCATCAATTGATTGCAGGCCAAATCCTCTGTGAAATGCTGCCCCTGGATGTGTTTTGGCTGCATCCTTTGGTGAGACATGGGAGGTAAAGAAACTGATAAGCACCTTTCAGGTGATCATGATTTTTGTCAGATTTACACGCTTCCAAATTAACTTCTTTATGTGAAAGTCTCCAGTGCTGTAGAACCATGAGACAAGCCTGGAGAAGAGGAGGCTCAGGGCAGACCTCATTGCTGTCTACAACTACCTGAAGGAAGGCTGTAGCCCAGTGGGGTTGGTCTCTTCTGCCAGGCAAGCAGCAACAGAACAAGGGGACACAGTCTCAGGTTGTGCCAGGGGAGGTTCAGGTTGGATGTTAGGAGGAATTTGTTGGCAGAGAGAGTGATTGGCATTGGAATGAGCTGGCACATTGGAAAGTGCCACATCTGCTCAGTTTTTTTAACATCTCCAGGGATGGTGACTCTGTCACCTCCCTGGGCAGCCTGTTCCAATGCCTGACCACTTTTTTAGTAAAGAAATTCTTTCTGATATCCAACCTAAACCTGCCCTGGTGCAGCTTGAGGCCACTACCTCTTGTCCTGTCTTTAGTTACTTGGAAGAGGCCAACACCAGCCTCACTTCAACTTCTTTCAGGTAGCTGTAGAAAGCAGTGAGTTCTCCTCTCAGTCTCCTCTTCTTCAGACTGAATAATTCCAGCCTCTCCTCACCAGACCTGCTCTGAGACCTCTCAGCAGCTTTGTTGACCTTCTCTGTACCTGCTTCAGCACATCAATATTTTTCCTATATTGCGGTGCCCAAAACTAGACACAGTACTTGAGGTGTGGTCTCACCAGTGCTGAATCCATTTATCAGTGGTATCCTTAGTTTCATTGGACAGAGGAAATGCTGGTTCTGATTACCCTCTTGGGAAAAGAAACTTGGGGAGAGTTTGTATGGCAAGAAATGAAGGTGTGAAGTTGTATTTGTTAGTAGGGCTTGGGTATGAGACCCAACAGTGCTGAAGAGTTTTGCCATAATCATGTATGTTTAATGATAAGAACTGATGAGCAGTTTTAGTCTGAGCACAGGTTTTCAGCTAATTGACTTGCTATGGTATTATTACACCAAAGAAACCTTTTGTTGTGAGTTCCTAGTCTCACCCTGTACCCTGACCAAAAAATATTCTTATTTGGAAAAAAAAAATCACTTATTTTTGTAATGGAGTCAGCAGTACAGTAGGAAATGGACCCAGGACTTCTGTTGTTATTTCACTTTGGCCACAAAAACCTGTTACAAGAGAAACACCAGATTTTATTTCCAGACAGTTAGATTTAACTGGTGCCCATCCCTTGCTGAGGAGGCCCAGAACAGGCTAAAAGAACTGAGGCTGTTCAGCCTGGAGAAGAGAAGGCTCTGAGAAGTTACCTTTCAATATCTGAAGGGGACCTACAGGAAGGTGGGGAGGGATTGTTTGGAAGGGTTTATAGCGATAGGAGGAGGGACAGTGCTTTGAAACTGGATCAGGGGAGATTTAGGCTGGGCATTAGGTGGAAGCTCTTTACAAGGGGAGTGGTGAAATACTGGAACAGGTTGCCCAGGGATGTGGTTGAGGCCCTATCCCTGGAGACATTCAAGGTCAAATTTAGTGGTGCTCTGAACAACCTGATCTGTTTGGAGATGCCCCTGCTGACTGCAGAGGTGGTTGGACAAAATGCCCTTTGAGGGTCACTTTCAACCTGGTGCAGTCTGTGAATCTGTGACAAACACTGTAATAGCTTCTTCATTTCAGAGCTAGTTACATGATTACACTTCTCTCATTCATGCTGGAACTTGCAGCTCTAGATGTTGCAGCCCTGGGGTTGTTTAGCCTGGGGAAGAGAAGGCTCAGGGCAGACCTCGTTGCTGTCTACAACTACCTGAAAGGAAGCTGTAGCCATGTGGGGTTGGTCTCTTCTGCCAGGCAACCGGCAGTAGAACAAGGGGACACAGTCTCAGTTTGTGCGGGGGGAGGTCTGGGCTGGATGTTAGGAGGAAGTTGTTGGCAGAGAGAGTGATTGGCATTGGAATGGGCTGCTCAGGGAGGTGGTGGAGGTATTGAAGCAAAGCCTGGATGAGGCACTTAGTGCCAAGGTCTAGTTGACTGAATAGGGCTGGGTGCTAGGTTGGACTGGGTGATCTTGGAGGTCTCTTCCAACCTGGGTGATTCTGTGATTCTGTTTCAGTTTAGGTTGAACCTAGTTTCAGGGAGGCTGATGGAGGAGGCTCTGGAGAGGGTGGATGCAGGGGCTGAAACCCCACTTGTTCTTATTAATCATTCAAGTTGTAGTACACTTGATTAGGTGCCCATGCAGCCTGCCGTGGTGAGCAGCGTGACTGTGTGCAGGCTGTTGTGCACAGGGGAGTCCCAGGGAACGCTCTTTGCATTTAATGAACAGAAAGGAAAGCCTGAAATACTTTTCTAAGCACAGTGCTGTCATGTTGTAGCCAATGGCATCGGACTCCTTTATTTCGGCTAAGGCAGACTTACCCAGCAGCATTGTTGTGCGGAGAAGAGCTTTAAAGAGATTACTTCTGTCCTGTCAAATGATCTCATAAACAAACGGGAGCTGCTGCCGTCCTCGCCACTGGGCAGGCGGAGAGCTGCTGGGAAGGCTAGCGGGACGCCGAGCGGGAGGCAACCTCACACCGACTGGTCCTGGGATCCAATCCGTGCCCGGGGGGGCACCTACAGTGCTCCCTGCCCCGTCTCCATCCCCACTCTGCCTCGGCGCTGCGGGCAGAGGGCGGGCACAGCCTGGCCGAGAACTGCGACCCGGGCAGCAGCAGCAGCAGCAGTAGCAGCAGCAGCTGGGATGCAGAGCAGGAGAATGGCTGTGGGCATCCTGGTCTGATGTGCAGAGGTATTTTTCTCGTGTTTACAGCTTCTTCGGATGGTTTTGTGCCAGGCACGTGTGCTGAGCACAGATGGCTGTTGCTCTCTGTGTTACTGGGTTTATTGGGGTGGCAGGTGGGTGAGGAGGTGTTACTGTACCTATGCACCTGGGAGGGTGAGCTGGGTGCATATCCCACAGCAGCAAACTTTGAACTAGTATATCAATATACATTTTTTTATCCTTTGATGGTTATTTATTTGGTTGGTTGTTTTTTTTTTTCCTTTCCTTTGGGAGTGAGATTACCCCCAGAGCTAGTAGTTGTTTTATCTGTTTAGCAAGTCATTGTACAATCCTTGTTGCCTTAGATTTAGAGGAGGGGGAAATCGGTAAAACAGAGGAGTTTCTTTGCTTCAGGCAAAATGTCCTTTGTGAAACCCAAGTCTGTGTCTTTCCTATCAGTCTGCTTGCCCTGCAGCCAAATACAAAAAAAGAGAAGATCTTAACACTTGCTTTTCATTACTTGGGCTGGAAATGAATGTTTGCTGGACACTGCTGCTGCCACAACTGCTCTCCTCATCCTCAGAGGAATTGATTTGCAGAGGCGCAGTTGTAAAGGACTGACATGCCAAGTGGAATTGTAGCTAATTTTTGCAGCTTTTGCAGTTGAGGCTTGAGTAAACTTAAAGGCTGCATGGTTAATTTGTTGATGTGCTTCTGAGCTCAGTATGGAAGTAACTTAGTACTTTGCTAGCCCCTCTCTCGCTTCATCCCTGTTTTCGCATACCAGTTATCCTGATTTTAATAACAGTTAATTTAACAACTTTATTTGCTCATCCCTTCAATATGTTTAACTCTTCTTACTGCAAAGCTTTGCTTTGCCTTTTTTTGTTTGGTTGTTTGGTTATTTGGTTGTTGTTTTTTTTAATTGATGCCTTGTGTATTTCTTTGCTTTCTTGGTATTACTTTACCAACACTGGGTATTATTTTACTAATTCCTGTTCTTGCCTTTCCTCATTTACCAACACTGGGTATTATTTTACTAATTCCTGTTCTTGTCTTTCCTCATTTACCAACACTAGGAATTATTTTACTAATTCCTGTTCTTGCCTTTCCATGTTTTCCTTGGTGCAGCACTACTGCCAACGTAAAGACACTGCTTTAGGTAGTTAAAAATAACTGAATTTTAGTTAGAAATAGCCACATTTTAGTGATTACTGCATTCTATATAATAAGAACTATAAACAAGTTGATTATACTTTATGAATCTCATGTGTATATTTACAATGAAGAGTTTGGAGCACTGTGTTTTTACATGAGGGTCACAGGTTCCCCTGCAAGGGTAACTCCAGGTCCCATGTTTCATTCCTTCTTATAAAGCCAGCTGCTGGCTGGAGCTGGTAAGCTAATAATATAGGAGATATAGTGAATAATTAATGATATTAACCATAGAATCATAGAATCAACGAGGGTGGAAGAGACCTCCAAGCTCATCCAGTCCAACCTATCACCCAGCCCTCTCCAATCAACTAGTTTATTAATGTATTGTGGACTTTTGCAGGATCGAGCCTTGCTTTATAGAGTTTGAGGCTTTGTGTATGAATTCTCAGTTACTCTTATCTGAATGCAACTGTTGCTTTTGGTTTATCTTTTTCCTGGGGAGGCAGCAGGATGGTCAGCCAGGAGTTATTTGATGTACTTTATCTGTTGGTGCTAGTGCTCCTGTTTCAGGAACATAATCCGCATGGCTTCACGGTTACAACCTGCTGAAATAAGAGTGCAGTGTAATGAGAGGGCCACTCTGCTGAACGAGGAACTGCTCCTCTCTCAGCTGTTGTGCTGAAAGCTAGCCCCAAATTCTGTGTTCCACACCTTCCCCTTGGAGAGTGAAGACTCAGACTGCAAAGAAGTTTGGAGCTCACTCTCTTCTCAGTAGTTTTTCCACATGTGCTAAATCACCGTTTGGAATGATTGTGTTGTCACCTTGTGTCGTATTTGCTCAGGTGTAATAGCTCTGCCAGAAAGGCAGTCACTGCTTAATTGTGAAGCAAAGTTCTTTGGAAAGGTGGAGAGGGTTGTTAGAGTTTTTTTTTCCCTTTAAAATAATGGCAATAAAACAACATTCTGTTTGGGTTGGGTTTATTTCTTCATTCTTTATTTTAAAGAGCTTACTGATTTGCTGGTGTATGGAATCTCTGATACTAACATCTTCTTTAGGAGTAGTAGACTGATCTTGATGCTAAAGAAACATTGGCTATCGAACACTTTCAAATAACATGAAATGGATGAGATTGAAGCTGTTAAGATTAAAAGGAAAATTAAGTGGCAGTGCTGGATTTTGGTCTTTACTTGCTGTGCAGCTAAACCATTCATGGAAGTGTAGAAGTGTACTGGTTGGAGAAGACCTCTAAGATCATCAAGTCAACCTTCAACCTAAGACCACTATGGCCATTAAACCATGTCCCAGAATACCATATCCACACATTTGTTGTTGTAAGGGTTAAAGATATGAAATGAGAATTGGTTCCTTACATGCTGCAGGCTTTGGTTTGAGATAGAATCATAGAATCAACGAGGTTGGAAGAGACCTCCAAGCTCATCCAGCCCAACCTAGCACCCAGCCCTGCCCAATCAACCAGACCATGGCACTAAGTGCCCCATCCAGGCTTTGCTTCAACACCTCCAGGGACGGAAACTCCCCCACCTCCCTGGGCAGCCCATTCCAATGCCAATCTCTCTTTTTGGGAAGAACTTCCTCCTAACATCCAGCCTATACCGACTTGAGACTGTGTCCCCTTGTTCTGTTGCTGATTGCTTGGCAGAAGAGACCAACCCCCACCTGGCTACAGCCTCCCTTCAGGTAGTTGTAGACAGAAATGAGGTCTGCCCTGAGCCTCCTCTTCTCCAGGTTAAACAACCCCAGCTCCCTCAGTCTCTCCTCATAGGCCAGTTTTAAATAGATGTCCAGTTTTAAACTTCCTTTCTGCTTTTAAAACTGTGTGTGTTATTTGGTCTATGAATGTCCCTTGTCTACAAGCACTATCTTTAAAAAAAGAAAGGGGAAGAGCAGATTCCATCAAGAGATCAAGAGTGGACTTGTGAAGTGCTTTTGTGTAGTTTGATCTTGAACCTTCAGGGCTGAGATGTGGTAACGCTAACATTTGTGTCCAGTCTTAGCCCTCTTATTTTTCTAAGTTCATGAGTTCAAACATGTATTAGGAGCTTCAGCTTGGAAAAGACCATCTGCACCTCCAGCTGTGCTTCTTGCTGCTCCAACACTAATGCCATGCCATGGCTGGTGTGCTTTCTGAGCCCATCTGAAACTCAGGCTATAGCTGGGATTTTGTTCTTCTGTCATTGGTGCTTACCTGGAAGTCTGGAGCTCCTGATTTCCAGAGTAAGCAGTCTTTTGGTTGTTGTCTTCTTTTTATTCCCTTTGTTTTCTGGCACTCTTGGTTTCCAGAGTAAGCAGTCTTTTGGTTTTCTTCTTTTTATTCTCTTTGTTTTCTGGCATTCCTGATTTCCAGAGTAAACAGTCTTTTGGTTTTCTTCTTCTTCCTCTTCTTCTTTTTATTCTTTTACTTTCCTTCAGTATCTTTGCTGTCTTTTTTGAAAAGCTCTTTTTCTCTGACATCCATCTTTTAACATGGTGATCAAAATAGTGTATGGCATTCAGCAATGCCACTGCTTTCTCTTTCCTCTTGGAAATAGGTCTGTCCCATTTACCTTTTTGTATTTGGATCACATTCATGGTTTATAATTTCATTGTCTTTAACTAAAACTCCCTGATCCTCCTTCTTTGCAGTTTTCACAGCATATCATCAACCTTCTTGTAGTCCCTGTGTGTATGACCTTGAGTTGTATAGTATTGGATTTTACCCTATTCCTGCTATTTCAGAGCATCTAGTTATTTGTGCAATATCTGTGTCTTCTCTTCTAGGATCTCTATCCCCGCTGTTTTATGTCTTATCAACCTGTTCCTAATACCAGCAGCACACTTACTGGTTGGAATGGTTAATAAGATCAGTTCCAAGACTGATTTTTAAGACCCTCTAATAATCCTTTAGGTTTTCAGGATTTTTACTGTTGTCTTCCTTCAAACAGCTGTTCGCCTGCCTCTGAATTCCTCTGCTCTTTGCAGCTTAACCAACAGTTTTTCATGTGACACTGCTTGAAT
Organism: Tricholaema leucomelas; assembly: GCA_013400475.1. Lineage (NCBI taxonomy): Eukaryota > Metazoa > Chordata > Aves > Piciformes > Lybiidae > Tricholaema lacrymosa > Tricholaema leucomelas. The sequence goes on from WAAF01012852.1 coordinate 142,650, forward strand.
ACTCTGCTGAAATCCAGAGTAATGAGATCTACAGCAGTTGGGGAATGTTATCTGAAGAAGTAATCTCTTTGGTTAGTCTGTCACAAGCTACTTAGCCTGAAAATGTTCATTAAGTGGGATACATTTTCCAACATTTCCCTGTCTTTAGGAGAAAATGTGAAGGGAAGAGTACTCAATCTCCATGCCACTGAAGTAAGTTTTATAGGCTTGTAGAAAATTCTTCTCTTGGACTAGGAATAATTTGTTTCCTACCCTTTAATTCTCTGCAGTATCCTAGTTAAATGTCTTAATGATGTTCAGCTCTATGTGCTGTTTAGTTTGAAACTCTGGATGTGACTGTTTCGTGGCCCCTAAAGTTCTTATTTCACTTGATGGTGATCTCTTCTTTTGTACCCTTGTGTATCTTACTGATTTCTTCTTCTCCTCTGACCCCCTTTCTATACCATAGTATGCATTAAGATCCTTACTGAAAATAAGGTTAGAAATTTCCATTGTTACTTATATTATCCTTCCCAAAATACCCTTCTTGCTGCAGGGGAACTCAAGTTGTTCTTTCCCTGATCCTTCCCTGCTTAGAGCACTCAACAATCTTCATGAAGCTTTCAGGACCAGGAAGATAGTGTGTTTGGACTTGGAGATCTTCCTGAGATTCTACTGTACCAATTCTTACTGCTTGTAGTTTTTTTTGGCTTCATCACTGTCTGATTATAGGCTTTTAAAACATCCTTTCATCCTTTTAAACATTTTCAGAGATAGTTCACTGTTGAGTCTGCATCCATATAGAATAAACCAGTGAGCTGTTCTTCTCAAAAGCCTTTCTCTTCCTCTTCCTTCCTTGGAATAATGAAGGGTTTGATACCTGGGATCTGAAGATGTCTAGACTTTCTTCATATTCAGACAGCACTCCTCAATTCTGATTTTTCTGCTTAGATCCCTTCATTTCATTTTTCAAAACAAATTCTTATAGCCCTACTTACAAATCTGTTTTCTTTTGTTCTCCCATGTTGTTTAACCAGCTTATTACCATTCAAATCCAGTTTATGTTCTCTAAGTGAACTCATTCAAAATCAAGTATGAATTAACCTTCTTTTATTTACAGACACAAAGGTTATCACTGAATCGATCCTGGATGAGAGCGTACAGATCACACTGCTATTAGTATTCTTTGCTCCTTCTGGCTGGGAAGTGAAATCCTCCACTGGTGGCACAGTTGCTGTAGAGTTCTTCTCATAGGAACGCTACAGCAATCTACATGTTGCTTCAAGGTTTTTGTCATGACTACAGTCAAATGCAGTTTGAGTGGGTCAGCTCTTCCCAGAATGACTTTGATCAAAACCAGTATTGAAGTGTAACATATGGTGCTCTTCTGCCTTTATGTGTCTGTTTCAGGTAGAAAATCCTTTGGAGACTATTGTCTCTGCTCATGTCTGGACAGATAATGAGACACAAGTGTCTGGTTACACCACTGGTATGCAAAGAATTACTTTCTACTAGGAGCTCTTTGCATTCCAAGAGAAACAACTGTGGAAATGGAGGTGCAGGAAGTTCCATATAAACATGAGAAAGAGTTTTTTCACTGTAAGGATGATGAAACACTGGAACAGGCTGACTGGATGCGATGGTTTGGGTGTTATCTGCCCCCCCCACTCCCCCCTTATAAATCATCCAGTCTAGACTCAGCCAAGCTGGAAATTAAAGAATGAAACTTTATACTTACAGCTTAGCACAATATCCAACCAGGTATTTACAATAGATACAGCTAGAGACAGAAATAGACAAGGTAAAAAGGTAATCCAGAAACACAACAGCCCTCCCAGAAACCAGAGTCCCCAGGAGGGCTCCCAACCACCCTTCCACCTCATTTCCACCCCTCTACCTTATCCCAGACTTTGCCTTACATTCAAAGTGAGTTTGGAGAATTGGCCAGGGGGGTTAGGAAGCAGAGGGCTTAGTTACACAGACAGCAGGTTAGGGAGAGAAGTGCAGGCAGCCAGAGCCAGAGAGCAGCTCTCGTATCTGTGTTTTTGTTCTTGTCTTTATCCATCTCAGCAAGCCTGTGAGTGCAGCAGACATCACCATTGTTTGCTTTTTACAGTCTGTCATCTAATTCTTATCACCAGAATATCCCAGCTAGCTTCAAACTAGCACACCAGGGTGGGGAGGTGGGGGGGGTGTGGGGTTGTGGAGTCTCCCGCTCTGGAGATGATTCAAGACCTGCCTGGATGCATTCCTCTGTAATCTGGTATAGGTGATCCTGTTCTGGCAGGGGGGTTGGACTAGATGACATTTTGAGGTCCCTTCCAGCCTCTAACCTTCTATGATTCTGTGTAATGGAAGAAACCTACTCCAAATCAGGCCACATACAGTAAGAGCATCAGTGTGCCCTTCTGTCTGTAGTGATGATGTTTAATCTTTTCTTTTCTCCAGCACAGGGTGATCACTAACTTGGTATACATCATACTGCTTTAGTTAGGACAAGGTAATGCCGGGAAGCCAGCAGACATGGTCAGACCAGAAGCTTGTCCTTTGCAGTAACTCAGAACTTGATCTGAACTGCATTGAGGACAGTCTTTCTAAGGTTCAGACCCTTGCTTCTAGGTGGCACAATTTTCATCCACACTGCTGCCGTGCTGAATTTGTGCTCTCTGAATGTGTAGAAAACACGTATGTGGGAATCATGGAATGGAATCACAGAATGGCAGGGATTGCAATGGACCTCTGAAGATTATTGAGCCCAACCCCACTGTCAAAGCAGAATCATCTAGGGCAGGTCATACAGGAACACATCCAGATTGCCTTTGAAAGTCTCCAGAGAAGGAGACTCCACAACCTCTCTGAGCAGCCTGCTCCAGGGCTCCAGCACTCTCACAGGAAAGAAGTTTGAAATCATGTTGAGGTTGGTTCCACTTTGTATCCATTGCCCTTTGTCCTGTCAGAGAACAGCACTGACAAGAGCCTGGCCCCTTCTTCTTGCACCCCACCCCTCAGGTATTTATGAATAGTAATAAGATCTCCTCTCAGGCTGCTTTTCTCCAGCCTAAATGACTGTAACTCTCTACCTTTCCCCATCAGATAGATGTTCCAGTCCCTTCATCATCCTCAAAATCTCTGTTGGACACTTTCTAGTATATTTCTGTCCCTCTTGAACTGGGGAGCACAGAACTGGACACGGTCCACCAGATGTAGAGGGAAATGCAATTGCACATGTGATATGAGTATGCATGTGACTACTCATCTGGTTTTCAGATATTCAGGGTTTGTGCTTCAGCAGTCAGCATGGCTTTGCTCCAGGTTTTGTTTTAGTTGTGGGAAGTGGTCTCTTCTCTCCAGTAACAAGTGGCAGAATGAGAGGACATGGTCTCAAGTTGCACCAGGGCAGATTGAGGCTAGACGGGAGGAATGATTTCTTCATTGAAAGAGTGGTTAAACCCTGGAATAGGATGCCCAGGGCAGTGGTGAATCATAGAATCAACCAGGTTAGAAGAGACCTCCAAGATCATGAAGTCCCCATCCCTGGAAGTGTTCAAAATCATGTAGATGTGGTGCTTAAAGACACGGTTTAGTGGTGATCTTGCAGTGATGGGTTAATGGTTGGACTTGATCATAGAATCAACCAGGTTGGAAGAGACCTCTAAGGTCATCCAGTCCAACCTAGCACCCAGCCCTGGCCAATCAACCAGACCATGGCACTAAGTGCCTCATCTAGGCTTTGCTTGAATACCTCAAGAGACAGTAACTCCACCACCTCCCTGGGCAGCCCATTCCAATGCCAATCACTCTCTCGAGACCAACCCCCACCTGGCTACAGCCTCCCTTCAGGTAGTTGTAGACAGCAATGAGGTCTGCCCTGAGCCTCCTCTTCTGCAGCCTGCACACCCCCAGCTCCCTCAGCCTCTTCTCACAGGGCTGTACTCCAGGCCCCTCACCAGCTTCGTTGCCATTCTCTGGACACCTTCCAGCACCTCAACATCTCTCTTGAATTGAGGAGCCCAGAACTGGACCCAGCACTCAAGGTGTGGCCTGACCAATGTTTAGCACAGGGGCAGAAGAACCTCCCTCACGTTACTTGCCACACTGTTCCTGGTCCAGGCCAGTATACCATTTGCTCTCTGATCCTGGAGGTCTTTTCCAACCCAAATGATGCTATGATTTTATGATTCTGTGATTTGGAGATGCAATTTCTGCTGATCCACTGGGACAAAATTAGTTACTTTCATCTTGTTTCTGAAAGCACTGAGGCCACAATGCTTTTAGGTCACAGAAGAATTGAAGTTTTTCAAGTGACACATCCTCATCTAAGCCACATTCTCTATTTTGCACACATTCAGTGAATCCCAGCCATGGGATTTCTGTCTTCTGGTATAAGGGCTTGGCAGGGGAAGGTTTAGGGAGGGAGGTTTACTGTCTTTTACTGTTTTTCTAGAGTCATTGCAAAGCACTTCCTGAGTTTTGAGTTGTGAAGGTGCATGGCTGACCTGCTGTGCCGCTGGTCCTGGGAAGGCTAGCTTTGGTTACAAATTAGCAGATGGTAAGAATCTGAGAAGTCGTTCTACTCCCACCCTGAGTACAGTCACAGTCACAGCTCTCACAGACCGGGGAACAGCCAAAGAAAACAGCTGCTGTTTGACACAACAGGTCAGAAGCTGATGATGGGATACAGAGCTGTTCTTGGTCCATAAATTTATGTCCTTGGCTCATAAATAACTGACACTTAATTTTAATTTGGCAATGTGCTTTCACACTGTATCCTTCCTTTAACAGCTCTGTAATGAGTTTCCAGCACACTTGATGCTTGATGCTTTGGGGACTCTTATTTTAGAAGTTCCCTGCTCAACCCATCAAGCATTTGCTTTAGAAATGCTGTGAGAAGAACTCTGTATTCGCCACTACTTCTGTGTCTCAGGTTCAGTTTTCTTCATGCTTTGGTGCACCCTCACAAGGGAGTACAGTGCTGCACCTTTGAATTCACTGTTAACCAGACAAGCTCACTACAGCAGGCTGGCCTAGGTTCTTTCAAACGGCTAAAAAGCTATTTGTGGCTGTTCTGCTGGGTAGGCAGTGTGGGACAGCTTCCCTTTCCTAGTCTGCAGTCACCAAAGCAGCTGGTCTGCTGTGCACTTGTCCTGCCTCTGGACTCACGAACCTCACAGGAAATAAACTTGACAAAATCTTCCCTCTGATTCCATACTTTGGAATCAAACATGTACTGAAGTGTCCATCAAGCTGTTTGTGATGGAGTTTGACTCTTCCTAAGGTAGAGCTGGACTATAACTACTAGACAGGTTGTGCAATGTTCTATTGATTCATCACTGCCAGATGTCCATGACTCATAGAATCATAGAATCAAGCAGGTTGGAAGAGACCTCCAAGATCATCCAGTCTGACTAACACCCAGCCCTGTCCAGTCAACCAGACCATGGCATTAAGTGCCTCATCCAGGCTTTTCTTGAACACTTCCAGGGACGACGACTCCACCACCTCCCTGGGCAGCCCTCTCCAATGCCAATCACTCTCTCTGCCAACAACTTCCTCCTAACACCCAGCCTAGACCTCCCCTGGCACAACTTGAGACTGTGTCCCCTTGTTCTGTTGCTGGTTGCCTGGCAGAAGAGACCAACCCCACCTGGGGGATGGAAAAGATTTGTCTGCCCTAATCAAATCTTAAGAGCTGCTGCTTGGCAAAGTGATAAGTGAAGTCTCCTCTTCTAGAGAGTCTGAAGATTCATCTGGCTACATTCCTGTGTGGCCTGCCCTAGGTCATCCTGCTTTCACATGGGAGTTGAACTAGATCATCTCCAGAGGTCCTTTCCAACCCCTACCATTCTATGATTCTATGTTGTGAGACACAGCAAGGTAAGCAGTGAGGGGGTGTGAGCAAGCTGATGTGGTTGCTTGCACTGACAGTCCTCCCTTCCTCAGATCTGCAGGAGTTTGTGTTAGTTTAGTACCAAGTGCTCTGCTGTGCCTGGGAGAAGTGAGGTGTTAGTGCTCCAGCCTGCTTCTGCTGGGCTATTAGAGCCTTGTTTAATTTGTACTGCCATGACCCTTCAGAACCATGCAGCACCCTCTTTGTTTTCTAGGTAGCTAAGGTGGGCCCTGGTGCTGCTTCTGCCAGTAAATGTTATTGCTCCACAAACCGCTCGAAATGCAGCCAGAAGTCTGGCACACCTGCTTGCCTCAAGGAGACCTAGAAACAAGTAAAGATGTGCTCCTCTGTTAACCTTGGAACCTCTTCTTTGTGCCTGCAGGGCTCTGACTCACTTGTACATTGAACACACCGGAGCCACTGCTTTCCTTAAGGTAGGGAGCAGGACAAGGAATTATGGCCCTGTAACTTAAAACTTAATAGCTTAGAATGTCCCAGATTTCCCAGCATCAGCTGGAAAGTGGAGTCCACATTGAATTTATGAGCCATAGTAGACCATGATTATTACTACAGTTGCTTCAGCTGATGAGTTGCACACTAGGCGTAGCTCCAGGCTGCTGATAGCACTAACTGAACTCTCCACAGGAAAAATGGTTGATTGATGCAAGGCCTAGCACTGTTTTGGCCTTGGATCGACATCAGAGACCTGGGAATGCAACCTGAACCATCCTATGGGTGGACCTGTTGCTTATTCTTCGGTGTAACTTCTTTTTCCCTTGCATTTACTTAGCTCAGTGCAAAGCATCTCTAGACAGTTGACCTTGGAGTTGCCTGTTCAGATAGCTTTAGCCTCGGTTACAATTTCTTCTGCCTCCTCTCTATTATATTCAACTGCTCTGTTCAATTTTGAGTGGGTTTTAGTTCCATTGCTAAGTGAAGCCATCCAGAGCAACGTTGCATTCACTGGGATAATTGGTGTGCTGCCTGTCTGGAATTTCTGGTGATGTAAGACCACTCTCAGTTGAGATTTGCACAGTGAGGTCTGTGAGGCTCTCTGCAAATGGTTCCTTTGTTCTGCAGCCTTTGCCTTGAATGATTGCCATAGGCACTGTGTTACATCTGCTTCCCTTTTTCACCCCAGGACAGCCTCTGGACCATGTCAGGAAAAGAGTTAGAGGCATTTGAAATGATTGTCTGGGAGTTCAACAGGAGCTGGGTCAGCTGGGCCAATTTCCAGGTGCTCTCTGCTAGCCAAAAGGTGGGAGGAGGAACATACATTCCATTATCCTCATCATCTTTTCTTGGAAGGCTTCTGAAGATGGCTACCACTCAGTAGATCCAACCAGCACCATGTCTGCTGTGAGCAATGTGTGCTGGTACTCCTTGTGCTGATGGGCACTTGGAGCTGCTTGTTCTTCCCACCAACACCCACTCCCTCCAGTTCAAAGAGCTGTTCTCCATGGAGTCTCCCTCTTTAAGATGGGATTGTTCTCCATCTTAGTAGTCATTGAACACCAGGTGTGTTGTCAGCCTCTGTCTGTGCCTCCCTTCATCAGGAACAATATGAGGAGAGGCTGAGGAAAGGGGAGCTATTTAATCTGGAGAATATGAGGCTGAGAGGAGACCTCATTGCTCTCAGCAGCTCCCTGAAAGGAGGTTGGAGTGAGGTGGGGCTTGGTCTCTTCTTCCCATTCTCAAGTGACAGAAGGAGAGGAAATGGCCCAAAATTGTTCTGGAATGGGTTTAGGTTGGGGATGAGGAAAAATGTCTTTGCTGTTAGAGCGGTCAGGAATTGAAACAGGCTGCCCAGGGAGGTGGTGAAGTCATAGCCCTTGGAGGTGTTCAAAAAAGTTGTGGACATGTCTCTTGGCGACGTGGTTTAATGGCCATGGTGGTCTTTGGTTGTCAGTTGGACTCAATGATCTTGGAAGTCTTTTTAAACCAAACCAATTCTTTGATTGGCTGATAGTCTAGATTCTGGTCTGTGTCTCAGTAGCCTTGATGAGTGGGCTGGCTAAACTCTCTGGACCGATTTCAGCAGCTCCCTCTTCTCCATGTGGAATCCCTGTGAGTCTGTTCAGGATTATGATGAGTTGAGAGCCCTGGCTTGCCCATGCAATGCTTTTAGCTTGCTGACACCTGATCTCTGCCCTGTGTGGGAGCAGGGTTTATAGCATATCCTGCCTCCAGTATCCCCCTGGGACATCCTTTGATGTCACCTGGGGCAACTGCTGTCCTCATTCCTCCCAGACACAAGGTACCAGCATTGAACAGGATTCATAGCATTATGGGCCTCACTTTGAGGAGCACTGAGTGCTGGACAGGTAGTGCCAGCGCCACTGCTACAGTGGGTGCACCTCTGTGTGAAGTTTGAGCACCATCAGTAGCCCAGGCAAATGTCTAACTCTTGCTTTGCACTATTTAAAGTGGCTCTGAGATTGGAAGTCAGGCTCTAGGGTTCTTAAGGCAAACATTTGCAGAAGTTGCTCAAGGCCTTGAGCGACCTGTTCTAGAGGAAGGTGTCCCTGCCATGGTGGCAGGGGGGTTGGAAGTAGATGATCTTTGAGGTTCCTTCCAACGCAAACTATTCTGTGATTAGAATAGAATAGAACAGAGTAGAATAGAATAGACCAGAATGGAAGAGGCCTTCAAGCTCATCACCTATCAACCTGTCACCCAGCCTTATCCAGACAACTAAACCATGGCACTAAGTGCCTGATCCAGGCTTTACTTGAACACCTCCAGGGACGGTGACTCCACCACCTCCCTGGGCAGTCCATTCCAATGCCAGTCACTCTCTCTGGCAACAACTTCCTCCTAACATCCAGCCTATATATTTGATTCTATAATATAACCCCTGAAAAATGTGACTTTACTTCTGCAGGCTTGAGTAAGTGCAAAATCAGTGGCTAGTAGCCATGCTGATGTCATCTTTGCTTTCTAGTTGGCAAACATCTGGGGTGTCAGTAGATCTGCACAGAAAATGAGGCAAATTTGGGTGCCTGATGTGGAAGGGAAGGAGGGGGTGGCAAAGAAGGGTTTCTGTACTTACTGTCTCACCACACAACCTACATGATTGTTATGAAATGAAGTGATGAGAGATATTACTTCTCCCACCATCATTAGGATGCAAGTGTGGGGTTTTTTTTCTGAATGTGCCAGCTGTTTGGCTTTCATTATCTGGAAGTTTCTTTAATTTCCAGCTCCAGTGAAAGGGAAGCTTGAGCACGTCCAGCAGAATTAGAACTAGTTTCCTGTGCGCCCAAAGAAAGCAGCATACTTAATGAACTGCCTGATGGCAATAACAAGTCCAGCTAATGAATGCTTCCCCTGTTATCTTAGAGAGGTGACGTTTTTCTGATCCTGGATCGCTGAATCCGTATGGATTATCTGTCTGAGAAAGACTTCCTTTCAGATGGAGATTTGGAAGGAGTTTATTCAATGCCCTGTGCTTTGCAGTCAGATTTCTGAGTACGTTTATGTGGCCATTTGAGCTAGATTTCTAGCTCAGACATAAGGGAGAGGTGAACATTCTAGGGATAGGCCATAGAATGGCAACAATGGATAAGGTAATATCATAGAATCAGTCAGGGTTGGGAGGGACCACGAGGATCATTTAGTTCCAACCTCTCTGCCATGGGCAGGGACACCCTACCCTAGATCAGCCTGGCCAGAGCCCCATCCAGCCTGGGGCCTCAAGCACCTCCCTGGGCAACCCATTCCACCCTCTCACCACTCTCATGCTCAATAACTTCCTCCTCACCTCCAGCCTGAACCTACCCATCTCCAGCTTCGCTCCATTCCCCCCAGTCCTGGCACTCCCTGATATCCTAAAAAGTCCCTCCCCAGCCTTTTTGTAGGCCCCCTTCAGATCCTAGAAGGCCACCAGAAGGTCACCTGGGAGCCTCCTCTTCTGCAGACTGCACAGCCCCAACTCCCTCAGTCTGTCTTCATAGGAGAGGTGCTCCAGCCCTCTGATTAACCAAGAGCTTTATGTCTGGAAGCACAGCTTGGACCTGCCCCTTGGCTGCTTCAGCTGCGCCTGCTGCAATATTCCCTCGCAGTTGTTTTAGCTGCTGCTGCTTTACTGCTTCACCACCACTTGACCCCTTCCCCGTCTTCGTTAGGGTTACTATATTTCTCCAGTAGTTTGTTTCTCCTTATACTGGTATATTTAAACTATAAGAAATACAATTCCATTTTCCCCTGACTTTCCAAAAAAATCCATGTTGTAGTGAGTTTATTCTACCAGGGGTGGGGTCCACACTAACCTGGGATACCTTAGATTCAGAGCTGGCTGAGGGCAGGTCCTCTCAGCTTCCAGCAACTGTGAAAAACATAGGTTTACAAACAATTCCATGATTCCAATTCCATGTTTGCAAACAATAAATATCCTAGGGAAGTCTAGTCAGCACTGGTGCCAAGCACTAGCACAGTGCTTATTTCAAAACTACCTTCCAGTATCTGAAGGGGGTATACAAGAAGAATGGAGAGAGACTGTTTACAAAGGCCTATAGTGACAGGACATAGAATCATAGAATCATAGAATCAACAAGGTTGGAAGAGACCTCCAAGCTCATCCAGTCCAACCTAGCACCCAGCCCTATCCAGTCAACTAGACCATGGCACTAAGTGCCTCATCCAGGCTTTGCTTGAACACCTCCAGGGACAGTGATGAGGCATTGGCTTCAAACTAGAGAAGAGGAGATTCAGATTGCATGTTAGGAACAATTCTTTACCATGGGGATGGTGGAAAATTGGAACAGCTTGCCCAGGGAGGTGGTTGAGGCCTCATCCCTGGAGATACTCAAAGTGAGGCTGGACAAGGCTCTAAGCAACCTGATCTTTTAAGTTGCAGCAAAAGAGGTTCTGCCTCAACACAAGGGGGAACTTCTTTACTGTAAGGGTAACAAAGCACTGGAACAGGCTTCCCAGAGAGGTTGTGGAGTCTCCTTCTCTGGAGCCTTTCAAGGGCTCTCTGGATGTGTTCCTGTGTGATCTGTGTTAGATAGTATTGTCCTGCTCTGGCAGGGGAGTTGTACTCAATGATCAGATTGGGTCCCTTCCAATCCCTAACATCCTGTGATCCTGTGATCCTTGTTGCAGAGGGGAAATTAATTCATGGGAGATGATATTTTCCAAAATGAATACTGTTTATGAATGTTGCTATTCAGAGCTCTCACCACTCCCCACCACTCATTTTAATAATATTTCATTTCTTACACGATCATGGGAACATTCTATGGATAATATCTGAATCTAGGAATAACCAGCAGAATATAGAAACATGAATTGAGCTGGTTCCTGCGGTCAAATGCCGCTTGCGGTCAATATGCCACTTGCCCAGTAGCTGGGCTCAAGCTCTTTCTGCTCTATGGCAGAAGGCAGTGGAGAATTACAAAGAGGCATTTAAGCATTTACTCACAAATTATGATTACTCACTCGCGGGGGCTAGACACAGTCCAGACAGTGCCCAAATGCCTTCAGGGGACTCTGTATTGTTGGATGTTGAGGCTTGAATCTTCCCAGCTTCTGGGGACAGGACACAGACAGTCTCTGACCTTGTCTCCTGACTTCTTCTGGATGATCAGGGATCCTAGGCAGGACCTTCAGGTGCAGAAGGCAGATGTTGTGCAGTCTCAGCACCATGTCACGCTGCCCACACAGGCCAATTGCATGCAGGCATCCAGGGTCTGCTCCTGGCAACTGGCAGCAGTGGAGTTTACCAGGCAGGTAATAAGGCAGTGTGCAATAGCAGCAGGGCTGGGCACAGCAGAGAGAGCAGGGCACAGAGCAGGGGAGCAAAGCAGGGAAGCAAAAGCAGGTTGTTCACCTGCACATCTGCTTTTATCAATGTGGGACGAGATTAACTGCCCTTTGGACACCAGAATAGCCAATCAGGATGGCAGTTAGCCAAACCTTACCGTATTAGGATAAGCAGTAGGCTTGCTCTTCCTTAATTAGGGAAAAGCACAGGCCTTGCACTAGGCAGGCACAACCTAAGTGTGTGTACTTGTTTACCACAGGACCCTGGGCAGGCCAGACTCAGTGGCTGCAGGTTCTTTTGTGTCCGTTTCTGGTGCTTGCCTCTCTGGTGGAGCAGCAAAACATGCCTAGGAAAGGCAGGACATGTATAAGACTATTTTGGGCCTATCAGTCCTACCACAACAATCCTGTAATTGAGGATGTCCCTGCTGACTGCAGGGGGGGTTGGACTGGATGACCTTTGTGGTCTCTTCCAACCCAGACCATTCTGTGATTCCATATTGACATTTCTGCCTGTGCTCCTTCTCTAGAGTGGCAAAACCAATTGAAAGATGGCAGAGCCTTCTGGGGATCAATGTCCCACTTCCTTGCAGCTTTTAGGAAAGACCAGGTGGAATTACTGCAGTGCTGCACCATTTCTCCCTGGAGAACTGGAGGGTGTGAACAGTACCTTGAAATATTACGTATCAAAAAATGATGAGGCCTCCAGCAGCATGAATGTAGAAATATTGTCTGTGCCTGCCTTATAACTGTTCTGGAACACTTCTGTGCAGAGTCCAGATCTGCTCCTCCATACCTCAGCCTGGGTTCATTAAGCAGTAGGACATTTTAATGCAGTCCAGTAGTTTTTCATAATTTTGATCAGATTGGATGTGAAGCAGAGGACTGATGAAGATCACTTTGGTCTGTAGGTGCAAGGACACTGCAGGCACTGGACATATATACTCCATTTTCACAGGATTAAAGAATGTCAAGTTAGAAGGGAACCTAAGGATTATCTGGTCCAAGCTTCCTAGGTAATGGTTTCCCATGGACTTGATGTGCTTGCTTTTTAAAAGATGCTTTGCTCCTTTTAGTTTTGTCCTCAAATCATAGAACCATAGAACCATAGAATCCAATCCTAGAATCAGGCAAGGTTGGGACCACAAGGATCATCCAGTTCCAACCCCCCTGCCATGGGCAGGGACACCCTACCCTAGATTAGGCTGCCCACAGCCTCGTCCAGCCTGGCCTTAAACACCTCCAGCCATGGGGCCTCAACCACCTCCCTGAGCAACGCATTCCAGCTTCTCACCACTGTCATGCTCAAGAACTTCCTCCTCACATCCACTCTGCCCACCTCCAGCTTTGCTCCATTCCCCCCAGTCTTGTCACTCCCTGACAGCATAAAAAGTCCCTCCCCAGATTTTTTGTAGCCCCCTTCAGATCCTGGAAGGCCACCAGAAGGTCACCTGGGAGCCTCTTCTTCTCCAGACTGAACAGCCCCAACTCTTTCAGTCTGTCCTCACAGCAGAGCTGCTGCAGCCCTCTAAGCATCCTTGGGGCCCTTCTCTGGACACACTCCAGCATCTCCACATCCCTCTTGTCGTAGGGGCTCCAGAACTGGATGCAGTACTCCGAGCGGGGTCTCATTAGAGCGCAGTAGAGGGAGAGAATCACTTCCCTCACCCTGCTGGCCACACTTCTCCTGATGCAGCCCAGGATCTGTTTGGCCCTTTGTACTGCAAGTGCACACTGCTGGCTCATGTGGAGCTTCCTTTTTTTTAAGGCAGCTGCTCCTTGACAGAAGGATCTGATGCATTTTTTTCCTTCAGATTTTCTTGCGAGAGTAGTTCAAGGGTTTGAAGTGAACACCCTAGCACTACTTGAAGGGAGGTTGTAGTAAGCTGAGAGTCAGGGTCCTCATTGACAAGATGAGAGGGCATGGCCTGAAACTGTGCCAGGGGAGGTTTAAGTTGGATGTTAGGAAGCACTTCCTGATGGAAAAGGATAATTAGACGCTGGAAGAACTGTCCAGGGAGGTGGTGGAATTGCTGTCCCTGGAGATGTTTAAGGAAAGATTGGATGTGGCACTTAGTGTGGTGCTGTTACATCACAGGCTGGACTTGATGATCTCAGAGGTATATTCCACCCTCAGTATTTCTCTGATTCTGTGAAAGCAGGAGATTGTATAGGGAAGGGCAGTAGATGTGAAAGGCATGGGAAGAATAGGCAAATGTATGTCGTGTTGGAGGAGAAGGGAAGAAGGAGAAGTAAAACCTGTGAATAGACAGAAAATGAGGGATGAGGTTTAACAAGGCCGAGTGCACTTTGGCCACAATAACCCCAAGCAGCACTACAGGCTGGGGACAGAGTGGCTGGAGAGCATCCAGGAAGAAAGAGACTTGGGGGTCCTGGTAGATAGTAGCTGAAGATGAGGCAGCAGTGTGCCCAGGTGGCCAAGAGAGCCAATGGCATCCTGGCCTGGATCAGGAACAGTGTGGCCAGTAGGACAAGGGAGGTTATTCTTCTCTTGTGCTTAACACTGGTCATGCCACAGCTTGAGTACTGTGTCCAGTTCTGTGCTCCTCAATTCAAGAGAGATGTTGAGATGCTGGAACATGTCCAGAGAAGGGCGACGAAGCTGGTGAGGGGCCTGGAACACAAACCCTATGAGGAGAGGCTGAGGGAGCTGGGGGTGTGCAGCCTGCAGAAGAGGAAGCTCAGGGCAGACCTCATTGCTGTCTGCAACTACCTGAAGGGAGGCTGTAGCCAGGTGGGGTTGGGCTCTTCTGCCAGGCAGCAGCAATAGAACAAGGGGACACAGTCTCAAATTGTGTCGGAGGAGGTCTAGGCTGGATGTTAGGAGGAAGAAGTTGTTGGCAGAGAGAGTGATTGGAATTGGAATGGGCTGCCCAGGGAGGTGGTGGAGTCGCTGTCCCTGGAGGCATTGAGGCAAAGCCTGGATGAGGCACTTGGTGCCATGGTGTGGTTGATTGGGCAGGGCTGGGTGCTAGGTTGGGCTGGATGATCTTGGAGGTCTCTTCGAACCTGGTTGATTCTATGACTCTATGAAAAGGAGGCTGGCAGAGATGAATGCATGCTCTTCCTCCACAGCAGCGTTGTGAGGAGAGCAGTGCAGCACTGGGCTCTCTGCAGCTGCCGGAAGCTGGGTACCCTTAATTGGAATAATTTGGTTTCATAATCTGGTTTGAAGTGACAGGAGAGGCAGAGAGTTCATGCTGCATTACAGAGCAACACATTATCCTTTTAATGCCATTCCTTTGAATGTGTTGGCTGTGTTAATGTGACAAGTGGAAAGAAAATTCAGTGTTTAGTGTCTAACATGTGTAAAGCATCCCTATGCATTTGCTCTCCTCTGTGGGTAATTGAGACGGGGGCGGGGGGTTGCTTATGCTTAAACAGGTTTGAAATACACGCTCTGCTCTTGACCCAGACCAGCTGACTTTGAGTACTTTGGCAATTTCCAAGTGTTAGGCTTAAACATATGTGATATATATCTTCTCAGAAATAGCACATGTTTTGTAAAGTAGGGTGAGTTTATGTAGCAAATAGAATTTTCCTTTAAATGCAACATGTCTGACATAAGTAAGAAGCTGAGCAAAACTTTTGGGCTACTTCATGCCTCAAGGAGGGAACGGTTTCTCTAGAGAACTGGAAGTGCAAACGCATTCCTTATACCCCTTTCTCTCTTGTAAAGTGCAATTTGCTCACTGCCCCTTTTGACTCTTTAGTGCCATGTGGTCACTGATTCTCACTTGGTCCTTCGAACAGTTCTTTCAGCTGGAGCTCAGCTCGGTCTCTTGAGAAGCATTTCGGAACTGGGCTGTTCTTTGTGTTTGATACAAGGGGAATTTTCTTACCAGTATTGGTTTTGTGTCACAGTTGCAAGCAAGAAATTGGTCATGTTTTCTAGCAGGAGTTTGGGAAAGAGGAAGTTTGCATTCCACATGTTGGCAATAATGAGCCCTCTAAAATGGCAGGAAAATTTCTTTCAAAGTATGTATTTCGTTCAAAGTGTGGGTTACAGGAAGTAGTCTAACATCTGTTGCTCTCCAGAAGAAGGATTTGCATTAATTCCTATTCCAATACCTATTCCAATCTCTTTTGCTCAATTACTAATTTGGAATGCAACACAATGGTTTGTAGTCACTCTACAACAGCCACAGAGAAGGTTGGAGTGAGGTGGGGATTGGTCTTCCAAGGATCAGGTGATAAAAGGAGAGGAAATAACCTGAAATTGTGCTGGGGAGGTTTAGATTGGAGATTAGGAAAAATTTCTTTCTTGCAAAAGTGGCGGGAATTGGAACAGGCTGCACAGAGAGGTGGTGGAGTCCCCATCCCTAGAGGTGTTCAAGAAACTTGTGGACATGACACGAGGACCTGGGGATACTGATAGATAGTAGATGAAAATGAGGCAGCAGTGTGCCCAGGTGGGCAGCAGAGCCAATGGCATCCTGGGCTGGCTCAGGAGCAGTGTGGCCAGCAGGACAAGGGAGGTTCTTCTGCCCCTGTGCTCAGCACTGCTCAGGACACCCCTTGAGTGCTGTGTCCAGTTCTGGGCTCCTCAATTCAAGAGAGATGTTGAGGTGCTGGAAGGTGTCCAGAGAAGGGCAACAAAG
>WAAF01012852.1:160855-176704 GCA_013400475.1 Tricholaema leucomelas
ATTCCTTTTCCCCTCTTTTTTCTTTTTTCCTTTTTCTTTTTTCTTCTCTTTTCTTTTTTTCTTTTCTCAATTTTCTTTTCTCTTTTTTCTTTTCTATTTTCTCTCTTTTCCTTTTTTTAAATTTTCTCTTAGCTTTTCTTTTTTTCTTTTTTTTCTGTTCTCTTTTTTTCTATTCTTTTTTCTTTTCTTCTCTTTTTCTTTTTTCCCTTTTTCTTTTTTTCCTTTTTTTCTGTTCTTTTTTCCTTTTTTAATATTTTTTCCTATTTTCTTTTTTCTTTTCTCTTTTTTTCTTTCTTTTTATTTATTCCTTTTATTTCCCTTTTTTCTTTATTCCTTTTTTTCCTCTCTTTTTTCTTTTTTCTTTTCTCTTTTCTCTTTCTTCCTTTTTCCTTTTTTCTCCTTTTTTTCTTTCTCTTTTTTCTCTCTCTCTCTTTTTTTTTTTAGGAGTCCTGTGCATTTATTTTCTCTATCAATAATCTACAAATTTGCCAAGAAGCAAATAACTGCAGAATGCTGATGCTGTTGTTTTATAGAGCCTCTGGCCTTGCAGCAGAAATGGCAATCCTTCAGTTTGGACATACAGCTTTCCAGAGAATCCTGGAATGGTTTGAGTTGGAAGGGATCTTGAAGATCACCTACTATCAAACCCCCCCTGCCATGGGCAGAGGCACCTTCCACTATATCAAGTTGCTTAAAGCCCTGTTCAACCTGGCCTTGAACACCTCCAGGGAGGGGCATTCACAGTCTCTCTGGGCAGCCTGTTCCAGTGTCTCACCACCCTCACTGTCAAGAATTTCTTCCTTATCTCCAGTCTACATCTCCCCACTTCTAGATCAAACCCATTGCCCCTCATCCTATCACTACAAGCCCTCGTAAAAATCCCTTCCCATGTAGGCCTGCTTCAGGCACTGTAAGGATGCTCTAAGGTATCCCCAGAGTCTTCTCTTCTCCAGGCTGAACAGCCCCAACTCTCTCAGCCTGTCTTGAGAGGGGAGGTTCTCCAGCCCTTTGATCATCTTGGTAGCCTCCTCCATACCCACTCCAGCAGTTCAGTGTCCTTCTTCTGCTGGGGGCACCAGAACTGGATGTAGTGCTCCAGGTGGGGTCTGTCATGAGGAACATAGAGGGGTAAATGCCCTCCCTCTCCTGCTGCTCCCCCTGCTTTGGATGCAGGCCTGCACACAGCTGCCTTCTAGGCTGCCAGTGACCATTTGCCTCATGTTGATTTTTTCATCAACAAACAACCCCATGGATATTCTCACCATGGCTTCAGTAGAACAGGTACATACAGTTCCATCCATGGCTGGCACTCATGTGCCTGCTTTTTTCTTCTTCCACCACTTTTCTTCTCCAGAGCTGCTGTGGATGAAAATGCTCTGGCATTTGTATTTGTGAGTGCTTAGGGAAGATGAGAATACCTTAGGTGGTGAGAGTTGAGTGGAAAATGGAATTGGTCAAAGTGACAGCTAAGTGGATGGTCTTCATTTGTTGTTGCTCTCACAGCTGCTAGCTTTCTCCCCACTAAAATTAGCTGGACATGGTGATGAATGAAATGCAGCGTGGCAGCATCTTCTTGAAGTAATAACCTGTAGCAAGCAAGTCTTGCTTTCAGCCTGTCTGTATGTGTGGCATAGGAAAACAGCTCTGGAAAAGAAAGGTGTTTTAACTGTAGGGAAGATAAATCAGTGCTCTGCACAAACACCTTTTCAGGCCCATTTAAAATACTCTAATGGTATCCTTGTGTTAAAAAAGCACCTCCCATAGGCTGTTTAGCTTTGACTGAATGGTCTTTGTCAGTGGAAAAATGTTCTAGCTGAGCGTTCTTGTTTCTTTTCGTAGAGAAGAGGAATGTGTATTCTTCTGCAAATGACAAGTTTAATCAATCTGAGTATGCCATTTATCTAATTACCATTGGGGATTATTAGGGTTTTAGGTAATCCTTTAAATTAGATCAGAAATCATTTTGCCTTCCAGCTTGAGAATTCCTTTCAAATAGAGTTTTGTTTCCCTGTCTAGGAAAATGAGGCGTTCTGTGGTCTCCACTCCTTCTTTCAGATATTTCCGTTTCAATTTCATGCCCCATAGCTCTTGAGGAACTTTGATACATATATTAGGGCAGTATGTGTTGTTCAAAGCACTGTGTTCTGTATATACATGAAGTTATTGAGTGCATTTTCTGTGTGGATGTTGACTAGTGGTTCTATGACTTTCAAGTGGAGGAAGCAGGTTGTTAAATGCTTCTCAGAATCAGAGAACGGTTGGAAGGGGTTGGAAGGGACCTCTGGAGATCACTGAGTCCAAGTCCCCTGCCAAGGCAGGTTCACCTAGAGGAGGTCACATGGGAACACATCCAGGTGGGTTTTTAATGTCTCCAGAGGAGGAGAATCCACCACCTCTCTAGGCAGCCTCTTCCGGTGGGCTAAACAACTCCAGTCTTCTTTCTGGGGTTGTTTAGCCTGGAGAAGAGGAGGCTCAGGGCTGATCTCATCCCTGTCTACAACTACAACACTGGCCAGGCCACACTTTGAGTGCTGTGTCCAGTTCTGGGCTCCTCAATTCAAGAGAGATGTTGAGGTGCTGGAGTCGCCGTCCCTGGAGGTGTTCAGGCTAAGCCTGGATGGGGCACTTAGTTCCTTTGTCTGGTTGACTGGACAGGGCTGGGTGCTAGGTTGGACTGGATGATCTTGGAGGTCTCTTCCAATCTGGTTGATTTTGTGATTCTGTGATTCAGTGCTCTGTCACTGTTAACTTAAAGAATTTCCTCCTCATGTTTAGACAGAACTACTTATGTTCAAGTTTTCCCCTGGTACCCTTTGTCCTGTCACTGGGCACCACTGAAAACAGCCTGATCCCATCCTTTTGGCACTCACCCTTCAAGTGTTTGTAAGTATTGATGAGATCCCTTCTCAGGCTTTTCTTCCCCAGGCTTTCCTCATCAGAGAGCTGTTCCAGTGCCCTCAGCATCTTTGTCACCCTTTGCTGTACCCTCTTAAGCAAGTCCCTGTCCTTTTTGAACCAGGGAGCCCAGAACTGGACGCATGGGCCAGCACACCTTCCACTAGACCAGGTTGCTCAAGGCCTCATCCAACCTGGCCTTGAACACCTCCAGTGAGGGGCATCCACAATCTCCCTGGGTAACCTATGCCAGTGTCTCACCACCCTTACTGTAAAGAATTTCTTTCTAATCTCCAGTCTAAATCTCCCATTTTCCAACTTAAATCCATTCCTCCTCATCCTGATGCTGCCTGATCCTTTAACTTGCTTACTCCTCTCTTCCCTTTGCTCTGCACAGCCCAAGTACTCTCCCTGGGATGTTTTTAAGCTTCAACAGCAGCTATTGCTTTTCAGGGTTTCAGAGCTGTGTGCAGACCACACTGGACTCCTATTTATAGCAAAGCTATTTTTTTTATGGCTGACTTGGAGTGCAAATTGCTCTTCCAATTAAGCAATGCAGATCTGTACCATTTACCTATGTTTTGTCTCTCTAAAATTCACTCTCAGGCTCTGGGTTTCTACTCTGGCTACATTCATAGTGATGTTTAAATGCCAGCACAGAGGCTCCTTCCCTTGGTTAATTACATTCAGATTTAACACAATCTAACCCAAAAGATTGCTTTTTCATTCCAAACCCGAGTGCTGCAGTAATTGCAGTATATCACAGCTGCTAATCACATACCATGCCTGCAGTTGGGAATCCTCCCACTGGGTGAAGCTGCACTCTTCGTGCCTCTAACTGTGATTAGCATTCCAGTAGTACCACCAGAAGCCATCCTTCCCCTGCTCTGCTCACTGGGGTCACAAGAGCTCACTTCTCCTTGTGTATTTCTCAAACCCTGGGGTTTGTATTTAAAAGGAGGGGGAAAAGGATGAAATAAGCCTCACAAAGGCTCTCTTGCTGTTCCCATAGCGATGGACTTTTCTTTTCAAATGAGAATGCTAGCACAGCCTTTGGATATTTCACCTGAACTATTGGTAATAAATCGTAGAGTCATAGAATCAACCAGGCGGAAGAGACCTCCAAGCTCATCCAGCCCAACCTAGCACCCAGCCTTGTCCAGTCAACCAGACCATGGCACTAAGTGCCCCATCCAGGCTTTGCTTCAACACCTTCAGAGACAGCGACTCCACCCCTCCCTGGGCAGCCCATTCCTATGCCAATCACTCTCTCTGCCAACAACTTCCTCCTAACATCCAGCCTAGACCTCCACTGGCACAACTTGAGACTGTGTCCCCTTGTTCTGTTGCTGCTTGCCTGGCAGAAGAGATAACCGCACCCCCTCACTACAGCTTCTCTTTAGGTAGCTGCAGACAGCAATGAGGTCTTGTCGCGGAGGGGGTTCTGCTGCCTACACCGATTTGTGGTGAGGGGGAGAAATCAATCGATGTGAGACAATTATGTATAAAAATATATATTTGTTAAATTCAACAATCTGAACTCTCATCACCCCCAACCACTGTATTTAATATTAAATAGGATTCTCACGGTTATGGACTGACCTTATGGGTATAATACACAATCTGGCTTATTAATAACTATATTACAATAACTAGCATACAACTATTAACAGAGAGAGGAGTTTTCCCCGCGGCTCAATGCCGCCTGGGGTTAATATACTATTTGCCAAGCAGGGTGGGCTGAAATTCTTTCTGCTCTATGGCAGGAGGCTAAAGATATTATAGAGGTATTAAAGTATTTACTCACAATTCTGATTAATCATCAATAATTATCAATCACCCTCTGGGGCTATGTCAACAGCCTATTTATCTAGCGGTGTCCAAACCTCAGGGGAACTTTGCCTGTGGACCTGTGAGGCTGGAAATCTTCCCGGTTTGAGGGGAAAGGGAATCTTCCCGATTCTAGGGGAGATTAATAATCCTCCCGGCTTCTGGGGAGAGGATGCAGTCTTCCCAGTTATCTGGGGAAAATGAATACAGTCTCTAACCTTATTCTTCTGGCGAGGACGCCTTGTCTGCCTTGTCTCCTTCTGGATGCTTTGGTCCAGGAACTGCTGGGACTGTTGGCAGGACCTCTGGAGCTGGAGAAGGATGGGTGCAGTGCAGTCCGAGCATGGTTCTCACGCTGGCTGTCAGGCTGATCGCGTGTGCAGACAAGGGGTCTGCTCCTGGTATATCGGCAGCAATGGCTCTTACCAGGCAATGAAGGCAGCAGGCATACACAGCTGCATAGGAGTCTGTGCTCCACAAATGTATAGGCAATGCAGGATCAAAGTCCTGATTAGCTCACCACAGCTGGCTGGGAGATTCTGTCTCCATAACAGCATAAGCAAGTAAGCTGGTGAGTCTAAATCTAATAATATGAAGGTGTGCCCGAATGTTAGCGATCTTAAGTAGAGGAGGGCCCGAGGACAGGGCCTGAGCGTGAGTGTAAGCACGCTGGGGAAGCGAGTGTGTGAGTCAGAGCTAGTGAGAGCTAGCAGAGGCTCATAGAAGCGTGCAGGAGCTAACAGGCACAGGAAGCAATGGAAGCAGCATAACAGCAGGCAAGCATGCAAGAGAGGCAAGAGATCAATTGCCTAATTGGCCACCAGTGACCAATGGGTTTGGCAGTCAGCCAAACAATACCATAATAGGCTATGTCACTTGCCTTGTACCTGCAAATACGGAGAGAGCATAGGGTGGGCCACACGCTGACGGTGTGAGCTTGTGCAACCTGTTTACTACCTGCTTATATAACTTGTTTATAACCTGGGCCTTTAGGCAGGCCAGACACTATGGCACCTCGGACTGTTGTACCTTTTTGTGCCTTTAATGTGTTTACCCCTGGTTCTGGGAGGAAACCATGTTTGGGCAGGCAAGGCAAAGTGAGGCATAAGATAAGCCTGTTTTTCGGCCCTGCAGGCCCTCCACGACAGGTCTGCCCTGAGCCTCCTCTTCTGCAGGCTGCACACCCCCAGCTCCCTCAGCCTCTCCTCACAGGGCTGTGCTCCAGGCCCCTCACCAGCTTTGTTGCCCTTCTCTGGACACCTTCCAGTACCTCAACATCTCTCTTGAATTGAGGAGCCCAGAACTGGACACAGCATTCAAGGTGTGGCCTGAGCAGCACTGAGTACAGGGGCAGAATAACCTCCCTTGTCCTGCTGGCCACACTGCTCCTGAGCCAGGCCAGGATGCCATTGTCTCATCTGGGCACCTGGGCACACTGCTGCCTCATCTTCAGCTACTCTCTACCAGCACCCCCAGCTCCCTGTCAGCCACTCTGTCCCCAGCCTGTAGTGTTGCTTGGGGTTGTTGTGGCCAAAGTGTAGAACCCTGCACTTGGCCTTGTTCAGTCTCATCCCATTGGCCTCTGCCCACCCATCCAGCCTGGCCAGGTCCCTCTGCAGTGCTCTCCTACCCTGCAGCAGCTCCACACCTGCTCCTAGCTTAGTGTCATCTGCAGACTTACTGATGCTGGACTCAATCCCCTGGTCCAGATCAGCAATAAAGATATTGGACAGAACTGTGCCCAACACTGATCCTTGGGGAACATCCAACTGGATTTGGCACCATTCACAACCACTCTGTGGCCCCAGCCCTTCAGCCAGTTCTTGAAGATCTCTTTTGTTGAGGAGTGGACATACTGTAAAGGATGGCTTCATGTCAAAAGAAGGTTGCTAAGAGATCCAGAGAAGTGATTCTGCCACCTGTCTCTGGTGACACCTCACCTGGAGTACTGCATCCAGGTCTGGAGCCCTCAGTGTAGGAAGGACACAGACCTGATGGAACAAGTCCAGAGGAGTGCCACAAAAATGATCAGCGTGTTGGAGCACCTCTGCTGTGAGGATAAGCTGAGGGAGCAGGATTTGTTCAGCCTGGAAAAGAGGAGGCTCTGTGGAGACCTAATAATGACCTTCCAGTACCTGAAGGTAACGTACAAGAAGGACGGAGAGACACTGTTTACAAAGGCCTGCAGTGACAGGACAAGGGGCAATGGCTTCAAACTAGAGAAGAGTAGATTTAGATTGGATGTCATAAACAGTTTCTTTACTATGAGGGTGGTGGAACACTGGAATAGTTTGCCCAGGGAGGTGATCATGGCCCTATCCCTGGAGACATTCAAGGTGAGGCTCGACAGGGCTTTGGACAGCTTGAGGATGTCCCTGCGGAGTGCAGAGGGGGTTGGACTGGATGAGCTTTGGAGGTTCTTTCCAGCTTGGACCAATCTGTGATTCTGCGGTTCTGTGTTCTGCAGAGTGCTTACTCGAGGTGGTTTGTAAATTCCTGAATTCTGCTGGTCACAGAGTCTCTTGGTAACATGTCCGTAGCACAAGACATCAGAAACTGGGTAAGGGGGAATGAAGTCCCTCCCTGTTTTCGGTCATTGGTAGCTACTGAGACACCAGCACAGTGTCTTCCAGGTGGTCACTCAGTCTTTTTCTTTCTTTTTTTGGCTTGGTACTGCTTTGGTTTGTAATTCTGTCTATTCTTTGTGAAAACAAAATTGCAAAGATGTGGGTTGGTTCCTGAGGGGAGGTGAGACTTGAAGTACTGTGTGCAGTTCTGGGCTCCTCAATTCAAGAGAGATGTTGAGGTACTGGAACGTGTCCAGAGAAGGGCAAGGAAGCTGGTGAGGGGCCTGGAGCACAGCCCTGTGAGGAGAGGCTGAGGGAGCTGGGGGTGTGCAGCCTGCAGAAGAGGAGGCTCAGGGCTGACCTCATTGCTGTCTACAACTAGCTGAAGGGTGGTTGTAGCCAGGTGGGGTTGGTCTCTTCTGTCAGGCACTCAGCAACAGAACAAGGGGACACAGTCTCAAGTTGTGCCAGGGGAGGTCTAGGCTGGATGTTAGGAGGAAGTTGTTGGCAGAGAGAGTGATTGGCATTGGAATGGGCTGCCCAGGGAGGTGGTGGAGTCGCTTATTCTTGGAGGTGTTGAAGCAAAGCCTGGCTGGGGCTCTTAGTGCCATGGTCTGGTTGATTGGACAGGACTGGGTGTTAGGTTGGACTGGATGATCTTAGAGGTCTCTTCCCACCTGATTGATTCTAAGATTCTGTGATGGTGAGACACTGGAACGGGTAGCCCAAGGAGGTTGTTGATGCCCCCTCTCTGGAGGTGTTCAAGGCCAGGTTGGACAGTGCACTGGTCTGGGCTAGTGGAAAGTGTCCCTGCCCATGGCGGGGTGGGTTTGGAACCGGCTGATCTTTAAAGACCCTTCCAATCCCAGTGATTCTGTGACTGTAGTGCCATTAATTTCACTCCTCATACTTCCTTTTGAAAGTAGCAGCGGGTTTTTGACTGCATTGCCATGACTGTTGGTTGGTCATATACTCTGCACATCCATAATCCATTGTCTCAGAGACAGTCAGAGTCTTCATCACAAAATGTCACCTTCAATTGTTGTGGGCTGATCCAGCCCTATGCCTGTGCTGGTTGTTGCCCAGCAGGTGGTGACACAGTTGCAGATAGATTTGGGTTCTTTGTGGGTGTGCTTGGTTAATGTCAAGACTTTAAAACTTCTCCATGTTGGAGGCATTTTTTACCTAGGCATTTAACAGGCTGCTGTTGTCTTGCTCTCAGGTGCTGATGTGGAAAACATCTCTTAAAACCTAGCTATGCTGTGTCAATGACAGTGACCTCAATTGATGAGTCCTTCTAGGCTGTTTGACTCCAGAGTGACACAGGCAGCGCTTCTTGATCCATCAGCCTGCCTTGGAATGTAGATATGTGTTACTCATTTTCTTTCCTGAGCTCCTAACATCTGCTCTGTTTTTTTGTTATTTATTTAGTGGTCAGGCTTGTGTACAGAAATATAAAGGCAATGTAACAGCCCAGTAGTATAGCACTGACTGCAAAGCACTATGGGCTCGACTTTTAATGAGCAAAATTAGTTGGTTTCCAAACTTTTTTCTTTTCTCTCTTCAGTTGCAAACATGTTTTAGGTTTTTTATTTTAATTGGAGCTATTGAACAGTGCCTTTTTATGGAATCATAGAATAGTTTGGCATGGAAGGGACGTTAAAGATCAGCAAGTTCCAACCCCCATGCCAAGCCCAGGGACACTAGACCAGGTTTCTCAAGGCTCTGTCCAACCTGGCCTTGAGCACTTCCAGGGAGAGGGCATCCACAACCTCCTTGGGCAACATGTGCCAGTGACTCACCACCTCACTGTAAAGAATTTCTTCCCAATAACCAGTCTAAATCTTCCTTCTTCCATCTTCAGTCCATTTCCTCTTGTCCTGTCACAACAAGCCCTTGTAAACGTCCCTCCTCAGCTTTCTCTTAGGTCCTCTTTAGCTACTGGAAGGACACTAGAAGGTCGCCTCCGAGCCTTCTCTTCACCAGCTGAACAGCCCCAACTCTGACAGCTTGAAGACCTTTTCTTCAGGTCTTCATGTGTCTGTCTCATGTAGCTATTGTAAAACCAGAGCTGGTTTGGTAGATGTTACTTCACAGAGCAAACAATTGAGAAAAACTAAGAAGCTGAAGTGTGTCTCTGCCTACTGCTTTTTCTGCCCACAGATTAATCAAAACATTGGTTTAAAGCCAAAGTATTGCATCCTTTGAAAATTATGTTCTCCAGTCACTGATGACAGCATTCTATGATGCTATAACTGAATGGGTAGATTCAGGGAGAGCAGTGGACCTTAGCAAGGCCTTTGACACCATCTCTTATGACATCCTAGTGAGCAAGTTCAGGAACTGTGGGATGGAAGAGCAGGCAGTGAGGTGGATTAGGAACTAGTAACAAGATAGAGTTCAAAGAGTGGTGATCAATGGTGCCAGGTCCAGCAGGAGAGCTGTAATCAGTGGTGTCCTCCAGGGATCGGTGCTGGGCCCAGTGCCTTCAACATCTTCATCAGTGACATTGCTGAGGGGACAGACAGACAGAGTCTGCTCAGCAAGTTTGCTGATGACACCAAGATGGGAGGCTTGGCTTATACAGCTGAGGGTTGTGTGGGCATCCAGAGAGACCTGGACAGACAGAGCTGGGCACAGAGGAACCAAATGAGCTTCAACAAGGGTAAGTGCAGAGTCCTGCACCTGGGGAGGGATAATAAACTGCACCAGTACAGGTTGGGAGGTGATCTGCTGGAGAGGGACCTGAGAGTACTGGGGAAGAACATCCATGGCACAGCAATCTGCCCTTGCAGCCAAGAAGGCCGATGGGATCCTGGGGTGTATTAGGAAGAGTGTGTCCAGCAGATCAAGGGAGGTTCTCTTCCCCCTCCACTCTGCCCTGCTGAGACCTCATCTTGAATACTGTGTTCAGTTTTGGGCTCCCCAGTTTAAGAGGGACAGGGATCTGCTGGAGAGGGTTAATTGGAGGGGTAAGAGGATGACGAGGGGACTGGAGCACTGCCTTATGAGAAGCTGAGATATCTGGGGCTGTTTAGTCTGGAGAAGAGAAGACTGGGAGTAGATTTAATAAATGTCTATAAATGCCTGAGGGCTGGGGGTCAGGAGGAGGGACAGGCTCTGCTCACTGCTCCCTGGGATAGGACAAGGAGCAATGGGTGTAAACTGCAGCACAGGAGGTTCCACCTAAGTGGCATCTCTCTCCATCATCTCTAAATGAAATCTCATCACAGGCTCACAGGATATTAGGGGTTGGATGGAACCCAAGGAGACCATCGAGTCCAACCCCCCTGCCAGAGCAGGACGACACAATCTAGCACAGATCACAGAAGAACACATCCAGACAGGCCTTGAGAGTCTCTAGAAAAGGAGACTCCACCATCTCTCTGGGGAACCTGTTCCAGTGCTCTGTGACCCTTACAGTATAGAAGTTCCCCCTTGTGTTGAGGTGGAACTTCCTGTGTTGCAGCTTCCATCCATTGCTCCTTGTCCTCGACGACCCTAGAGGTCTTTTGCACTCTGGTTGATTCTGTGATTCTGTGACTTGTTTCTTCCTCACTGGTTCCTTCACCTGATGGAACAGCTTTTATCTCAGCCTCCAAGCTCTCTCATTCTTCTCCTGTGTTTTATCCTGTCCTGCTGGAGGATGAAGGCAGACAAGCTGCAGAGGCCTTGACTGGTAGTTAATCATTTGTCTTCTTAACTAGACCTGTATGAGCATTAGTTAGTTTCATTATTAAAGCCCTATTAGGACTTCAATTATCACATCTAGGACAGTGTTAATGGATTGTAATTGAAGTCATAGGAACATCAGATTCTTTGGTAGGGAAGAGTTTGTTTCCATATAAACCTAAGGAAATAATTCTTAACTTTGAGGGTGGAAGAGCATTGGAGCAGGCTGCCTAGTGAGGTTGTGGAGTCTCTGTCTCTGGAGGCGTTCTGAACTCACCTGGACATCTCCTGGGAGATCTAGTCTAGATGATCTTGCTCTAGCAGTGGGGTTGAAATAGATGATCTTCAGAGAACCCTCCCAGCTCTCAGCATGCTGGGATTTCATGAGATAGTAGCACATACACCTCTGTGCAACCCACACACATGTAAGTTACCCAAGTGTGGCAACGTCAGTCAGCAACAGGGCTCTAAGGTTTTCTCAGACAGCATTGTAGGAGACTGTTGGAAACGTGGTTTGTTAAAGGAGAGAGTTGCAGGAATTTGTGTAGGTAGCTAGGTGGGAGAAGAGCCTCACATTCCTTTATCCTCACCATCTTTTCTTGAAAGACTTCTGAAGATGACTACCACTCAACAGATCCAACCAGCACCATGTCTGCTGTGAGCAATGTGTGCTGGTACTCCTTGTGCTGATGGGCACTTGGAGCTGCTTGTTCTTCCCACCAACACCCACTCCCTCCAGTTCAAAGAGCTGTTCTCCATGGAGTCTCCCTCTTTAAGATGGGATTATTCTCCATCTTAGTAGTCACTGAACCCCAGGTGTGTTGTCAACCTCTGTCTGTGCCTCCCTTCATCAGGAACAATATGAGGAGAGGCTGAGGAAAGGGGAGCTATTTAATCTGGAGAATATGAGGCTGAGAGGAGACTTCGTTGCTCTTTGTTGCTCCCTGAGAGGAGGTTGGAATGAAGTGGGGCTTGGTCTCTGCTTTCTATTCTCAAGCGACAGAGAGAGAGGAAATGGCCCAAAATTGTTCTGGGATGGGTTTAGGTTGGGGGTGAGGAAAAATGTCTTTGCTGCTAGAGTGGTCAGGGATTGAAACAGGCTACCCAGGGAGGTGGTGAAGTCATAGCCCATGGAGGTGTTCAAGAAAGTTGTGGACGTGTGTGATGGTTTGGGTGTTACCTGCCNACATTCAAGGTGAGTTTGGAGAATCAGCCAGGGGGGTTAGGAAGCAGAGGGATTAGTTACACAGACAGCAGGTTAGGGAGAGAAAAGAGGCAGCCAGAGCCAGAGAGCAGCTCTGTTATCTATGTTTGTGTTCTTGTTTTTATCCATCTCAGCAAGCCTATGAGTGTAGCAGCCTAGCATCTAATTCCTCTCACTAAAATATCCCAGTTAGGCTCAAACTAGCATGACATGGCTGTTGGGGACATGGTTTAATGGACATGGTGGTCTTCAGTTGTCAGTTGGACTTGATTGTAGAGGTCTTTTCTAAGCCAAACAATCCTGTGATTGTGAACAGAGCTTTATATTACTCTGGTGGCCTTCTTAAGTGTTTGTATGTCCACCCTCATTTCTCCAAACAATAACTATTTATACTTCCCATTTTTCATGCAGGAATTATTGTTTTGTTCTAGCCAAACTTTATTAGGTGTGTTAATAAGAAACCAGCTTTGCCAAGGACATGAAATTTATTGAGCTGATTTGTTTGTAGTGTTCTTTCAGATCATATTTTACTGCATTGTCTTACACATATCAGACAGTTTTATTAGTTTGCCTTTTACTTAACGTTGGTACATTATCATCAATGCTGTCCATGCCAGCAGATGGCCATCCTGATGTATCTGACTCTTGGCTTCAAGTGCTTGGGGTTTTCACCGTGTTAGTTACCTTGTGTGAAAGTTCCCTTGTCAGAGAGGACCTCTTGTTGGACCTTACATTCTAACCATTTTCAGTAGCTTATTGAAATGCAGTTGCTGGGGTGACCTCATTGCTGTCTACAGCTACCTGAAGGGAGGCTGTAGCCAGGTGGGAGTTGGTCTCTTCTGCCAGGCACCCAGCAATAGAACAAGGGGACATAGTCTCAAGTTGTGGCAGGGAAAGTTCAGGCTGTATGTTAGGAGGAAGTTGTTGGCAGAGAGAGTGATTGGCATTGGAATGGGCTGCCCAGAGAGGTAGTGGAGTCGCCGTCCCTGGAGGTGTTGAAGCAAAGCCTGGCTGGGGCACTTAGTGCCATGGTCTGGTTGATTAGCCAGGGCTGGGTGCCAGGTTGGACTGATTGAGCTTGAGGAGGTCTCTTCCAACCTGGTTGATTCTATGATTCTATATATTAATACCAACATATTTGTTGATGACTTTGAGAGGTCATTTTTTCGTCTTATCCTGGGTGGTGTAGTTGGTAGCTGCAGAGCTCACTGAACTTCTGCCTCTCCTAAAGATAACGAGGCACCTGTAACTGAAGAGCTGCTGTGCTGATGATCATTGACTCAACGTGTGTGCTCATTTGCCTCTTAGCGTTTCTTCAGTGACCTTCCTTATTGCCACATTTTACCCCAGGTGACTGTGGTTTTCCCCACTTATAATTGCTCCTGCTTCCAGGCAGGTGCTTTAGAACTGCAGGACACTGAGCCCCAGCAGGAGAGCTGGGAACTGATTGGGCCAGACCTGCATTGCAACAGGAGTGTGAAAGCAAGACCTTCAGTCTCATCACAACAGTTTCAGGTAAACAAGACTGAATGATTAGCGTGGAGAGTAGCTCAGGATTGGTTTTATTTTTCTCTCATGGAAAATATGGTGCTGGCTTTTGGTCATCAGGGATCTTTACAATCATAGAATGGTTTAGGTTGGAAGGAACCTCAAAGATCACCTAGTTCCAACTCCCTGCCATAGGCAGGGGCACTTCCCACTAGAGCAGGTCAGTCAAGGCATGGGTCCAGGTGAAGCCTTCTCCAAAAGAGCAGAAAGCTTCTACTTCGTGCATATGGGATGCCACGTAGTGAGCTGTGTTATGGACTGGACAGGCTGGAAATTGTGGAACCTTTCAATAGCTGGTATTCATTTGTGTGTGTCCAGCACTCTGCTGTGTCTGGGAGTTTTCTGGTAGGACTTGGGATTTGTGCCACCATTTTTCTATCCAATTTCTCTGAAGACAAAATGCACTCTGGAGCCTTACAGGTGCTGCATTCAGGCAGAATGTTCTGGAGAATTTACCAGTCCTTTCTCTGTCCAGGAAGTCTGTAGGCTGTGCATGTTGATATGAACAACCCCAAGCAGCACTACAGGCTGGGAAGAGAGGGGCTGGAGGGCAGCCAGACAGAAAGGGACCTGGGGGTACTGGTACATAGTAGGATGAAGATTAGCCAGCAGTGTGACTAGGTAGCCAAGAGAGCCAATGGCATCCTGGCCTGGCTCAGGAGCAGTGTGGCCAGTAGGACAAAGGAGGTTATTCTTCCCCTGCACTGAACACTGGTCAGGCCACACCTTGAGTTCTGTGTCCAGTTCTGTGCTCCTCAATTCAAGAGAGATGTTGAGGTGCTGGAAGATAGATGTCCAGAGAAGGGCAACAAAGCTGGTGAAAGGCCTGGAACACAAACCCTATGAGAAGAGGCTGAGGGAGCTGGGGTTGTTTAGCCTGGAGAAGAGGAGGCTCAGGGCAGAGTTCATAGCTGTCTGCAACTACCTGAAGGGAGTTTGTAGCCAGGTGGGGTTGGTGTCTTCTGCCAGACAAGCAGCAACAGAACAAGGGGACACAGTCTCAAGTTGTGCTGGGGGAGGTCTAGGCTGGATGATAGGAGGAAGTTGTTGCCAGAGAGAGTGATTGGTGTTGGAATGGGCTGCCCAGGGAGGTGGTGGAGTCACCATCCCTAGGAGTGTTCAAGAAATGCCTGGCTGGGGCTCTTAGTGCTATGGTCTGGTTGACTGGATAGGGCTGGGTGCTAGGTTGGACTGGATGATGTTGGAGGTCTCTTCCCACCTGGCTGATTCTGTGATTCTGTGTTAGCAAGAAATCCTTCCACAGTGAAGTACTGGAGTGCATCGCCCAGAAATGTAGTTGAGGCCCCATTCCTGGAGGCATTCAAGTCAAACTTGATGGAGTCTTGAGCAACTGCTCTAGTTGGAGGTGTCCCTGCTGATTACAAGGGTGTTTCACAACATGGCCTTTGAGTGTTCCTTTCAACCTACTGCATCCTGTGTGAAATGAAATGTGAAAGACAGTAGTGTGTTTGACATGTCTATGGCTTCACCCATCTGTCTCTAGCATTCTCATGAAAACCTAATTAGTGTCTTTGAGAAATAACATGATTTACCTTAAAATAAATGATCTTCAGTTGCTCTGTTAGCTGAATCAATGGGTGGGGCTGAGAGCAATGCATCGTGAAAATTAAATACTCATATGGTAGTTGTCTTTGAGTTTTAATTTACAGGAACCTAATTGGATCTGCTAATTTGAATCTCGTGCAATTAGGCTGAAGTAATAATAGCCACACTGCAAACTGTGTGGCATCCCTGGTATTGGGTGATAGGACAAGAGGAAATAGTCTGAAATTGTGCTAGGGGAAGGTTAGGTTAGAATCACAGAATGGTTTAGGTTGGAAGGGACCTCAAGGATCATCCAGCTCCAACCCCCTGCCATAGGCAGGGACACCTCCCACTAGAGCAGGTTGCTCAAGGCCTCATCCAGCCTGACCTTAAACACCTCCAGGGAGGAAGCATCCACAACCTCCCTGGGCAACCTGTTCCAGTGTCTTACCACCCTCACTGTAAAGAACTTCCTCCTAACATCCAGTCTAAATCTCCCCTCTGCCAGTTTAAACCCATTCCCCCTCGTCCTAACATTACCAGACCTTGTAAATAGTCCCTCCCCAGCCTTCCTGTAGGCTCCCTTCA
>WAAF01012852.1:177456-191970 GCA_013400475.1 Tricholaema leucomelas
TCCCTTTTCCAGTCAGCAGAAACTTCACCAGTCTGCCAGGACCTTTCAAACACAATGGACAGTGGTTCAGCAACTTCATCTGCCACTTCCTTCAGGACCCGTGGGTGGATCTCGTCAGGCCCCATGGATTTGTGCACATTCAGATTCCTTAGGTGCTCAGGAACCTGATCTTCATTTACAGTGGGCAGAGCTTCCTTCTGCCAGGCCTTATTTTCGTCCCCTGTGACTCGGACATCACGGTTGGGGTCCTTGCCATTGAAGACCGAGGCAAAGAAGGCATTGAGCACCTCAGCCTTATCCACATCCCTTGTTGCCAGCTCTCCCTTTCCCATCTGGAAGGGTCCCACATTATCCCTGGTCCTCCTTTTCTCACTGATATACCTAAAAAAGTTCTTCTTGTTCCCCTTAATGTCCCTAGCCAGATTCAGTTCCAGCTTGGCGAGTAGGAAGAATTTGTTTGCTGCAAGGGTGATCAGGCAATGGAACAGGCTGCCCAGGGAGGTGGTGGAGTCACATTCCCTTATGGTGTTCAAAAAACTTGTAGATATGGTGCTCAGGGACATGGTTTAATGACCATGGTGGTGTTAGGTTGATGGTTAAACTCAATAATCCTAGAGGGCTTTTCTGACCAAGACAAGTCTGTGACTGTCAAACACAATTTCTTACTTGATTTTTTTTTTTTCCTGTGAAAATAAGGCAGTGCTCTAGAAAAGGCAGAATTAAATGCCTTTAGTTTAGGGCAAATCCTGCTTGACAAACCTGGTGGCCTTCTATGAACAGGTCACAACATGAATAGATGAGGGGCGAGCAACTGATGTCATTTACCTGGAGCTGAGCAAGGCCTTTGACACTATCCCACACCACATCCTGGTCCCCAAGCTGGTGACACATGGGTTTGATGGGTGCAGCACTGATGGATAAAGAACTGGCTTGATGGCCACACCCAAAGAGTGGCTGTCAATGGCTCCATGGCCAAGTGGAGGCCAGTGACAAGCGGAGTCCCTCAGGGATCAGTCCTGGGACCTGTCTTGTTCAGCAGCTTTGTGGGTGCCATGGACAGAGGCATTGAGTGCAGACACAGCAAGTTTGCTGACCACACCAAGCTGCGTGGTGCAGCAGCCAGGCTGGAGGGCAGGGTTCCATTCAGAGGGACATGGACAGGCTGTAGAGGTGGGCACAAGGCAACCTCATGAGGTTGAAGAAGACCAAGTGCAAGGTCCTGCGTCTGGGTGGAGGCAATGCCAAGCACAAATGCAGGCTGGGCAGTGAGTGGCTGGAGAGCAGCCCTGAGGAGAGGGACCTGGGGGTGTTGGTGGACAAGAAGCTCAATAGGAGCCAGCAATGTGCACTTGCAGTCTGAAGGGCCAACCAGATCCTGAGCTGCATGAGGAGGACTGTGACCAGCAGGGTGAGGGAGGTGATTCTCCCCCTCTACTGTGCTCTGCTGAGACACCATCTGGAGTACTGCATCCAGCTCTGGAGCCCCCATGACAAAGAGAGGTGTGGAGATGCTGGACCATGTCCAGAGAAGGGCCAGGAGGATGCTCAGAGGGCTGGAACAGCTCTGCTGTGAGGACAGACTGAAAGAGTTGGGGCTGTGCAGTCTGGAGAAGAGGAGGCTCCCAGGTGACCTTCTGGTGGCCTTCCAGCATCTGAGGGGTCTAGAAAAAGCTGGGGAGGGACTTTTTAGGCTCTGAGGGTGTAACAGGTGTGGGGGAAATGGAGCAAAGCTGGAGGCAGGGAGATACTGCCTGGCCATGAGGTGGAAGTTGTTGAGCATGAGAGTGGTGAGAGGCTGGAATGGGTTGCCCAGGGAGGGGGTTGAGGCCCCATGGCTGGAGGTGTTTCAGGCCAGGCTGGATGAGGCTGTGGGCAGCCTGCTCTAAGGTAGGGTGTTCTTGCTGATGGCAGAGGGGTTGGAACTAAATGATCCCTGTGCTCCTTTCCAATCCTGACTGATCTATGATGCTATGCTCCTCAAATGCACAGGCCATACAGCTCAGGTGGCCCCATTTTCTGTTTCTCCATCACAGATGTGATGCTTTCTCCTTACCAGAGATGCATTTGGCTGCCCCTGAGGATTTTTGCTGCTCCAGTTCTGCCGCAATTCCTCAGGTTGTTTAGGTGTTCCTGTGTTAGTTTTCTTCTGCATCCAGTTATGTCATACCCTGCTGCTGGTCTAATAAATGACATTTTCCAGCTGTCTTACTATATTTATTCTTTTCCTTGAGCTGCTTCTCTGCTTGAACTCTAGTCCTGCTTTTCTTGATGAAGAGCATCTGCCTAATGACACATTTGTGTTACCCCTTACCGAGGTTCGTGTCCTTCTGTGAGCTCTCAGCCACGTGGATACTTCCTACTTCAGATCTTGAGATGAAAATGGTTTAGGTCTCATCCCATTACTGTCTTCAGTGGTGTAGAATCATAGAATCAACCAGGGTGGGAGAGACCTCCAAGCTCATCCAGCCCAATCTATCACCCAGCCCTATCCAATCAACCAGACCATGACACTGAGTGCCCCATCCAGGCTTTGCGTCAACACCTCCAGGGACGGTGACTCCACCACCTCCCTGGGCAGCCCATTCCAACGCAAATCACTCTCTCTGGGAGGAACTTCCTCCTAGCATCCAGCCTACACCTCCCCCAGCACAACTTGTGACTGTGTCTGCTTAATCCATTGCTGGTTGCCCAGAAGAAGAGACCAACCCCAGTTGGCTACAGCCTCCCTTCAGGTAGTTGCAGACAGCAATGAGGTCTGCCCTGAGCCTCCTCTTCTCCATGCTGCACACCCCCAGCTCCCTCAGCCTCTCCTCACAGGAATGTGACTCTCTTTGTCAAGAACTTCCTCCTAACATCCAGCCTATACCTCCCCCAGCACAACTTGAGACTGTCTGTCTTCCTTGATCCAAAAAGCTTAAGACTGTCATGCTTTTAAGGCTGCCTGCTCTTGTGAATGTTGCCAGGAGAGTGACTTTAGAGAAAAGGTGAAAAAGAGAAGGGGAGGAAATGTTTGTGGTTTTAGGCAGGTACTACCCCTCCAGGAGATCATTCTTCCTCTAAAGCAGAGGTATGCGCATAAGTCTCCGAGAAATCTATCTGCTTTTGTTGTGTTCTGTAGATGCGACAAGAGGAACCATTGTGGTTTTTGAACACCTCCCTTTGTTCACTGCACAAAGAAAAGACCAGAGACAGATGGAGAAATCCAAACTTGTCTTCTATGAGAAGAAAATGTGTAACTCAGACCTGAGATGTTTCTGAGGGCTTGTTTGCTGCTTCTGTAAATGGTACACAAATTAACCTTTGATGACTCTTGAAGTGAGCAAGTGGATCCTAGGCTGCATTGTAGACTCCTTCCAGTGCTAGGAAGTGATCTTCTATCTGCTCACTAAAAGCACATCTACAGAAGGGGGCAATATTACATGAGATGGATTGGTGCGTGTCAAAGGGGGGGAAATCTCCTTCTCTCTTGTATCTCTGTTCTTGGCTTGTGAGCGTGCACAGAGCAGATAGGAGCCTTTCCCATTTAATTAGAAAACCAAGAATCTGCTCTGTGGCACTCCAAGACATGGTTAAATGGCCACGATGGTCTTAGGTTGGGCTAGATGATGTTAGAGTTTTTTTCCCAACCAAAGGAATTTGGTGATTCTGTGTTTTGAGTCCATGTGATATATTACCTGGAGTGGTACTTGGAATAAAGCAAGGAGGAACTCACGCTGCTGAGTATGCTCTGTATGCAGATGAGGAAAATTCAGCTCCTTTCAGCATTAAAAGGTTCAGAGTTTTGATTAATTACAAGAACTCTTCAAGCATTTACAATCCACAAACACTTGCTGCCAGGAGGAAGGATTTTTTGGAAGGTTGCTAGTTGTGAATAGTCTGTTAATGGTTCTCATAATGGCAAGATGGAGATGTGTGAAAGATGCTTGGCAAGGGGAAAGTGGTTGAATATGGAGACTAAATGGAAGGGGTTTTCTTTTTACAGGTTTTGTGTGTGCCTTTTCTTGCACTGCAGTTGAGGACTTGGGGCTGGGAGGAGTATTCCCATGTAGTCACTTAATGAGTATTTACCCCACTGAAGGTACAAGAATATTTATGTGATGGTTTGGGTGTTACCTGTCCCCCACACTTAAGAAATCACCCAGACTAGACTCAGCAGATGGAAACTAAGGAATGAAGCTTTCTATTTCCAGCTTAGCACAGCATACAAGCAGGTATTTACAACAGATACAGCTAGAGACAGAAATAGACAAGGTAAAAAGTAATCCAGAAACACAACAGCCCTCCCAGAAACCAGAGTCCCCAGGAGGGCTCCCAACCACACTTCCACATCCTTTCCATCCCTCTACCTTATCCCAGACTTCATCTTACATTCAAGGTGAGTTTGGAGTATTGACATGGGGGGTTAGGAAGCAGAGGGATTAGTTACACAGACAGCAGGTTAGAGAGAGAAGGGAGGCAGCCAGAGAGCAGCTCTGTTACCTATGTTTGTGTTCTTGTTCTTACTCATCTCAGCAAGCCTATGAGTGAAGCAGACATCACCATTGTTTCCTGTTCACAGCCTAGCATCTAATTCTCATCATCAAAATATCCCAGCTAGCTTCAACTAGCACAATCTATGATCTGGAAAAGCGTTAACTGTTGTATCTCTGAAGTGCAAAGTAGTCTGCTTGCAATTAAAATGTGCAGCTTTTTGTGACAGAGGCAGATCCCTGGCAAGAAACAAATTTATTAATTTCAGAGACTTGCCTTTCCTTGCAGCCTTTGGGTGTCATTTGGTGCATTTGTGACAGCATTTGGTTCTTGATATTCATAAGTTGCTTAACTGGAAATACATTCAGTCAGCCTAAATTATCCAGAAGTCATGGAGCATTGTGTGCAGTTGGTGGTTTCTCTGAAGTTGTGACCTATCTTGTTTTCACTAGTGAGTGCTCACCAAGAGAGGAGCCTTCTCTTTTTTCTGTTCTCCTCCTCGCCCCTATGTAGAGAGAATACTCTTACATGAGGAACCTGGATTATGGGATACTTACGCAACGAATTGGAATCACAGAATCAGGCAGGGTTGGATGGAACCACAAGGATCACCCAGTTCCAAGCCCTTTGCTGTGGGCAGGGACACCCTACCCTAGGGCAGACTGCACACAGCCTCAGCCAGCCTGGCCTTAAACACCTCCAGGCATGAAGCCTCAACCACCTCCCTGGGCAACCCATTCCAGCCTCTCACCACTCTCATGCTCAACAACTTCCTCGTCACCTCCAGCCTGACTCTCCCCACCTCCAGCTTTGCTCCATTCCCCCAGTCCTGTCACTCCCTGACAGCCTCAAAAGTCCCTCCCCAGCTTTTTCTAGGCCCTCTTCAGGTACTGGAAGGCCACAAGAAGGTCACCTGGGAGCCTCTCTTCTGCAGACTGCACAGCCCCAACTCTTTCAGTCTGTCCTCACAGCAGAGCTGTTGCAGCCCTTCTCTGGACATGCTCCAGCATCTTCACTTCCCTCTTGTCATAGGGGCTCCAGAACTGGATGCAGTACTCCAGGTGGGGTCTCAGCAGAGTGCGCTAGAGGGGGAGGATCACCTCCCTGGCCCTGCTGGCCACACTTTCCCCGATCCAGCCCAGGCTCTGCTTGACTTTCTGGGCTGCAAGTGCACACTGCTGGCTCCTATTGAGCTTCTTGTCCAGCAGCACCCCCAGGCCCTCTCCTCAGGGCTGCTCTCTAGCCAGGCACTTCCCAGCCTGGATTGGTGCTTGGCATTGCCTTCTCCCAGATGCAGGACCTTGGCCTTGGTCTTATTGAACCTCAGGAGGTTGGCTTGTGCCCACCTCTGCTGCCTGTCCAGATTTGTTTTGATTTCTCTCCACCTCCAGGGCAAGACAATTCACCCATTAACTAAAAGGTTTGACAAGCCAAGCTCTGTTTATTCCACAAGGCAAGGAATTCTGAGAGTGATTGCAGAGCCACAGAAAAGAATCTGAGAAAACAAAACCTTCTGGTACACCCAGCCTTCACCTCTGTCTTTTACTATAACTTTGGATTTCTTATTGCCTGGTTTTGTCTGGGGAAACCCAGAAAGCAGCTTAGGAAATAGCTTCAATACTTAGAATTGTTCCATCTTGCTGAAGAGAAAACGTGGCTATTTGGTTTTGGGTTGGTTGGTTTCTTTCTTTCTTTCTTTTTCTTTTGTTTTGGTGTTTGTTTTTTGGTTGTGTTTGGTGTTTATTCTTCCAGCTTTTGGATTTATCCTGTGTGTTACACTTCCTGTTTCGCTGATTTGTTGTTTTTCCTTCTAGTGTTGTGCTTCAAGGTGCAGAATCAAGGTAAATAGGATGATTTCCTCTCTGGAGAACTTCCTTGACTCTGCTGTGCTATTCTGTGTGTATTTGAGACAAAAATGGCTCATAGTAGCAGCCATCTCCAGTCCATATGACTGATCTAATCATTTTGGCCAAAGCAGTTTCACAGAATTAACCAGGTTGGAAAAGACCTCTAGGATCATCGAGTCCAGCCTACCACCTAACCTTTCTAATTAACTAAACCGTGGCACTAAGTGCCTCATCTAGTCTCCTCTCAAACACCTCCAGGGACAATGACTTCACTGCCTCCCTGGGCAGCCCACTCCAATGCAAATCACTCTCTCTGTCAACAACTTCCAGCCTAAACCTGTCCTGGTGCAGCTTGAGTCTGTGTCCTCTTGTTCTGTTGCTGGGTGGCTGAGTAAAGAGACCAACCCTTGCCTGTCTACAACCTCCTTTCAGGTAGTTGTAGAGAGCAACGAGGTCTGCCCTGAGCCTCCTCTTCTGCAGGCTGCAACCCCCCAGGTCCCTCAGCCTCTCCTCACAGGGCTGTGCTCCAGGCCTCTCATTAGACTCATTGCCCTTCTCTGGACATGCTCAAGCACCTCAGTATCTTTCTTAAATTGAGAATCCCAGAACTGGACACAGTACTCAAGGTGTGGCCTGAGCAGTGCTGAGTACAGGGGAGCGAAGACTTTCTCTTTTAGTGGAAGTCTTACTGGATGCAGATGTTTTGTGATAAAATATTTGTGCCTGTAACTCAGTATGTGTTTTTTAAACCAATAAGTTGTGTCTGCCTGTAGTTACACTGGCACTGTGTCTTGAGTGGGATATATCAAGGCAAGTAGGAGTCTTGAGCAGTGGGTGATAGCTGCTGAGAGGGTGCTTCCTCTTTTTTGTTTCTTTATCTGTGTCGAAGGTTTGTGTGTTTTGGGAGTTTTCCCCTGCTGGCATTCCTACCTCGCTGCATTGTTCATGGAATTTTCCTGGTACTTTCTGCTTTGGGCAGCTCCCTCTGCAGCACCTCATGTCTTCATCTGTGCCCTGAGGGCTCTTGTGGGGCCAGGCATAAGCAGCAAGAAATTGGTTAGCAAGAGAGTAGCCTGTAGAAAACTGGTTATCCAGAGAGTAGCCTGTGGGTCATAGAATGACTCAGGGTGGAAATGATCTTAAAGATCATCTAGTTCCAACATCCCTGCCATGGACAGGACTCTTTCCACTAGACCAGTTCACTCCAGGCTTCATCCAGTCTGGTCTTGTGCACCTCAAAGGAGGGGGCAAAGCCAGGGGTCAAGGTGTTCTGTGTTCTGTGCATTGCTTTCTGCTGTGTTTTGGTTTAACTGATCAGAACTTTCTGAAGAGAGAGGCATCTCTTGTGGTACTTCAGAGTGCTGGAGGGAGACTAAATCTTAGTTCATTTGAATGATAGCATGGTTGGTAGCTGTGATGCTAGAGGAGATGGTGACACCTGCCTAGGGGTTCACTGTGGATCTCTATTAATGTACAACAGAGTCAGCAATTAATTTCTGGCTTGTATTTAAAAAGGACAGGTAGTGCTGGAATTGATGCCTTGGTTTCTACCCATTTCACAGGTTCAACTTAACCATGCTACTGCAGATAATTCCTGGGCTGTAATTACTAAAGAGCTGAGTACTGGTGGCTGTTGCAGTCTCCCAAGGCAATGTCTAATGCAAGTTGGGAGGAACTTAGCTTTAATTACTGGAATCTCTGATTGCCTCTAATTTCTCTGCAGGGGCCACTTTCAAGCAACTGTGGTGGCAATGCCTCAACTAGTTCAGGTTCTGTTAAATCTCCTGCAGGTGAAATATGTTGTAAAATAACAACCATGAGGAGAATAGAGTGGGTGTGCTGCAATTCTTGTTTGCCAAACTCATCGTCTGTTGAGATGAGGAGAAACTGAAAGTGGGACCATCTGAGCTGGAAGGCTTGTGCATTTGAGGAGCATGGTATCATAGAATCAATCAGGCTTGGAAGAGACCACGAGGATCACTTAGTTCCAAACACCCTGCCATGGGCAGGGACACCCTACCCCAGAGCAGGCTGCACACAGCCTCATCCAGCCTGGCCTTAAACACCTCCAGCCATGGGGCCTCAACCACCTCCCTGGGCAACCCATTCCAGCCTCTCACCTCTCTCATGCTGAACAAATTCCTCCTCACCTCCAGGCTGTATCTCCCCACCTCCAGCTTTGCTCCATTTCCCCCAGACCTGTTATTCCCTCAGAGCCTCAAAAGTCCCTCCTTAGCTTTTTCTAGGCCCTCTTCAGATGCTGGAAGGCCACCAGAAGATCACCTGGGAGCCTTCTGTTCTGCAGACTGCACAGCCCCAACTCTTTCAGTCTGTCCTCACAGCAGAGCTGCTCCAGCCCTCTCAGCATCCTCCTGGCCCTGCTCTGGACACACTCCAGCATCTCCACAGCCCTCTTGTCCCGGGGGCTCCAGAACTGGATGCAGTACTCCAGGTGGGGTCTCAGCAGAGCACAGCAGAGGGGGAGAATCACCTCCCTGGCCCTGCTGGCCACACTTCTGCTGCTGCAGCCCAGGCTCTGCTTGGCTTTCTGGGCTGCAAGTGCACACTGCTGGCTCCTTTTGAGCTTCTTGTCCAGCAGCACCCCCAAGTCCCTCTCCTCAGGGCTGCTCTCCAGCCAGGCACTTCCCAGCCTGCATTTGTGCTTGGCATTGCCTCCACCCAGATGCAGGACCTTGTACTTGGTCTTGTTGAACCTCCTGAGGTTGGCTTGTGCCCACCTCTGCAGCCTGTCCATGTCCCTCTGGATGGATCCCTGCCCTCCGGCCTGTCTGCTGTACCACACAGCTTGGTGTGGTCAGCAAACTTGCTGTGTCTGCACTCAGTGCTTCTGTCCATGTCCCCCACAAAGATGTTGACCAAGACTGGTGCCAGGACTGATCCCTGAGGGACTCTGCTTGTCCCTGGCCTCCACTTGGCCATGGAGCCATTGACAGCCACTCTTTGGGTGTGGCCATCAAGCCAGTTCTTTATCCATCAGTGCTGCACCCATCAAACCCATGTGTCACCAACTTGGGGACCAGGATGTGGTGTGGGATAGTGTCAAAGGCCTTGCTCAGCTCCAGGTAAATGACATCAGTTACTTGCCCCCCCATCTCTATTAATGTTTGATCTGTATGAATGTAGGGAGGCTCTACAGAGGAGCTTGGATAGATTAGATTGATTGGCAAATGTTAACGGGATGAAATTCCACAAGGCCAGTTGCCAGATCTTGCAATTGGGTCACAACAACCCCAAGTAATGCTATAGGCCTGGGGAAATGTGGCTATAAAGCTGTCTATCTGAAAGGGACCAGGGGGTTCCAATTGACAAGAAACTGAATATTGGCAAGCCGTATGCTCTAGTGGCCAAGAAAGCCAATGGCATCCTGGCTTGTATTAGAAATGCTGTGTCCAGCAGGGGTACGGAGGTGATTGTCCCCTTGTACTCAGCTCTGGTGAGGGCACACCTCAAGTGTTGTGTTCAGTTTTGCTCAGCTCATTGCAAGAATGATGTGGAGGTGCTGGAGAGAGTGCATAGAAGGGCAATGAAGCTGAACTGTAAATCTAATGAGGAACAGCTGGAAGAGCTGGGGCTGGGTAGTTTGAAAAAGAAGAGGCTGAGGGGAGACCTCATCACTGCCTGCAGCTACCTGAAAGGGTGCTGTGGAGTGGTTGGTGCAGGTCTCAGAGGTAACTAGTGATAGAACAAGAGGGAATGGCTTCAAGCTGTGACTGGATGGGTTTGGACTGGACATAAGGAATGTTTTTTTTCAGGAAAAGAGAGGTGAGGCACTGGAATGAGCTGCTCAGGGAGGTGGTTGAGTCACCAGCCCTGGATGTTTTTAAGGGTTGTTTGGATGTGGGTGGTGCTTGAGAATATGGTTTAGGCTGAACCTTCTAGAGTAGTGATATTGGCTGGATTTGGTGATGCTGAGGGGCTTTTCCAATTTGAATGTTTCTGTGATATGAAAAGGGTGAAGAAGCAGGTGGAAGGGGCAAGTTGCATGTCAGAAGCTCCCTTTGTACACCTGTGCTTTTCACTGTAGTGTACCTTTTCTTCAGAGACTCCGAGGGTTCAAAGTGAGATAAAATTGGATTTTAATGCTAAAGCAGTAAAAAATAAGAATTTGTGTATAGCAGCATCTAAATTGGAGAAGGGGAGTCAGAGCCAGCTTCATAGAATCAGCCAGCTTGGAAGACACCTCCAAGATCATCCAGCCCAACCAAGCACCCAGCCCTGTCCAGTCGACCAGACCATGGCACTAAGTGCCCCAGCCAGGCTTTGCTTCACCACCTCCAGGCAGGGCAACTCCACCACCTCCCTCGGCAGCCCATTCCAATGCCAATCACTCTCTCTGCCAACAACTTCCTCCTAACATCCAGCCTAGACCTGCCCCAGCACAACTTGAGACTGTGTCCCCTTGTTCTGTTGCTACTTGCCTGGCAGAAGAGACCAACCCCAGTTGGCTACAGCCTCCCTTCAGGTAGTTGTAGACAGCAATGAGGTCTGCCCTGAGCCTCCTCTTCTCCAGGCTGCACACCCCCAGCTCCCTCAGCCTCTCCTCACAAGGCTGTGCTCCAGGCCCCTCCCCAAGCTTGCTGCCCTTCTCTGAACACCTTCCAGCACCTCAACATCTCTCTTGAATTGAGGAGCCCAGAACTGGACACAACACTCAAGGTGTGGCCTGAGCAGTTCTGAGCACAGGGGCAGAAGAACCTCCCTTGTCCTGCTGGCCACACTGCTCCTGAGCCAGCCCAGGATGCCATTGTCTCTCCTGCCCACCTGGGCACACTGCTGCCTCATCTTCAGCTGCTATTTACTTGTTCCTAGTGCAAACCAAGTAAAAAAGTGTCTCCTAAGCTTCATTGGATTCTCTTCTGATGTTACTGCCTCCCATAAAAACAGAGCTACTAAAAAATAATTATTTTTATTTGAGAACAGTCTTTAGTGCTAGAGGACCTTTTATTCTTGCAGTAAACCTGTAACAAAATGTAATGGCTAGAAGTCAAAAAATGTTAAAAGTTCAGATTGTAAATCAGCTCTGAAGATTTTACTGAATGTAATCAACCACTGCAGTAAATTAGCAAGGGATGTCATAAATTTCTTGTCATGTTGAAACTATTCCTAACTAGAAATGTTTCTCAAACGCCTCATGATTGAGCCACAGCTGGTTGGAGTTACTGTAGGATCACAGGCTCACAGGATGTTAGGGGTTGGAAGGGACTCAAGGAGATCAATCCCCCTGCCAGAGCAGGACCACACAATCTAGCACAGAATACAGGGGAACACATCCAGACAGGCCTTGAAAGTCTCCAGAGGAGACTCCACAACCTCTCTGGGGAGCCTGTTCCAGTGCTCTGTGACCCTTACAGTGAAGAAGTTCCCCCTTGTGTTGAGGCAGAGATATAATTTTAGAAGAATTAGGGTTTGGATTTGAATTTTGTGCCACTGGAGGTGTGGCATAGATTTAAGATGAAAAGTGGTGTAGATGAGAAATGCAATTGTCAGGGTGCCATGAGTGCCAGCAGCTGACTGGCACTGGGCAGCCAGTGGGGTGAACAGAATTGACTGGGCAGGACCTGGCTAGCCGGAGCCTGTCTCAGCAACACAGCCAGGGAATGAGGGAAGCCTCCACATCAGGTCACCTCTGTGGGGATGGGCCAAGTGCTTGTGCTAGAGGTGGGGACTGACATCCTACTGTGGCATGACCCTGCAGTGGGGATAATTGGATGGTCCTCGTCGAGAACTGCTTCAGTGTGTCCAGAGAAGAGCAACAAAGCTGGTGAAGGATCTATAGAACAGATCTGGTGAGGAGCAGCTCAGGGGACTCTGGTTGTTAGGTGTGGATCCCCAGGGGCCTGGGGGTGCTGGTAGATAGTTGCTGAACGTGAGCCCTGTGTCCAGTTCTGGACTCATCAATTCAAGAGAGATGTTGAGGTGCTGGAATGTGTCCAGAGAAGTGCGGCAAAGCTGGTGAGGGGCCTGGAGCACAGCCCTGTGAGAAGAGGCTGAGGGAGCTGGGGGTGTGCAGCCTGCAGAAGAGAGGAGGCTCAGGTCTGACCTCACTGCTGTCTACAACTACCTGAAGAGAGGCTGTAGCCAGGTGGGGTTGGTCTCTTCTGCCAGGCAAGCAGCAGCAGAACCAGGGGACAAAGTCTCAAGCTGTGGTGGGGGAGGTCTAGGCTGGATGTTAGGAGAGAGTTGTTGGCAGAGAGAGTGATTGGCATTGGAATGGGCTGCCCAGGGAGGTGGTGGAGTCGCTGTGCCTGGAGGTGTTGA
This sequence comes from Tricholaema leucomelas, assembly GCA_013400475.1. NCBI lineage: Eukaryota > Metazoa > Chordata > Aves > Piciformes > Lybiidae > Tricholaema lacrymosa > Tricholaema leucomelas. Next base: position 190,053 of record WAAF01012852.1, read on the forward strand.
AAAACAGACTGGATGGGGCATTTAGTGCCATGGTCTGGTTGATTGGACAGGGCTGGGTGCTAGATTGGACTGGATGGTCTTGGAGGTCTCTTCCAACCTGTTTGATTCTGTGAAAGGAGGTTGCAGTGAGGTGGGGGTTGGTCTTTTCTTTCTAGCATCAAGTGACAGAATGAGAGGAAATGGCCTGAAATTGTGCTGGGGGAGGTTTAGGTTAGAGAAGAGGAAAAATTTCTTTGCTGCAAGAGTGGTCAGGGATTGGAACAGGCTGCCCAGAGAGGTGGTGGAGTGCCCAGCCCTGGGAAGGTGAAAGTTGACGAAATGCGTACATGACATTTGGGGACAAGATGTAATGGCCGTGGCGGTGTTACGTTGAAGGTCGAACTTGACAATCCTGGAGATCTTTTCCAACCAAAACAACTGACGCTGCTGAAGTTTTCTCTGTTGACCATGCTTGATTTTTTTTTGTTTGAGCTTTTACTTGGCTCTTTTTACTTGTGTAGCTGTGCATGAAGTACTGCCACAATTACCAGGAAGATGGATGGATTTGGCTGCTTGTTCTGCAGTTTTTCTTGCCACCAGACGTTGAATGTATACGAAACATCACAGAGCATGGCCAGGAAGAGTGGTGTGATCCCTTCCTGGGAAAGGAGCCGGTCACACTGTTACAAATATGATTACCACCAATCTTTATGATGAAAATAAGCAGAGCCACATTTGCTGACTATCCAGTCTCTCCTGCCACTTCTTTCTGAACCATCAGCTTTTGGAAAGAGCAACGAAAGTTGTGCAAAGATCTAACTTTCACAGATAATCATCTTCAAATGTGACAGGGGTCATCTCTATCCCCCTTGTCTTTAGAAGCTACACAGAGTGGTGCATCTAAATTGTTGAGTCTTCCCCTGCTCTTGCACTGAGTCATGGCCAGAATTCACATTAAAAGAGATAGAAGCAGGGTGAATCATTTTGTGAATCAGTTTTGGAGGGAGTAATAATATTTTAGACAACTTCCTGGCCTTTGGCCAGTAGGTTGCTCCTTGGGGAGATGTAAGAGCAACTGTACCATGTAATTGGACTTCTTGGGTGTCAGGTGTTTGAAGGTGTATGGAATTTGTTCACACACTACTATACCACTGTAGAGAAAACCTCTTATGTTTTCACTGTCTGCTGAGCAGTGAAACTCGCTGTAGAGTTTTTTAGTTCATTAAATTGGGCAGCTTTACATTCAAGAGCTGCTCAAAGGGAATCTGTATATCCAGCCTCTGCCTCTCCCCATGCTTGGCACAGGTTGAGACTTCATAAGCAGTTTTGTGGCTGTCCACTGAAATTGTATTTGCTGCCTAGTAAATTAAGAGTTGATTCCTGCCTTCCAGGATGAACACTTGACTTTTTACACAGAATGCTAGGGGTTGGAAGGAGCCTCTGGAGATACTCCAATCCCCCTGCCAGAGCAGGTTCACCAAAAGGAGGACACACAGGAACACTTCCAGGCAGGTTTTGAATGTCTGGGCAGTCTGTTCCAGTGCGCTGCATGTATGTACCCAGAGAGTGGCTGTCAATGGCTCTATGGCCAAGTGGAGGCCAGTGACAAAGTCCTCACGAATCAGACCTGGCACCAGTCTTGTTCAACATCTTTGTGGGTGTCATGGACAGAGGCATTGAGTGCAGTCTCAGCAAGTTTGGTGACCACACCAAGCTGTGTGGTGCAGCAGACAGGCTGGAGGGCAGGGATCCATCCAGAGGGACATGGACAGGCTGTAGAGGTGGGCACAAGCCAACCTCCTGAGGTTGAACAAGACCAAGTGCAAGGTCCTGCATCTGGGTGGAGGCAATGCCAAGCACCAATCCAGGCTGTGCAGTGAGTGTCTGGAGAGCAGCCCTGAGGAGAGGGACTTGGGGGTGCTGCTGGACAAGAAGCTCA
>WAAF01012854.1:12096-44257 GCA_013400475.1 Tricholaema leucomelas
CAGTTCTGGGCCCCCCAGTTTAAGAGGGACATTGAGATGCTTGAACGTGTCCAGAGAAGGGCGACGAGGCTGGTGAGAGGCCTCGAGCACAGCCCTACGAGGAGAGGCTGAGGGAGCTGGGATTGTTTAGCCTGGAGAAGAGGAGGCTGAGGGGAGACCTTATTGCTGTCTACAACTACCTGAGGGGTGGTTGTAGCCAGGAGGAGGTTGCTCTCTTCTCTCAGGCGGAGAGCACCAGAACAAGAGGACACAGCCTCAAGCTGCACCAGGGGAAATTTAGGCTTGAGGTGAGGAGAAAGTTCTTCACTGAGAGAGTCATTGGCCACTGGAATGGGCTGTCCGGGGAGGTGGTGGAGTCACCGTCCCTGGAGCTGTTCAAGGCAGGATTGGACGTGGCACTTAGTGCCATGGTCTAGCCTTGAGCTCTGTGGTAACAGGTTGGACTTGATGATCTATGAGGTCTCTTCCAACCTTGGTGATACTGTGAAGACAACCAGTTCCCTTTATACCTATCCCCACCAAACTCACTGGAAAGGTTACAGGAGATAATTGACTTCTCCACCAGCTCCCGGAAGACGATAAGGACTTTGGCTGGAACCAGATCACCTTCGACGTTCACATCCTTTTCGTGCCACTGCTGAAGGCTTTTTGAGAACTGCTCCACCTCTAGCCACTGATGCAGTTCCTCAGGGTCTCGCACGGAGGAGAGGAGCTTGGCTCCATGCACGGTGTAATAACGCCAGTGCCGTACCTGGCATTCCCTGTAGCCAGTCAGGCCACGCAGAGGGACTGTGATGAGGAATTGGCTGGGTGCTAACACCTAGGAATGTTCAGAGAGATTGAGAGAGGAGACAAGGGCAGATCCGTGAGCCTGAAGTAAAGAGAGCTAAGGAAGTACAGGTAAAACCGTGGGCTTTGGAGAGAAGGAAAAGCCATGGTACAATGGGAACAACTGGACCAGGACCAGCTGCATGCCTGTCTGAAGGTTTCTTTGGAGGCACACAAACTAAAGGGCTCTGATGTGACAGCCATGGCACTCAGAAGACAAGAAGCAATCTCACTGATTTGCAATCACACCTGACATGGTTTTCTCTATTGCTTGTTGTTTCTAGTACCCAGCTGCAGGAGATGCAACAACCAGCAGCTTCCAAGGAGTGGGAGAGCATCAGAGAGGAAGATTTCAAATCCAGCAAGAGGGAACAGAATAATGTGAATTACTTCCTCTGAATAGGTACTAGAGCTAAGCCTAGAAATCAACAGTAATGACTACAGCAAAAAGTGCACTTTTCTGATCTCTGGCAAAGTCCCCTACAGCTACTAGTGAAATAAGGCTCTGGCCCACTCATTTTATCATAGAATAGAATCACTGAATCAACCAGATTGGAAGAGAACTCCAAGATCATCCAGGCCAACCTAGCACCCAGCCCTGGCCAATCAACTAGACCATGGCACCAAGTGCCTCAGCCAGGCTTTGCTTCAACACCTCCAGCGACTGTGACTCCACCACCTCCCTGGGCAGCCCATTCCAATGCCAATCACTCTCTGGCAACAACTTCCTCCTAACATCCAGCATAGACCTCCCCTGCCACAACTTGAGACTGTGTCCCCTTGTTCTCTTGCTGGTTGCCTGGCAGAAGAGACCAACCTCCACCTGGCTACAGCCTCCCTTCAGGTAGTTGTAGACAGCAATGAGGTCACCCCTGAGCCTCCTCTTCTCCAGCCTAAACACCCCCAGCTCCCTCAGCCTCTCCTCACAGGGCTGTGCTCCAGGCCCCTCACCAGCTTTGTTGCCCTTCTCTGGNCAGCCCTGTGAGAAGAGACCAAGCCCCACCTGGCTACAATCTCCCTTCAGGTAGTCCATGTTTCTCTCTGCATGACTGCCTTTGAAAAGACAGAGGCATGAGGCAAGTGACACATCTGAGCCTCCATGGGCAGTGGCACTCTCAGAAATAAACTCATCTCTTGGCCAGCCCTACAGTGTGAAACTGCATCTCCTGCTGAGCAGAAGACAGCAACAGTGTAAGGATGGAAACAGTAACTGCTGGGTATTAAACACAGAAGCTGGTTTGTTTGCGAGACAGTAACTGGCCTTACTTTTGAGGATTACCATTTTCATAGATTAAGATCATGAAGTCCAACCACCATCTAACTCTAGCAAGTCTGGTGCTAAACCATGTGCCTCAAGCACCACACCTCTGAGTATTTTAAACACCTCCATGGATGGGGACTCAACCTCACTGTTCCAGTCCTTGAGAACCCTTTCAGTTGAGAAGTTTCTTCTCATGCCCAATAAAACTACTTGCAAAGAGTCAATAAGGTGACACCAAGACCATGAAATCTTCCTATCAGCCCAGGGGATTAGCTAGACACATCCAAACACTACTTTGGAAGCATTTGGTGATGAGGGCATTCAGTGAGGGTCTTCAAACTCTATTCAGACTTTTACTGTGTTGACTCAGAAGCTTTTCAACACCACTTGCTACTGAGCCTAACTTACATTGGCATTAATAAGGAGAGGCTGCTGTAGGAGCAGATGTGAAGTGACAGTTGGTGCTGCAAGGTGGATACACCAGAGCTGAATGAAACACACTTGTCCCTCTCCTGGAATAACCCAACACATTCTGTTAGCCTTCCTGGTAGCTTAGCTGATTTAAAAGTGACAGAGCCCTCAGGGCACTAACAACATTTAATGGCCCTAAGTAGCCTTTCTGGGGGCTCTACCTATGCCTGTGGGCCTAGGACCTCTGTTTCAGCTCAGTGTTAGGCTGCATCATGAGAGTGCTGGTCTCCAGCTGTGTGAGAGCTATGCCTGTGCCTGGCCATAGACCTTGTCACAGAATCACAGAATGGTGAGGGCTGGAATGAATCTCTGGAAATTCTCTGGTCCAACACCCCTGCCAAAACAGGCTGACCTTGAGCAGGTTGCACAAGGTTTTGAATGGCTCTATGATGGAGACTTCACCACCTCTCTGGCAGCCTGTTCCAGTGCTCTACCACCCTCAAAGAAGTTACTCCTCAAATTTAGATGGAATGTCTCATGTTCAGGTTTGTACCTGTTTCCTCTGACTTCAGATCTAGCTGCCCACTCTGGACTTGCCTGGCAATCAGTAGGCTGCATTTGACTGAAGTTACCATCACTAGGCCTGATCTTGACACCAGTGAGTGCTCCTGGTTTGACCTTAGACCTGCCTTATCAGCACAAACTTGTCTGATAATCCAGAATCTTGGCTGACCCCATCTGCCCTCCCTAGGGCCTCTATTCAGAGACCATAGGGCAGGTGCTGCCATGTTCTCATGCTCCCCTCCCAGCTCCCTCTCCCATAGGGAGCAGCTGGTCTTCTCCGCTCCCTGGCAAGAGGTCTGAAATATAAAACATGGCCAGCAAGAGGCAGAGAAATAGCAGAGGAGACAGAAGACAGCTTTTCTTTTGTCAAACATAAACTGCCTGAAGGCAGGAGAAAAGTGGAAGCATCATACTGCAGGTCAAGCTGACCTGTACAAGTCAGGTTTGGTAGGGCTGAGAAAACCTGTGAGCACCTCAGGAACAAGGTTTTATGCTCCATAAAGACAAGACACAATAGCTCTCATGCAGCTACAGCTCATCTCATTGCCTTGGCCACATTGTGTTCAGATAAAAACAACCATCCCTTCCTATAGCAAGGTGCTGACTTGTACTCAACAGATTTTAAAGTGAAGAGACATAGATGTTTCTTTACCAGAAGAAGTTATTCAACAGGTTGCCCAGGGAAGAGCTGGTATCAGCATCCCTGGAGGTGTTAAAAAAAGGTGTAGACATGACTGAGTGGCTGTGCTGGTGTTGTGTTAACAGTTGGACTCAATGATCACAGGATGTTAGGGGTTGGAAGAAACCCAAGGAGATCATCAAGTCCAACCCCCCTGCCACAGCAGGACAATCCGAACACAGATCATAGCGGAACACATCCAGACAGGCCTTGACAGTCTCCAGAGAAGGAGACTCCACAACCTCTCTGGGAAGCCTGTTCCAGTGCTCTGTGACCCACATAGTAAAGAAGTTGCCCCTTGTGTTGAGCTGGAACCTCTTGTGCTGCAATTTACACCCATTTCTCCTTGTTCTATCCCAGGGAGCAGTGAGCAGAGCCTGTGCCCCCACTCCTGGCCAGCCCTCAGATATTTATGAACATTTATCAAATCCCCTCTCAGTCCTCTCTTCTCCAGACTAAAAAGCCCCAGGTCCCTCAGCCTCTCCTCATAAGCCATGCTCTCCAGTGCCCTAATCATCCCCATAGCCCTCTGCTGGACCCTCTCCAGCAGATCCCTGTCCCTCTTAAACTGGGGAGCCCAAAACTGAACACAGTATTCAAGATGGGGTCTCACCAGGGCAGAGTAGAGGGGGAGGAGAACCTCCCTTGATCTGCTGGACACAATCCTCCTCATACACCCCAGGATGCCATTGGCCTTCTTGGCCACAAGGGCACATTGCTGTGCCATGGTTAACTTGTTCTCCACCAGGACCCCCAGGTCCCTCTCCACAGGGCTGCTTTCCAGCAGATCACCTCCCAGCCTGTGCTGGTGGAGTTTGTTATTCCTCCCCAGGTGCAGGACTCTGCACTTGTCCTTGTTGAACCTCATCTGGTTCCTCTGTACTTAGCTCTCCAGTCTGTCCAGGTCTCTCTGGATGGCCACACAGCCTTCAGCTGGATCAGCCAAGCCTCCCAGCTTGGTGTCATCAGCAAACTTGCTGAGCAGACACTCTGTGATCTCATCAGTGTCATTGATGAAGATGTTGAACAGGACCAGTCCCAGCACTGATCCCTGGGGGACACCACTGGTTACAGCTCTCCAGATGGATCTGGCACCATTGATCACCAACTCAACTCTACCTTGCAAGCAGTTCCCAATCCACCTCATTGCCTGCTCTTCCATCCCACACTTCCTGAGCTTGCTCACTAAAATGTCATGGGAGCCATGATCTTAAGGCTCTTTTCCAACCAACATGATTCTACATTTGGGCGTTGCATGAGTACTTTGAAATACAAGTCACAAGGCTCCTACAGCTGGGGCTTACCAAGCACCACCAGAAATCACAAGGTTGGGGGTGGCACTTTAAAGATGGGCAGGTGGTAACCTAACAAATCCCAGTCTCACACCTATGCTCTGTCACACAATCAATGTGCACATCATATGAAGGCCAGAGACCCCCCCAGAGAGTCTTCATTTGAAGAGGAGCATCAAATTCTGGGGTGTGTAACTTATGGCCAATTCTGTTGTATTAAAAACCTGCCTGCAGTATGCTGGGCCAACAAACTACATTCCTGTAGTTCTGCCCAGGATAACCCAGGGAGGTAGAAGCATTAGGGTAGGGATAAAATGGTTATATTACAAGCAAAAAAGCAAGTCTTTTGCAGAGAGAATAGAATAGTCATGAGAGGATCAGGTGAAGCTGTCTGAAGAAGGTGGCGGGTGAGGAGGAAGCAGGCACACAGACTGGCAGGCAGCAGGTGACAGGAAGGCTTTGTACCTGGATGGATGGGTGGAATGGACGCTTGCCCCGAAGCATAGCTGACCACTTGGCCAGTAAAGCTGGTTGATCCTGAGGGAAGCAGAGAAGGAAACAAGAAGTACACAGAACAGAGAGAAAGCATGTGCCATGTCATTTGTTCAGAGAGCAAAGCTGCAAGCTTCCTTTGAGCCCATCTGCTAGAGGAAAATCCCACCTCCCCCACCACTACAGAGCTGAACAGTGTTGGGCAGTGCTCTTCTAGGAACTACTGTGGACTCTAACCATCTCATCACACCTTACTGAAGCCTCCAAAGCTTTTACATCAGCCCTGCACTGTGGACAGCTGCACAAATGGTGGGCTACAATTAAAACAAATGCTTAAAACTGCTAAAGAGAAAATATTCTGGACTTTCCCCCATTCTTTCCCCCAGGTTTTTAAAGACATTGAATTTTTGCCCCCCCTCGTGTTACACAGCAACACTGAATATCTAAAGATTTTTCTTATCTATTGCCCACTCAAGTCTGCATGTTTAGAAGGAGGCTTGCAGCTTCTCAAGCAGTCTAGAACATTGAAACTATGTTCTCATTGTTTCAAACTAATTCCTTTTAAACCAGGAGTTCTGAAAAGCCACTTCAGATTCAACTGACAGGGAGAAAAAAAAAAAAAGAGACTCACCAGCAAAATTCCAGACAGCAAAACTAACACACTGGTTTTCCTTTGACACAAGAAAACATTCCAGACAGCAAAATTAATACACAGGTTTTCCTTTGACAGGAGTCTCCTCTAGGTTATGTTAGCAATGCTATTTAAAGATCCTGTTGGTTTGGATACAGAAGAGGCCCAAGAACGAAACATGTTCTCATTAACCTACATATAGAATGCATATAGAATCAACCAGGTTGGAAGAGACCTCCAACATCATCCAGTCCAACCTAGCACCCAGCCCTATCCAGTCAACTAGACCATGGCACTAAGTGCCTCATACCTAGAGGACGAAGATAGTCAGGCTCTCCTTGTGTGAAGTGCACAGATTTATAGCAGTGGTTTCGCAGGTGCACAGGATGTTAGGGGTTGGAAGAGACCCAAAGAGATCATTGAGTCCAAGTCCCCTGCCAGAGCAGGACCACACATCTGGCATAGATCACAGAAGAACACATCCAGACAGGCCTTGAAAGTCTCCAGGGAAAGAGACTCCATGACCTCTCTGGAGGGCCTGCTCCAGAGCTCTGAGACCCTTACACTAATGAAGTTCCCCCTTGTGTTGAGGAGGAACCTCTTGTGCTGCAACTTACACTCATTGCTCCTTGTCCTAAGCCAGGGAGCAAGTGAGCAGAGCCTGTCCCCCACTTCCCAAACAGCCCTCAGATACTTATAAACATTTATCAAATCCCCTCTCAGTCTTCTCTTCTCCAGACTAAACAGCCCCAGGTCCCTCAGCCTCTCCTCATAAGCCATGCCCTCCAGTCCCCTCATCATCCTCATAGCCCTCCACTGGACCCTCTCCAGCAGATCTCTGTCCCTCTTAAACTGGAGAGCCCAAAACTGAACACAGTATTCAAGATGAGGTCTCACCAGGGTAGAAGGTGAGGAGAACCTCTCTTGATCTGACTCAAATATATACAGCTTTGAATCAGTAAGTTTCAGTTAAGCAGGAATAACAAACCCACCTCTTTTAAAGAAAGTACAGTCCAAGGCTTTCTTCCAAGCAGAAGTTGTTCAGCTTAGCCTACCCTAATACCAAATTACTGCTCAGAATAGATTGCCTTGGTTTAGTTCTGCTTTGTTCTCTGGAGCAGCAGTTTAACCCTGACCCTGGTCCTGTCAGACCTCATTAGCCAAGCAGGTCTGTTCCAGTATAAGAGGTGGATGGCAGACTGTGGCACTAAGGAACATGTGGACCAGGATGTGGCACTGTTTTACATCATTGTGGTCATTCCTACTGGCATATCCACAATCCACATGTCCTCATAGCAGAGCTGCTCCAGCCCTCTCATCATCCTCGTGGCCCTTCTCTGGGCATGCTCCAGCATCTCCACATCCCTCTTGCAATGGAGGCTCCAGAACTGGATGCAGTACTTCAGGTGGGGTTTCAGCAGAGCACAGTAGACAACCTGCTTGACCTCCCTCAACCTGCTGGCCACACTTCTCCTAATGCAGCCCAGCATTTGGTGGGACCTCTGGGCTGCAAGTGCACACTGCTGGCTCATGTTGAGCTTCTCATCCACCAGCAGCACCTCCAAGTCCTTCTCCTCAGGGCTGCTCTCCAGCCAGTCATTGCCCAATCTGTATTTGTGCTTGGCATTGCCTTGACCCAGATGCAAGACCTTGCACTTGGTCTTCTTGAACCTCATGAGGTTGGTTTGTGCCCACCTCTCCAGCCTGTCCAGGTCCCTCTGGATGGATCCCTTCCCTCCTGCCTGTTTGCTGCACCACACAGCTTGGTGTCATCAGCAAACTTGCTGAGGCTGCACTCAGTGCCTCTGTCCATGGCACCCATAAAGATGCTGAACAAGACTGGTTCCAGGACTGATCCCTGATGGACTCCACTTGTCACTGGTCTCCACTTGGGCATGGAGCCATTGACAGCCACTCTTTGGGTGCAGCCACCAAGCCAGTTCTTTATCCATCTGGTGACCCACCCATCAAACCCATGTGTCACCAGCTTGGAGACCAGGATGTGGTGCAGGACAGTGTCAAAGGCCTTGCTCAGGTCCAGGTAAATGACCTCAGTTGCTCGCCCCTCATCTGTGAATGTTGTGACCTGTTCATAGAAGGCCACCAGGTTTGCCAGGCAGGATTTGCCCTTGCTGAACCCATGCTGATTGTGGCCAATCACCTCTTCACTATCCTCCTGTCTCAGTACTTTCACAGTGAAGTGTCAACACACCAGCTGTGGTGTTGTGGATGAGGTCCCTGTCCATACCACACTTACACAATGGAGAAATCACTTACTGATTCTCTAGAAGCCGCCTGAGAGTTTATCAGTGCTCTTGTTCATACCTTAATATTGTCATTATGAATGCCAGAGTTGGAGATAGCCTGGAATCGTGTGGCCTTATAACTGATTTCTGCAGTCAGCTGCTGGATGATTTTCTGCACCTCCTCTACTGCTTTGGAAACCAGATAGTGTCGCGGTTCGACCTGTCAGTCCCAAGAAAGAAACATCATATTACAGGTACCTCCAGTCTTTGTTGCCCTCAGTAAATTGACAATCAGATTAAAGACTCCTGAAACATTCGTGCCTGTGCTGCCCTGGGAAGAACATTTGTTGTTCTCTCTGTTACAACCAGCTTACCACAAAGAATCAAGCAGGTTGGAAGAGACCTCCAACATCATCCAGGCCAACCTAGCACCCAGCCCTGTCCAATCAACTAGACCATGGCACTAAGTGCCTCAGCCAGGCTTTGCTTCAACACCTCCAGGGACAGCAAATCCACCACCTTCCTGGGCAGCCCATTCCAATGGCCACAAGACAGACCTGGTAAACACCAAAGACTGCTAAGCATTAATTGATATTTCCATGACAATACTGTCAGATGAAAGGGAAAGGGTTCATTACAAACATAAATTTATTATCAGTCAGCTATAGTGTGCCCAGGTGAGCAGGACAGCCAATAGCACAGGAACAGTGTGGCCAGCAGGACAAGGGAGGTTATTCTGCCCCTGTACTCAACACTGGTCAGGCCACACCTTGAGTGCTGTGTCCAGTTCTGGGCTTCTCAATTGAAAAGAGATGTTGAGATACTGGAAGGTGTCCAGAGAAGGACAACAAAGCTGGTGAGGGGTCTGGAACACAGCCCTGTGAGGAGAGGCTGAGGGAGCTGGGGGTGTTTAGGCTGGAGAAGAGGAGGCTCAGGGCTGACCTCATTGCTGCCTATAGCTACCTGAAGGGAGGCTGTAGCCATAGGGTTGATCTCTTCTGCCAGGCAACCAGCAAGAGAACAAGGGGACACAGTCTCAAGTTGTGCCAGGGAGGTCTAGGCTGGATGTTAGGAGGAAGTTGTTGCCAGAGAGAGTGATTGGCATTGGAATGGGCTGCCCAGGGAGGTGGCGAAGTCACCATTGCTGGAGGTGTTGAAGCAAAGCCTGGATGATGCACTTGGTGCCATGGTCAAGTTGACTGGATAGGGCTGGGTGCTAGGTTGGACTGGATGATCTTGGAGGTCTCTTCCAACCTGGCTGATTCTGTGATTCAGCAATTTGATACTGTATTTTCAGTTATTCCCCTGCATATACTAAACAGCCAGCATATGTTCTGTTCCATGAGCTGTCTGAGCTCTACTGAAGTTGTAGGTGTATGTGGCAGCATTTAGATGGCCTTATTATGTGCTGAAAGTATCTTTACTGTCTTTATATCTGAAGTACAGATGAGAATCTAGTCCTAGATGATGAACAAAGTATCTGTCCAAAGCCAGTCTGGCTGAGGACTAGGTATTTGTTCAACTTAAAGCACAGTTCCTCAGTTCAAGAATTAGTAACGTGATTATTTATTGTAAATTATTTCAATGCACGATTTGACTCCTGGAAGAGTGTGCTAGTTTGAGCCTAGCTGGGATATTTTGGTGACAGGAATTAGATGAGGAGGTGTGAAAAGGAAACAATGCTGATGTCTGCTGCACTCATAGGCTTGCTGAGACAGATAAAAACAAGAACACAAACATAGATAATAGTCTCTCTCTGGGCTCTAGCTCTGGCTGCAGGCACTTCTCTCCCTAACTTGCTAACTAATCCTTCTGCTTACTACCCCCCCTGTCTGACCCTCCAAACTCACCTTTGAACATAAGGCAAAGTCTGGGGTAAGGTAGATGGGTGGGAGGAAGGTGGAAGAGTGGTTAGGAGCCCTTCCTGGGGACTCAGGTTTCTGGGAGGGCTGTTGTGTCTCTGTATTACCTTTTAAACTTGTCTATGCCTGTATATATTGTAAATACCTGCTTGTATATTGTGCTAAGCTGTAAATATGAAGGTTCATTAAACTTCCAGAGCTGCTGAATCTGGTCTGGGTGATTCTCTTTAGTGTGGGGGGAGCAAGTAACACCCAAACCATCAGAAAGGGCTGAGTTGAAGGATGGACAACCCAGAAAAATGTAAGATGAACCTGAATCTTCATTTATGACTAAAGATGCATGGAGCATAAAGGATTGGTCAAAATCTGAGCAAGGATTTTCAACAGTAGGAACACGAAGGAACCACATTAGTAAAGGATATGAAAGGTCCTTACACATTTACGAAAGTGAGAAGGAGATTCAGCTACTGTTAATGAAGCTCACAAACCTATTCCTCATTACTTAGTCATTCAGAGTTACTTACGCAGAGCGCACAAAATGTACATGGCTAAGAACGAGAGCTCTCACACAATCAGAATCATAGAATCAGTCAGGGTTGGAAGGGACCACAAAGATCATCGAATTCCAACCCCCCTGCCATGGGCAGGGACACCCTACCCTAGAGCAGGCTGCCCACAGCCTCAGCAGCCTAGCCTTAAACACCTCCAGGAATGAGGCCTCAACCACCTTCCTGGGCAACCCAGTCCAGACTCTCACCACTCTCATGATGAAAAACTTCCTCCTCATGTCCAGTCTGAATTACACCTACTTGTCACCAAAACATTTCCATAGAGAAAACAAACCTTTCTCCCCATCCCTTTTTGTGGCACTAGAGGATTTCATCCTTTACAGAAAATGAATCATTACTGTTTTCCATTTTGAAATGATTTCTCACTTTACTGCCCTGCATTGTGTTGAGGAAAGCAGGACTATAAAACAGGATCTACCTAAGCACCGTGATGAAACATGTCAGCCTTCAAAGAAATTGTTATGGCTCACTTAGAGCTACTTTTATTAGACAGCAATTTTTTTCATTCATGACTTTATTCTGGTCTACTTCATTTCATAATGGGGAAAAAAAACTGCTGGAATCTCTCAACAAAAGGGAAAATATAGTCCCAGCCTGCATGTGCTAATGAGATGTTATTTCAGTCATGGCATATAGAGAAAGCGAGGTGACAGACTGATGGGTGAAGCCTAACAATAATCTGTCTCTAAGTTCCACACTCATCTTTCTTAGAGGCAACCCAATATGTAGTTTTGGCCTTGTTTCTAGAAAGCTCCGTGCCACAGGGCATGGAGGAAAGGCAAACATCTTTCCTTAGATTGAACGCTCAGTCTCACATCTGGAATTCCAGACCAGGAGCAAAAATTCAGAACATCTGAATCATAGAATCAATCAGGTTGGAAGAGACCTCTAAGATCATCCAGTCCAACCTAGCACCCAGCCCTGGCCAATCAACTAGACCATGGCACTAAGTGCCTCAGCCAGGCTTTGCTTGAACACCTCCAGGGACAGAAACTCCACCACCTCCCTGGGCAGCCCATTCCAATGCCAATCACTCTCTCTGGCAACAACTTCCTCCTAATATCCAGCCTAGACCTCCCCTGCCACAACTTGAGATTCTGTCCCCTTGTTCTGTTGCTGGTTGCCTGGCAGAAGAGACCAACCCCCACCTGGCTACAGCCTCCCTTCAGGTAGTTGTTGGCAGCAATGAGGTCCCCCCTGACCCTCCTCTTCTCCAGGCTAAACACCCCCAGCTCCAGGCACATTGAAAAATGAGGCTAGCAACTGAGATAATCCTGGTTACATTCTGCAACAGAAACCTGGAAATCTCATTGGAAATGCAGTTCTCATGAAACTTCACTCAAGCTTGCCTCCGAGGTGAAGACAGCAAGCGAACAAACTAACTGTCAAGTTTGGCACCCTTCAGAATCAACACCTAGCGTGTGAGACAGAAAATCTGGATGGATAGAGCCTTCCTTACCTTGCTCTGGATGTAGATATCTACATCTTCATCTGTGAACGGTTTCATGGCAAGATGATCTTCACTGCTCTCTGAAGTGTGAATTCACTCTTCACTCATTCACCTGCCTGCGGAAGTAGAGGGACACTCAGTGAGCCTTGGTGCCCTGTGAAGCGCAGGTCACCTAATTCCTCTACGGATGAAGAAGAGGAGAGGGAAGCAAGAAGTCTGGATATTTTTTCTTAAATGATATCTTTTCTGCTCAGAGTTAGAAGGGTGATGCCCAGCTGCTCTAGAAAACTAGCTCCAATTCCTGTTTCCAAAGTTCAAGCGTCAGTACTCGTCTCCATGAGTTTGAAACGGCAGGTCTCGCATGCAGGCACACCCAGAAAGATCCCAGCTGCTGCTCTCTGTCTCAGGGCACAGCTGGAAGTGCCGTTCAGATTGCCCTGCAGCTTCAGCACACTCATGCACAGCATTATCATTAGCCTGTGTGCCACAAGTGCTTCCCGGCCTCGCTAGCCCTTTGCTAAACCATTTGTTAACCTCTCCAGCTATCCCTTGGCGACTGCGACGCACCCACTTTCCGTCTGAGACTCTGCGGGTGTTTTTACACTCAGATCATTCGCTTGGGTTGCAGGCTGCAGCCTCTGCTCCCTTCTCCTCCTCCTTCCTTATATCCCCTCTCTCTCTCCAGCTGTATTGACAGTAAATATCCTGCAGCCTGTCTCCTCCTGTAGTTTGCTTTGCTTTCTTTACAGTAAACAGGCAGAAAGCTGCCTCTCGTTTTCTGCCAGCAGCTCAGCTAACAACCTCATATGGATAATTCAGAGGGAAAAACAATTGATCAGGCCTCATTGATCCAGTGAGAGTTGGTGGCTTTTAGAAAGAAAGGGTACATGGAAGGGAGTGAGAAAGGACAGAGACGAGATCCCATGCTACTAAGTGTCCTTTACCAAGCAAAGTATGCTCCGCTTTTGAGTGAAATCATTATTTGCCCAGGGAAATTGAACTTTGGCATCTCTTGACTGATTTATTACCTCTCCAGCAGCTGGCAAAACACAGCACTTGGGCTGGCACTGGGGAGTTACCACAGGGCAGACACTGTTGTTGCTAATTATCTTTCACAGAATCACAGAGTGGTTAGGGATTGGAAGAGACCTGCGGAGATCATCTAGTCTAACCTCTCTGCTACAGCAGGATCACTCAGAGCAAGTTGCATGGGAACACATCCAGGCAGGTTTTGAAAGTCTCCAGAGAAGGAGAACTCCACAACCTCTCTGGATGTGATGGTTTGGGTGTTACCTGCCCCCCCTGCCCCCCCCCCCTTAGGAAAATCACCCAGACTAGGCTCAGTCAATCTGGAAATTGAATGAAGCTTTATATGTACAGTTTAGCACAACATACAAGCAGGTATTTACAATAGAAACACATATAGACAGAAATATAGAATCATAGAATCAGTCAGGGTGGGAAGGGACCACAAGGATCAGCTAATTCCAATCCCCCTGCCATGCCCAGGGACACAATACCCTACAGCAGGCTGACCAGAGCCCCATCCAGCTTGGCCTTAAACACCTCCAGGGATGGGGCCTCAACCACCTCCCTGGGCAACCCATTCCAGCCTCTCACCACTCTCATGCTGAGCAACTTCCTCCTCACGTCCAGGTGAATCTCTCCACCTCCAGCTTTGCTCCATTCCCTCTAGTCCTGTCACTCCCTGAGAGCCTAAAAAGTCCTTCCCCAGACTTTTTGGAGGCCCCCTTCAGATACTGAAAGGCCAGAATATATCAGTTAAAAGGTAATACAGAAACACAACAGTCCTCCCAGAAACCAGAGTCTTCAAAAGGGGCTCCCAACCACTCTTCCACCTTCCTCCCACTCCTCTACTTTACCCCAGATTTTGCCTTATTTTCGATGTAGTTTGGAGGGTTGGCCAGGAGGGTTAGGGAGCAGAAGGATTAGTTAGCAAGTTAGGGAGAGAAGTGCCTGCAGCCAAAGCCAGAGAGCAAGTCTGTTATCTATATTTATGTTCTCAGCAAGCCTATGAATGCAGCAGACATCACCACTGTTTCCTTTTCACAGCCTATCATCTAGCTAGCTTCAAACTAGCACACTGGGCATCTTGGTTCAGTGTTCCACCACCCTCAGAGGAAAGACTTTTCTCCTTAAACTCAAGTGAAACCTCCTGTGTTCTAATTTGTATCCATTTCCTGTTGTCCTGTTGCTGGGCACTACTGAAAAGAGCCCAGCCTCATCCTCACAACCTCCACCCTTTAGATCTTGATATACATTGATAAGATGTCCTCTCAGTCTTTTCCTGATGAAAGAGATGCAGCTCTCAGCCTTTCCTCCTCACAGAGATGTTCCAGTCCCCTCAGCATCTTTGTAGCCTTCTCTGGACTGTTTCCAGTAGTTCCCTGTCCCTCTTGAACTGGGGAACCTAGAACTGGACACCGATATTTCAAGTGCAGCCTCACTAGGGCAAAGTAAAGGAGGAGGAGAAGCTCCCGACCTGCTGGCCACACTCTTATTATAGAATGGCCTCAGTTGGAAGGGACCTCAAGGATCATCCAGCTCCAACCCCCCACCGTAGGCAGGGATACCGCTTACTAGAGCAGGCTGCTCAAGGCCTCATCCAACCTGGCCTTAAACACCTCCAGGGAGGAAGCAGCCACAACATCCCTGGGCAACCTGTGTCAGTGTCTCACCAAATCAGAATCATAGAAGCAACCAGGTTGGAAGAGACCTCCAAGCTCATCCAATCCAACCTACTACCCAGCCCTATCCAGTCAACTAGATCATGGCACTAAGTGCCTCATCCAGTCTTTTCCTCCTCTTCATGATGCTCCTTTTTAACAGTTTAATACTAAGTACATGAATGGAGTACCCATGCCTGCAGGGCACCTGATTTTCCAAATGTTGTATCTGCCTTTGTCTTTTTGCTGAGGGACTTGAGGAGTCCTTCACAAAGATGTATGCCTTTACTTCCCAAAACAGCTTCAATGGCACCTGGGCACTGAAAAATAGGAGCCCTCCAACTTTTCAGGGAGCCACACCTCTTTTACCTAAGAGTCTAGCAGTGTATGTGAGCTCTGCTAGGGAAGCCAAGCAAAAGGCAGGTTCTGCAAGGTGAGTGGAACAACTCAGAAGAACTTGTA
The DNA here is from genome assembly GCA_013400475.1 of Tricholaema leucomelas. Lineage (NCBI taxonomy): Eukaryota > Metazoa > Chordata > Aves > Piciformes > Lybiidae > Tricholaema lacrymosa > Tricholaema leucomelas. Next base: position 27,531 of record WAAF01012854.1, read on the forward strand.
CTGAGGATTGGATGGGATAAAAACCAAGCAGAGCATACAAGGGAGAAGAATGAGCCTTTTAAATTGTCAGATTCCATAAGAACTCTGTCCCTAAAGCATTTAATTCCCTTGCACCCTCTCAGCTAGCAGAATGCACAGAACACATCTTCCTTAACACTCCTGATACCATACATTCATAACCAGAACAGCAGATGTATGTTAGGAAACAAGGAGAGACTAAGGGTCTTTCTTGCATCAATAATCATATAATCAACCAGGTTGGAAGAGACCTCCAAGATCATCCAGTCCAACCCAGCCCTCTCCAATCAACTAGACCATGGCACTAAGTGCCTCAGCCAGGCTTTGCTTCAACACCTCCAGCGACAGCGATTCCACCACCTCCCTGGGCAGCCCATTCCAATGCCAGTCACTCTCTCTGCCAACAACTTCCTGCTAACATCCAGCCTAGACATCCCCTGGCACAACTTGAGACTGTGTCCCCTTGTTCTGTTGGTGGTTGCCTGGCAGAAGAGACCAACCCCACCTGGCTACAGCCTCCCTTCAGATAGCTGTGGACAGCAATGAGGTCACCCCTGAGCCTTCTCCAGGCTGCACACCCCCAGCTCCCTCAGCCTCTCCTCACAGGGCTGTGTTCCAGGCCCCTCACCAGCTTTGTTGCCCTTCTCTGGACATGTTCCAATATCTCAACATTTCTTTTGAATTGAGGAGCCCAGAACTGGACACAGCACTCAAGGTGTGGCCTGACCAGTGTTGAGTACAGGGGCAGAATAACCTCCCTTGTCCTACTGGCCACACTGTTCCTGATCCAGGCCACGATGCCATTGGCTCTCCTGCCCACCTGGGCACTCTGCTGCCTCATGTTCAGCTACTACCTACCAGCATCCCCAGGGCCCTCTCTGCCTGGCTGCTCTCCAGCAGTACTTGGGGTTGTTGTGGCCAAAGTGTAGAACCCTGCACTTGGCCTTGTTCAGTCTCATCCCATGCCCTCTGCCCACCCATCCAGCCTGGCAAGGTCCCTCTGCAGGGCTCTCCCACCCTCCAGCAGATCCATACCTGCTCCTAGCTTGGTGTCATCTGCAAACTTACTGATGCTGGACTCAATCCCCTGCTCCAGATCACCAATAAAGATGTACTTTCTTGTGACAGCTGTCCAGAGTGACAGGTGGTGAGAACAAATAAAGCAGTGGTTTTGGCCATTTTTCTTGTACACAGTAACATACCTTATGTTCATAATACTTTTTCTGCTGGGAAGCACTTCTCCAAGAGGGTCTAGATGTCCTCACTGCCCACTCCTCACAGTGAGGGAAGGCAGCATAAAGTCTTAGACAAGGACTGTCTTTTTGGTTTATGATGAAGAATATTTAAGTTCAAGACAAAGTTTATGGTGAAGTCCAATAATTTGAGCAACAGGTCTCACTTCTTCCCACCATCTGAAGAGAAAAAAATTCCAAGCCTTGATCATCACTGTTAATAAATGCAAGGGGAGATGACAAAGGATAAAGCAACAAGTATCAAAGTAACATCAAGCATCTCAAACAGCAGTGTGCCCAGGTGGCCAAGAAGGCAAATGGCATCCTGGCTTGGATCAGGAATGGTGTGGCCAGCAGGACCAGGGAGGTTATTCTTCCCCTGTACTCAGCACTGGTTAGGCTACACCTTGAATACTGTGTCCTGTTCTGGGCTCCTCAAGCTAAAAAAGATGTTGAGGTGCTTGAACATTTCCAGAGAAAGGCAACAGGGCTTTTGAGGGGCCTGGAGCACAAGCACTATGAGGAGAGGCTGAGGGAGCTGGGGGTATTTAGCCTGGAGAAGAGGAGGCTCAGGGGTGACCTCACTGCTGTCTACAACTACTTGAAGGGAGGTTGTAGCCAGGTGGGGGTTGGTCTCTTCTGCCAGGCAACCAGCAACAGAACAAGGGGACACAGTCTCAAGTTGTGGTGGGGGAGGTGTAGGCTGGATGTTAGGAGGAAGTTGTTGCCAGAGAGAGTGATTTGCATTGGAATGGGCTGCCCAGGGAGGTGGTGGAGTCACCGTCCCTGAAGGTGTTCAAGCAAAGCCTGGCTGAGGCGCATAGTGCCATGGTCTAATTAACTGGCTGGGGCTGGGTGCTAGGTTGTACTGGATGATGCTGGACGTCTTTTCCAACCTGGTTGATTCTATGATTATATGATGATAATTTGACTTGATGATCTTAGGGGTCTTTTTCAACCTTAATGATCCTATGAAGAATCCAGGCTTCTCACATGACAAGGGACGTGGTTTATTGGCATGGTGGTGTTGGGCATGGTTGTTGATAACTGGATTTGATGGTCTTAATGACCTTAATGATTCTATGAAGCATACAGGTTTTCTCACGAGATCCCTGAGCTGATGTGGTGTTGTTGCAGTGAAAGCTTCACGTAACTTCAGCCACTAGTCATGACTTTTGCAGCTCACCCCATCCAAAGCTCAGGATTTCTAGATGACTTTTTGTTTTGTGTTTTCTCCAACTACCAAAACTACAGGAGCAAACAAAAAGCCTGGCTGAGGCACTTAGTGCCATGGTCTAGTTGATTGGACAGGGCTAGGTGAGAGGTTGGACTGGATGATGTTGGAGGTCTCTTCCAACCTGCTTGATTCTGTGATTCTATGATTCTGTGTTCCAGGTTGGTCATTCTCAGAGTGCACCTAGCTTGACAATACTTATATTGGAAAGTAAGAATACAACTAGAGGAAACCAAAGACAGACACAAGATCCAAAGGCTATTGAAAACATTTCCTCTGAGCCTGCAACAATTTAATGCCCCACAAACACCAACAAAAGGGAGTGGGAAAAAGGCTATTTCTTGTTTCCCACTCCCAGAGAGGCACAGAAGGAAAGAACGTCTCTCCTGTCACTTAGACTCTTTCTTTCTGCAGGTCCAGACATATTTTGTTCCTTGAAGGAGAACACTTGCTAACTTGCTTTTTGAACAGCTCACACTGTTCTAGCACTCTCTGAGCCACGACCTGCCACAGAAATGTGTCTTCACTGAGCACCAGCCAGGGCCATGTGCTCCCACCCAGTGAACAAGATTCAGCCTGACAGCCAAGCCAATCATGGTCTGAACTGATGGAAAAGCTCACAACTGCTTCTTGGAGATAAAAAGCAACCCACCAAAGCCAGGCAATGACGTGAAGGTGCAAACAGAAAGAGGCTTCTTTGGTTTGAAATATCTCACAATCCATCAGATATCACAGATCTGAGTTAAAGCAACTTCATAGAATCATAGAATCAACCAGGTTGGAAGAGACCTCCAAGGTCATCCAGGCCAACCTAGCACCCAGCCCTATCCAGTCAACTAGACCTGGCATTAAGTGCCTCATCCAGGCTTTGCTTCAACACCTCTAGGGACAGCAACTCCACCACCTCCCTGGGCAGTCCATTCCAATGCCAATCACTCTCTCTGGCAACAACTTCCTCCTAACATCCAGCCTAGACCTCCCCGGCACAACTTGAGACTGTGTCCCCTCATTCTCTTGCTGGTTGCCTGGCAGAAGAGACCAACTGCTGTGGAGGCAGGGAATTAACATGGCCAAGTCAGGAATATATATGAAAATAGAATTATTTTACTTTCCTGAAACCTGCCCCCAAAACTACATACAGAAATTAATTCAGTTTAATTAGCAGACTCAATTAATTGAGAATATCTTACAAAGGATGCTATAGATAAATTTGGCTATTTTAGAAGTCAGGAAATGGAAAAGGCTAAGCTACAAACACAGCTTGCCCAATATCAATCAGGCTGAGCAGAAAGTTCACTACTCACAAGAGAGTTGGGCTGTCTGAAAGAAAGGGTGGTCCAGATGCTTGTCAGCTCTTTCTCTTTTGAAAGACATCCAAGGCTTGTTAGGCCTAATAAGCTTGCACAAAGGGTGTTTACCGTGGGGAACCGTACCAGGCAGGGAAAGTCCAGTCTTCAGGAGCTTGTCCTTCACAGTGCCAGGGGACTCCTCACCTCCATCCCTGGAAAAATGATGGAGCAGCTCCTGTTGGAAGGCATCTCAAGGCACTTGGAAGAGAAGAAGGTTATTAGGAGTAGTCAGCATGGATTTACCAAGGAGAAGTCATGCTAAACTAACCTGATAGCATTTTATGATGCCATAACTGAATGGGTAGATTCAGGGAAACCAGTGGATGTAGTCTACCTTGACCTTAGCAAGGCATTTGACATCACCTCCTATGACATCTTAGTGAGCAAGCTGAGGAAGTGTGGGATGGAAGAGCAGGTAGTGAGGTGGGTTAGGAACTGGTTGCAAGGTAGAGTTCAGAGGGTGGTGATCAATGGAGCCAGGTCCAGCTGGAGAACTGTGACTAGTGGTGTCCCCCAGGGATCAGTGCTGGGACCAGTCCTGTTCAACATCTTCATCAATGACATTGATGAGGGCACAGACAGAGTCCACTCAGCAAGTTTGCTGATGACACCAAGCTGGGAGGCTTGGCTGATCCAGCTGAAGGCTGTGCGGCCATCCAGAGAGACCTGGACAGACTGAGAGCTGGGCACAGAGTAACCAGATGAGGTTCAACAAGGACAAGTGCAGAGTCCTATATCTGGGGAGGAACAATAAACTGCACCAGCACAGGCTGGGAGGTGATCTGCTGGAGAGCAGCCCTTTGGAGAGGGACCTGGGGGTCCTGGTGGAGAACAAGTTAACCATGGCACAGCAATGTGCCCTTGTGGCCAAGAAGGCCAATGGCACCCTGGGGTGTTATTAGGAGGAGTGTGTCCAGCAGATCAAGAGAGGTTCTCCTCCCCCTCTACTCTGCCCTGGTGAGACCTCATCTTGAATACTGTGTTCAGTTTTGGGCTCCCCTGTTTAAGAGGGACAGGGATCTGCTGGAGAGGGTCCAGCAGAGGGCTACGAGGATGATGAGGGGACTGGAGGGCATGGCTTATGAGGAGAGGCTGAGGGACCTGGGGCTGGCCAGGAGTGGAGGGACAGGCTCTGCTCACTTGCTCCCTGGAATAGGACAAGGAGCAATGGGTGGAAATTGCAGCAAAAGAGGTTCCACCTTAACACAAGGGGGAACTTCTTTACTGTAAGGGTCACTGGAACAGGCTCCCCAGAGAGGTTGTGGAGTCTCCTTCTCTGGAGACTTTCAAGGCCTGTCTGGATGTGTTCCTCTGTGATCTGTGCTAGATAGCATTGTCCTGCTCTGGCAGGGGGGTTGGACTTGATGATCTCTTTGGGTTCCTTCCAACCCCTAACATCCTGTGATCCTACGACTCTTTCTGCAGCAACTATCCAGAACTCTAAGGCAAGAACCCCAAGGTGGGAAGAACCCCAATATTTATGCCTTTCCTAAACAAAGAGTCGAGTTACCACTTCCTAGGCATGAAGCACACAGCCACACCCCAGCCCCGTTACAGTGCCGGGCACTGCTTGTGCTGGAAGAGCCCTTTGCTCCCCCACCTCCATGCCCCTACAGGGTGGGGTGGGGAACAGGATTTTGCACCTTTCCTCTCCCATTCAAACCCCAGAGGGAGAGGAATTTTGGGGTATCCAGGACACCAATCCCACCTGGCTACAGCCTCCCTTCAGGTAGTTGTAGACAGCAATGAGGTCACCCCTGAGCCTTCCCTTCTCCAGGTTAAACACCCCCAGCTCCCTCAGCCTCTCCTCACAGGGCTGTGCTCCAGGCCCCTCACCAGCTGTATCACCCTTCTCTGGACACGTTCCATCATCTCAACATCTCTCTTGAATTGAGGGACCCAAAACTGAACACAGCACTCAAGGTGTAGCCTGACCAGTGCTGAGTGGTTTTGTATTCTCCTAAGTATGACAAACGTATCTCAAAACTGCAGTCAAAAATAATCTGAACTGTGGACACCAGCAAAGCCCAAAACAATCACCAACATCCCATCAGTAAGAGCAGTGATATTAACTGTCTGGGGAAGTCCAACAGGGTGGCTTTTTTCTGTTTGGCAACTCTTCAGCCAAGCTACTCACACGGAACAGTAAGCACAAGTTAAAGAGCCTCTGCTAAATCACACAAATGAGTCAGTTCAATCTACCGCTTGTAGACTCGCAGATGATCTGCAGTGGCAACAAATAAACCCTGTTGAAGATGCTGCCTCCCAGATGAAATACAACCCATAATTTGCAGTTGCTAACGATGACCCATTGCTTCTTGCTCTAATTACCAGAGGCATCGAGTCTGTTGCATTAGCTGAAGCATGTACTTGGGTCAAGAGAGACTACCAAAACAAATCATGCCAGTAGATTTGATGCATGCTGACAGGTCTCTTGCCTTCTTAAACTGCTGGCCCATTTCTCCCCATTAGTGGATTAAAGCGACTGTACAAAATGACTAATTGTAGCTTGGATCCCTTATAACATTTATGCTGCAACAGTCTTTAGCAGTGATGGTTCAGTACTGTCAGAACCTCCATTCAGAGGCCACCAGCATAAGCTAAGCAGGTTTTTTGGGGTGCACAATTGCCGTGAATGCATTTGTGGCTCTTCCCATTTTATCTTTTAACAAGTAGATATGGGCAATGGGGATGCTTCAATGACAAAAGCCTGGGATGGACTACAGGGAAAAAGAAAGTGCTGCTAATTCACTGTGACAGCATCAGAATCACATATGGATGCCAAATTGAAATGCTTCTTCACTCATTCCCACCCCTCCCCGATCAATACTTGGCAGGCTCATAACCGCTCCAAATGCCTGTGCCGTTTGTTCTCATTGCCACATGTTCTCACATTAGCCTTGGACCTACACCTCGTGGCAAGTATGTTAAAAGTCGATCTCCTTTCCAAACTAAGCATAGCATTGGATCATGTCCAGTGCTTTATCAACCTTGACAGCTCCTTTCACCATTTGTGTCCAGACAGGGGAGGTCAGAAAAAGGCTGACAGCCTTTGCTAGAATGGCATGTTCTTAATTTGGGAAGAATCATAGAAGCAACCAGGTTGGAAGAAACCTCCAACGTCATCCAGCCCACCCTAGCACCCAGCCCTGCCCAATCAGCTAGACCACGACAATAAGTTCCTCAGCCAGGCTTTGCTTCAACACCTCCAGGGACGGCAACTCAACCACATTCCCAGGCAGCCCATTCCAATGCCAACCACTCTCTCTGGCAACAACTTCCTCCTAACATCCAGCCTAGACCTCCCCCAGAAGAACTTCAGACTTTGTCCCCTTGTTCTATTGCTGGTTGCCTGGCAGAAGAGACCAACCCCCACCTGGCTACAGCCTCCCTTCAGGTGGTTGTAGACAGCAGTGAGGTCACTCCTGAGCCTCCTCTTCTCCAGGCTGCACACTGCCAGCAAGAGTTTGGAAACATGAAATTATTTGCAACCTGAATCTTCCCAAAGGAAGTGATCCTAGACAGAGCTGAGGACACAGAAACTTCTGAAAAATGCTGATATGATGGTGCTCTTACCCCTGACTAGCCTCAACTACTAAACTCAGAAGAATCCAGTGAATTTTGCAGCTGTTCAAAGGATAAGGGGTTGCAAGGGACCCAAGGAGATCACAGAGTCAAGCTCCCCTGCCAGAGCAGGACAATACTATCTAACACAGATCACAGAGGAACACATCCAGACAGGCCTTGAAAGCCTCCAGAGAAGACTCCACAACCTCTCTGGGGAGCCTGTTCCAGTGCTCTGTGACCCTCACAGTAAAGAAGCTCCCCCTTGTGTTGAGGTGGAACCTCTTTTGCTGCAATTTACACTCATTGCTCCTTGTCCTATACCAGGGAGCAAGTGAGCAGAGCCTGTCCCCCCACTCCTGGCAGCCCTCAGATACTTAGAAACATTTATCAAATCCCTGTTAAGTCTTCTCTTTTCCAGACTAAAAAGCCCCAAGTCTCTCAGCATCTCCTCATAAGGCAGTGCTCTCCATTCCTCCATTCTCATAGCCCTCTGCTGGACCCTCTCCAGCAGATCCCTGTCCCTCTTAAACTGGAGAGTCCCAAACTGAACACAGTATTCAAGATGAGGTCTCACCAGGGCAGAGTAGAGGGAGAGGGGAACCTTCCCTGATCTGCTGGACACACTCTTCCTAATACACCCCAGGATGCCTCTGTTACAAGAGGGATGTGGAGATGCTGGAGCATGTCCAGAGAAGGGCCACGAGGATGCTCAGAGGGCTGGAGCAGCTCTGCTATGAGAACAGACTGAAAGAGTTGGGGCTGTTCAGTCTGGAGAAGAGGAGGCTCCCAGGTGACCTTCTTGTGGCCTTCCAGTATCTGAAGGGGGCCTACAGAAAAGCTGGGGAGGGACTTTTGAGGTTCTCAGGGAGTGACAGGACTAGGGGGAATGGAGCAAAGCTGGAGGTGGATTCAGACTGGCCATGAGGAGGAAGTTGTTCAGCATGAGAGTGATGAGAGCCTGGACTGGGTTGCCCAGGGTGGTGGTTGAGGCCTCATCCCTGGAGGTGTTTAAGGCCAGGCTGGATGAGGCTGTGTCCAGCCTGCTCTAGGGCAGGGTGTCCCTGGGCATGGCAGGGGGTTGGAACTGGATAATCCTTGTGGTCCCTTCCAACCCTGACTGATTCTATGATTCTGTGAAATACAGAGTACCAAGAATCTCAGACTGCTTTAAAACGCATGGTTAGAGGAACAGCATCTGGAGCAAACATGATGTCTGGCAGAGCACATTTCAACTACATAAACATTTAGCACTGAAATTCTTTGGCAGCATCACAGAAGCACAAAATCACAGAATGGTAGGGTTTGGAAGGGACCTCTGGAGATCATCTAGTCCAACCTCAATGCTAAAGGAAATTGACCCAGAACAGGTTGCACAGCAATGCATCCAGGTGGGTTTTGAAGGTCTCCAGAGGAGAGACTCCATAGCCTTTCTGTGCATGCTGGTCCAGTGTTCTGACACCCTCAAAGAAGGAGAAATTTCCCTTTAAGCTCAAGTGAAATCTTCTGTGTTCTAGCTTGTAGACACTGCCCCTTGTCTTGGGCACCACTGAAAAAACAAAACCAAAGCTCATCCTCACTGTTACAGGTTCAAGAACCATACAGGTTCTGAAGACCTGAAGTAGCAGAGAGTACAAGGGGGGGACATTGGAGAATGTAATCTTTGCTATTAGATTGCTATCAGCATGCACCCTTATATAAGTGGACATCACTGTTTGCTTTGGCCTCTTTTCCCTCTCTCTGCTCCCAACATGTATTGTCTCTGCTCTGCCCTCTTCTCCCTCACTCTGCTCCCAACATGTGTTGGCTCTTATCTTGCTCTGTATTTCAGAGGAGGCTTTCAGCCTTGAGCAGCCAGGCCAATTTTTGCTGAGTGATTCAGGCCTGCTAAAGGGGGGAAGCAGGGGGCGTTGGGGTGGGTGGCACTGGGGCCTGATCATAGAATCAACCAGGTTGGAAGAGACCTCCAAGAGCATCCAGGCCAACCTAGCACTCAGCCCTATCCAATCAACTAAACCATGGCACTAAATGCCTCAGCCAGGCTTTTCTTGACCACCTGCATGGACGGCAACTCCACCACCTCCCTGGGCAGCCCATTCCAATGCCAATCACTCTCTCTGCCAACAACTTCCTCCTAACATCCAGCCTAGACCTCTGCCGGCACAACTTGAGACTGTGTCCCCTTGTTCTGTTGCTGGCTGCCTGGCAGAAGAGACCAACCCCACCTGGCTACAGCCTCCCTTCAGGTAGTTGTAGACAGCAATGAGGTCACCCCTGAGCCTCCTCTTCTCCAGCCTAAACACCCCCAGCTCCCTCAGCCTCTCCTCACAGGGCTGTGTTCCAGGCCCCTCACCAGCTTTGTCACCCTTCTCTGGACATATTCCACTCTCTCAACATCTCTCTTGAGTTGAGGAGCCCAAACTGGACACAGGACTCAAGATGTGGCATGACCAGTGTTGAGTACAGGGGAAGAATAATCTCCCTTGTCCTGCTGGCCACACTGTTCCTGATCCAGGCCAGGATGCCATTGGCTCTCTTGGCCACCTGGGCACACTGCTGGCTCATGTTCACCTATTATCCACCAGTACCCCCAGGTCCCTTTTTTCCTGGCTGCTCTCCAGCCACTCTGTCCCCAGCCTGCAGTGCTGCTTGGGGTTGTTGTGCCCAAAGTGTAGAACCCTGCACTTGGCCTTGTTCAATCTCATTCCAAATATTAGGCGTGGTTTGGGGGGAAAGCTTTGGCCTAATGAGATTGTGGTAAGCTCAGTTTAGAAGCTGTGGCTCAATATGAATTTGTGTCTATATTTATGGGTAGTATTTCCACTTAAACTTCCAATCCAGCTTGGAGAGATTTTATTTTACTCCATGGGGAAGGGGTAAAATAGCTTCTGTCTGCTCACAACCATGACAATCCTGACTCCCACTTTCTAGATATTGATAAGATCCCCTCTCAGTCTTATCTAGGCTCAAAAGCCCTAGGACTCTCAGCCTCTCCTCATAACAGAGGTGCTCCAGTCTCCTCAGCATCTGCACAGCTCTCTGCTGGAATGTCTCCAGTATCTGCCTGTCTCTGTTGAACTGGGGAGCCCAGGACTTGACACAGGACTCAGGCATCAGTTTGCTTGGGCTCTTGGTAGGCTGATTGTTTTCAGCTGACAAGAACAGCACTTTGGATTTAAATGAAGCCTAACTCTGGGTCAGAGAGACCACAGCCAAGATTTACAAGAGCCAGAACACGAAGCATGTTCACAACAATGCTTTGTCAATCTGACAGGCTGAATCAGATGGGGCCACAGCATTTGTAGCAGCTAGTGATTTTCTTTGCCTGCCCTCCAGAGCACAAACAGTGTTAGCTTCTATCATTTTTACACCTTGCTGTGGCATCCAAATTTATGCAATTCAGCTTTTATTGCTTGAAGTTTGAAGAGCATTGAATAAATGGCCAGTGCCAAGTGAGAATAGTCACTCCATCACAAACTCACTTGGGAGAGGGAAGATTCACGCTGGCATCACTTGTGCCACTGAATGTGCTTCATGCAGAGACTGACTAGTAAAAAAAGTACAAGTGTTTACAGGAGCCATGACTAGAAATCAGGTCTCACTGGTCAATGACTGCTACATACCCTTGTGAGCTGTTGCTTTCTCTGGGAAAATATAATTGCAGATTAACCAGGTCAAGTTCAGCAAGCACTGGAGATACCTTTCCATACCCAAACAGCCTGGCCCCTATGAGCTACTTCTGAGTGATTGGAGATAGATTTGTATGGAAGGGGGTCAAGATTGAAAACAACAACCTCACAATATCAAAACAGAGTGAAGAGGGTTGGACAGCTACATTGTGCAAGAGCCTGAACCATTTCAAAGCAACTGTATGGTCTTGGTTAGCAGTGTAGTCAATCTATTCTACAAGCTGCCTGAGCAAACTCCTCAGTTTGTGTCAACTCACACAACAGGCAACAGATATCAGACTTAGAACTAACACATGATCCCTATTACAAGAGGGATGAGGAGATGCTGGAGTGTGTCCAGAGAAGGGCCACGAGAGATGCTGGAGTGTGTCCAGAGAAGGGCCACGAGGATGCTCAGAGGGCTGGAGCAGCTCTACTATGAGGACAGACTGAAAGAGTTGGCGCTGTTCAGGGGGGTTATCCTTCCCCTGTACTCAACACTGGTCATGCCACAACTTGAGTCTTGTGTCCAGTTCTGGGCTCCTCAATTTGAGAGAGATGTTGAGATACTGGAAAGTGTCCAGAGAAGGGCAACAAAGCTGGTGAGGGGCCTGGAGCACAGCCCTGTGAGGAGAGGCTGAGGGAGCTGGGGGTGTTTAGGCTGGAGAAGAGGAGGCTCAGGGGTGACCTCATTGCTGTCTACAACTACCTGAAGGGAGGCTGTAGCCAGGTGGGGGTTGGTCTCTTCTGCCAGGCAACCAGTAACAGCACGATGGGANATTGTTTCAGTTAGACAAGACCTTTATGATCATCCAGTCCAACCATCACTTTGACAGTATTCATGTAGAAGTATGTCAGGAAAAGGACAGGGAGAAGGCCAAACAACTGCATGCTTTGGGTGGGTGGAAGGAAGGAAGGAATCAATCCTTGAAAATATAGTGTGGGGGCCCCAAAGGAAACAATTGCCATGAAGAAGCAATTACTGTATAGACAAGAATGACAGCAGAAGGGAGAAACAGACACTTTTCTTAGAAGTGTGAAGACACAGATCAAGAGATCCAGCAGACAAACTAACAAGAATCAGCCTTCTCTGGTAGAAAAAAAATGTAAACAGAGGCTTCCGTTCAGAGAAATTCTAGACAGGTCAGATCATGACCTTACATTGCTACACACTCCAGCTTCAGACACTGGAAAATGAGCTAACAGCTTCCAGTCCAAGCTGTGTCTTGACTGCTCCTTCAGTTGGCAGCTTCTAAAAACTTCTTCTCTTCAGGAATGGGGCAGCAGGAGAAAAGAGGAGGAATGCAATTGCATTCTTCAAGCAAACGCTTCCTGCTCTATCTTAGACCATAAAACTAAACAGCCTCCAGCTAGTCCCCGTAATCATCTGCCCAGCCCTTTCCACTTTATTGGCTGTTTTGTGAAAGTCAGAGCCAAATTGCCAAAGGGAGAGGGTCAATCGTTTGTGCTGCATCTGCTGCAGGCAGCAATAGGACACAGGGCAGAGACCTAGGACTAGAGCTAGTTAAATGCAGATTCAGGGCACTGAAAGCAGGAGTGAGCGAGAGAACAATCCTGGAATAAAATCACTGCAAATATGTGGAACAAGCTGCTTGGCCAGGAGAGTTCATTAACCATAGAATCAACCAGGTTGGAAGAGACCTCCAAGATCATCCAGGCCAACCTAGCACCCAGCCCTGTCCAGTCAACCAGACCATGGCACCAAGTGCCTCATCCAGTCTTTTCTTGACCACCTGCAGGGACGGTGACTCCACCACCTCCATGGGCAGCCCATTCTCACCTCTTTGCTCCTTGGGCATTCACAGAAGTGGAGGAGGGCAGGCAGATGTATGTGTAGGAGAGGAAACACGGTGAATCAAGCTACCAGTTGCCTGCCAGGAGAACGTAGGACTGATTTTCCACCATGCTGAGCTTGGGTCAGAAAGGAAGAGGAAACAAAACAACATTCATAGGAGCACAGGGTCAATCCGTCATCGAATCCACCAGGTTGGAAGAGATCTCCAAGTTCATCCAGTCCAACCTAGCACCCAGCCCTGGCCAATCAACTAGTCCTGTGCCTGCTATTGAGGGACAACAACAATGGCATCTAAGTGAACTTTTACTCTGTACTGCACTCTAGCAAGGCAAAGGTTAGCAGGGAAAAAGACCAAATGGCCATAGCTCTATTTCAGAATTTCTGAGGTGCTAATGGATCCCCAAATCAAACAACCCAATATTCCTGAGTAAAGGCCACTGTGCATTGCTTTCCCCTGCCCTCATGCATATTGCTTCTGAAAGCCACACCATCCCAAAAGCTCTCCCTCCCTATGTAAAAGGATGACGGCAAGGATAAAAGCAGTTTCTTTATGAGGTCTTCATGTCAACTTGAACAGAGAGGCACTCTGCCCAGCATTGTCATTATCAACACCAACAGAGCATAACTCAGGATCTGACAAATTCACACTGGCTCCATTATATAGATAGAAGTAGGGTGGAGGGTTCATGAAATCAACAAACTTTGGTGAGGGGAAAGAAGAGACCTAGCCAGAGCTGGTGTCAATTTCAGTTGTAATATGCAAAGGTTCTGTCCTAACCACTGCACCAGTAGTGTATTTGCTGGTGGGCCTTGAGAAGATAGAATCATAGAATCAGTCAGGGTTGGAAGGGACCACAAGGATCATCGAATTCCAACCCCCCCTGACATGCCCAGGGACACCCTACCCTAGAGCAGGCTGCCCACAGCCTCAGCCAGCCTGGCCTTAAACACCTCCAGCAATGGGGCCTCAACCACCTCCCTGGGCAACCCATTCCAGCCTCTCACCACTCTCATGCTGAACAACTTCTTCCTCACCTCCACTCTGAATCTCTCCACCTCCAGCTTTGCTCCATTCCCCCTAGTCCTGTCACTCCCTGAGAGCCTAAGAAGTCCCTCCCCAGCTTTTCTGTAGGCCCCCTTCAGATACTGGAAGGCCACAAGAAGGTCATCTTGCAGCCTCCTCTTCTGCAGACTGAACAGCCCCAACTCTTTCAGCCTGTCTTCATAGCAGATCTGCTCCAGTCCTTCTCTGGACATGCTCCAGCAACTCCACATCCCTCTTGTAATGGGGGCTCCAGAACTGGATGTTTCGCTGCTTCCTTAACCTGGTGTGAATTAAACGTTTTAAAGGTTCCCTGGGGAGGTGTTTCAATCTCCATCCCTGGAGGTGATTAAAAGAGGGAGAGATGTGGTGCTGAGGGACTTGGTTTAGCATCAGGCTTGGTAGAGTTTGGTAATGTTTGAAACTGATGATATTAAGGTATTTGCCAAGCAAAACAATTCTATGGAAGTATCAAACTAGAGAGTTTGACCCAAACAAAAGAGGTCCTGTGCAAGTCCAAGACTGGCACTGCTGTTTAAGAAGCAGTGGGGTAGTTACTCAGTACCCACTACAAGTGTACACATGGGTCAGGACACGCACCAGAATTGGTGAGCTGCCATGATGCAGGGTTAAAAGCAGAGAGAGGAAAAAAAAACAAACCAGTATGTGAAGTACAAAAAGGCACTTCCAATGTTACAGAAAAAACAAGGGTGACTGCAGAGCAGGCAACCAGCACCATAAAAATCCACAAGCAGCACTGTAGGCTGGCAGAGCAGATCTTCAGTACTGTGTCCAGCTCTGGGCTTCTCAATTCGATGTTGAGATACTGAAACGTGTCCAGAGAAGGGCAACAAAGCTGGTGAGGGGCCTGGAACACAAGCCCTATGAGGAGAGGCTGAGGGAGCTGGGGGTGTGCAGCCTGGAGAAGAGGAGGCTGAGGGGTGACCTCATTGCTGTCTACAACTACCTGAAGGGAGGCTGTAGCCAGGTGGGGGTTGGTTTCTTCTGCCAGGCAACCAGCAAGAGAACAAGGGGACACAGTCTCAAGTTGTGCTGGGGGAGGTCTAGGCTGGATGTTAAGAGGAAGTTGTTGCCAGAGAGTGATTGGCATTGGAATGGGCTGCCCAGGGAGGTGGTGGAGTCACCATTGCTGGAGTTGTTCAAGAAAAGCCTGGCTGGGGCACTTAGTGCCATGGTGTAGTTGAGTGGACAGTGCTGGGTGCTAGGTTGGCCTGGATGATCTTGGAGGTCTCTTCCAACCTGCTTGATTCTATGATTCATGAAGGGTAGTATGGGTCTGCTGCATGATGGAGTCCTGCAGCCACACACATATTTGGCTGCTGGATGTAACTAGAGAGAATACTTCCTCTATCAGCTTCTACTTTTACCAGAGACCAGAGTCTGGCAGACAGCCCTTCCGGCTTGGGGAAGAGGCAGAAACGGTCAGTCAGTTGTGAGGACTTGTGCAGAAGTAGCCTCTACTATTTCGTGTACCAACTATCCAAAATGAGGTAGAGGACTTCTATGAAAACTAAGTGCTACTAATAGCTTGAGGAGATGACAAAACCTTGCAGGAGCTCTTGGAAGAAGCAGCAGTTGAGCCAGAAAGAATTTCCCTACACTGAACAACCACCTTTATCAGTAGTTTTCACTCACACAAAGTACCTGCAGGCTGCATGTGCCTGTTTCTCTGCTCATGTTAAGCACATCCAGGTAACAGCTCCATCAAGACATTAGGAAAGGCATCACCTTATCCTGGTATGGCCGCTAAGAAGAGCATCTGGATTCCCTAACCAGGAGTCTCACACTGCAAGATTCAGGATAAGAGCTAACATCAAGTCCAAATAAAATCACTAACCCACACGCATTGGAGGACTCCATCTTTGGAGCTTGCTCTGCAGCTCAAACCACAGCCCAGTCAAAATAAAGCTGAGCAAGATCTGTAATTGTTTCTGAACCTGCTAACTTCCAACTTATCCCATCTGCATGGATCAAGTCAGCCTTCCCCTTCAACAAGTCCTCACGTCACTCCCCATGGTAATTTTGCCAAGGTACCACATGGATTACACAAAGTGCAGAGAAAGGAACAAAGTTGCCCACTTTTAGCTGCAGAACAGATTGCAGGACTGTCATAGCTTAGCCACCTCTCCACAGCAGAAGTGTGGAAGGGAAAAATGAGATTAAAAGGGATGCTACATTTTTTCTGGTGCATATTACCTGCTCCCTCCTCAAGACGGAGACAAATCCAATCAGCTGCACCTTTGTCATCTTTTCTAGTGAAGGAAATGGCAAGAATAAATCACTCAAGAAACACTTTTCCAACTGTGACATTGTATTACCTGCTGTTATCAAGGCTGATCAATAAGCTGAGGTTCCCCACTTCTCCCTACATGAATGACTGTTCACTGAAAGTGCTCTTATGGAAGCAATAGATGAGGATTAGAGACCTTTATCTGCCAAGACAGAGAGGATTTGACCACGAATATTTGTCTTGCCACTAGGTAACCAACAAGATGCATGATGATGATGCTGGAAAAGGCAGAGATGAGTCACTCACAAAAGTGCACATCTTGAGTACTGTGTTCAGCTTTGGGCTCCTCACTACAAGACACTAAAGTCCTGAAGTGTGTCCAGAGGACAAAGCCAGTGAAGGGTCTGGAGAACAGGTCTTGTGAGAAGCAGTTGAGGGAACTGAGACTGTTTAGTCCGGAGAAAAGGAGGCTCAGGGGAGACCTTCCTGCTCTCTACAACTGCCTGAAATGAAGTTGAAGCCTCTTGGATGTTCCAGAGCTGGGGAAAACTAA
>WAAF01012855.1:0-30454 GCA_013400475.1 Tricholaema leucomelas
CTCTTCCAACCTTGGTGAGACTGTGATACAAGAACAGATTCCTGGCTCATGGTTAACTTCTACTCCACCATGACTCCCAGATTCTTCTCCACAGAGCTGCTTTCCAGCAGCTCAACACCTGATGTGTACTGGTGCATGAGGCTTTTCCTGCCCAGGTGCAGTACCCCACACTTGCCCATCTCTGCAACCTGTCCAGGTTTTGCTGAATGTCAGCAAAGTCTCCTGTTGTGCCAGCTGCTGCTCCCAGTTTTGCATTATCACTGTGTTTTTCTTCTGCTCAGACTGTACTTCTGTCAGCTTAAGCAAGAAATTCAGCAACGGTTTGGCTAGACCACAGGCACTGAAAGACTGAATTCTCTCCCCAGAGAAGATGCCAGCAAGATGGGGAGAGTGCAAGTCTTGGCAGTGTTTGTCTTTTACCCACTGAAAAGCTGTAGGAAGAATTTATGCCTCCACAGGTATCAGTCAGGCACTGCTGGAGAACAGCAGAGCTTTTGTTCTTGATTTCCCTGAATTAAAGAAGTGCTCTTCAAGAAGAGTGTTTCTGTAGGATACAAAATCACCTCTCTTTTCCAAGCTAGCAATTTTGCAAGACTAAAAGAACATGACAGGGCAGCTAATTTTGTGCAGAGCTGGATGTATTTTTCAGCCCTACATCTGCTGCAGCTTTCTGTTGCATAATTGATTTAATCTCTGATTTTAAAGGAACGCTGAACTCCTTTGCTGGACTCTGAATACATTTCTCCAGGGCAAAAGCTGTCCTACTTTTTCCCTCCTTAGTATCTGTTCAGTGCTGGGCCATTTTCTTCTGCAACTGTAAACTACCCTTGGTGAAATAAATGAAGTCACAGTTGGAATACAGTTTACTGTACAGACTTAGCACCTCAAGATAAGAGCACCACCAAAACTGCCTGGGCATTTTCTTTTCCCCTACTCCTTTCTTTGCTCTTTAAGATCATTTTTTTCCAGAGAGAATCAGAGACTCATAGAATAGCTTAGATTGGAAGGGACCTTAGAGATCAGCTACTTCAACTGTCTGCCACAACGAGCTCCTGGCTAAGCTGGCAGCTTGTGGCTTGGACAGATTCACTCTGTGCTGGGTCAGGAACTGGCTGAAAGGCCAAGCCCAGAGAGTGGTGGTGAATGGTGACACATTCAGCTGGCAGCTGTCACTGGTGGTGTGCCCCAGGGATCAGTGCTGGGCCTGGTCCTGTTCAGTGTCTTTACGGATGATCTGGACCAGGGGATTGAGTCCAGCAGCAGTAAGTTTGCAGATGACACCAAGCTAGGAGCAGCTGTGGAGCTGATGGAGGGTAGGAGAGCCCTGCAGAGGGACCTGGCCAGGCTGGATGGGTGGGCAGAGGCCAATGGGATGAGACTGAACAAGGCCAAGTGCAGGGTTCTGCACTTTGGCCACAACAACCCCAAGCAGCACTACAGGCTGGGTACAGAGTGGCTGAGAGCAGCCAGGAGGAAAGGGACCTGGGGGTACTGGTGGATAGNATTGATTCTATTCTATTCTAACTCCCCCGCCGTGGGCAGGGACACCTCTCAGCTAGATTGGGCTGCTCAAGGCCTGATCAAACCTGGCCCTGAACACCCCCAGAGAAGGCCACCCACAGCATTCCTGGGCAACCTATTGCAGACTCTCAGCACCCTTGTAGAGAACTTCTTCCTAAAATCCGGTCTAAACCCACTCTCCTTCAGCTTAAAACCATTCCCCTTATCCTATTTCTAGATATGGAAAGTCCCTCTCCAGCCTTCCTGAGGAAGCCCCTGAGGTACTGGAGAGCACCTGTAAGGCCTCCCCAAAGTCTTCTTTAGGCTGAACACCCCCAGCTCCCTCAGCCTGTCCTCCTAGCAGAGGTGTTCCAGCCCTTGGATCATCTCTGTAGCCCTCCTCTGGAGTGCTCATGTGTGCCAGTTTGAGCCTGGCTGGGATATTTTAGTGAGAGGAGGTAGATGCTGGGCTGTGAAAAGGAAACAGTGCTGATGGCTGCTGCACTCATAGGCTTGCTGAGATGGGTAAGAACAAGAACAGAAATGCAGATAACAGAGTTGCTCTCTGGCTTTGGCTGCACTTCTCTCCCTAACTTTCTGATTAATCCTTCTGCTTCCTCACCCCCCTGGCTGATTCTCCAAACTCACCTTGAATGTAAGGCAAAGGCTGGGATAAGGTAGAGGGGTGGAAGGGTGGTTGGGAGCCCCTCCTGGGGACTCAGGTTTCTGGGAGGGCTGCTGTGTTTCTGTGTTATTTTTAACCTGTATGTTACTGTCTATTTCTGTATCTCTTGTAACTATCTGCTTGTCTATTGTGCTAAGCTGTAAATATAAAGCTCCATTGTTTAATTTCCAGCTGCTGAGTCCAGTCTGGTTGATTTTCTTAAGTGTGGAGGGGGCAGGTAGCACCCAAACCATCCCATCATGATTAGCTGGAAACTGGTGAAATTGTAAGTGAAGAGAAAGGCAAAGCTGGAGTGAGGAGAGGAATGGTAATTCAGCCATTTGGATCCTTAGATTTGGGTTAAAGCACCCCAGTTCTGCCCCAAGTCTCAGCATTATAAAAGCCATTGGTACCTCTGTGGTGGACTGTTGCTATTTTGTCTTTACTTCAGGTTCTTCTCAACATCCCCTGGAAAGAGGTTTAAAGTTGCTGATCCTTCTTCGGGCATCCGAGGGGATTTGCTGTGATCGTCTGGAGGAAATCAATGTCCACCCAGGCAGCATTGGTATGAAACAGGAGTTCACCTTGCATCTGAAACCAATCTTAGGCAACAGGTGGATCTGCCACCATTGAGCCTGTTGCTGTGTCATGCAGGAAAGATCTAACAGAGCTAAAGACATGTTTGGAGCTGAAGTTTTAACTTGCACCAGGTCAATTCCTGGATGTTCTGTGGAGACTTTGGTAGGCAAAATCTGATAGAAGAGAGCAGTTAGTTGTAAAATACTGAGTTCTTTACATGAGGAATTGGAGATGGCTTAAAAAGACTTCCACCCATGTACAAGGGACTGTCTTGGTTCTAGATCTCAGGTTTGTTAAAGACAATTCTCGAAGATAAAGGCTACAGGCTGGGGACAGAGTGGCTGAGAGCAGCCAGGCAGAGAGGGACCTGGGGGTGCTGGCAGAGAGGAGCTGAAGATGAGGCAGCAGAGTGCCCAGGTGGGCAGCAGAGCCAATGGCATCCTGGGCTGGCTCAGGAGCAGTGTGGGCAGCAGGACAAGGGAGGTTCTTGTGCCCCTGTGCTCAGCACTGCTCAGGCCACCCCTTGAGTGCTGTGTCCAGTTCTGGGCTCCTCCATTGCAGAGAGATGTTGAGGTGCTGGAAGGTGTCCAGAGAAGGGCAGCAAGGCTGGGGAGGGGCCTGGAGCACAGCCCTGTGAGGAGAGGCTGAGGGAGCTGGGGGTGTGCAGCCTGCAGGAGAGGAGGCTCAGGGCAGAGCTCATTGCTGTCTGCAGCTCCCTGCAGGGAGGCTGTAGCCAGGTGGGGTTGGGCTCTGCTGCCAGGCAAGCAGCAACAGAACAAGGGGACAGAGTCTCAAGTTGTGCCAGGGGAGGTCTAGGCTGGATGTTAGGAGGAAGTTGTTGGCAGAGAGAGTGATTGGCATTGGAATCTGCTGCCCAGGGAGGTGGTGGAGTCTCTGTCCCTGGAGGTGTCCAAGCAAAGACTGGATCCCCATCCACTTAGTGCCATGGTCTGGTTGATTGGCCAAGGCTGGGTGCTAGGTTGGGCTGGATGAGGTTGGAGGTCTCTACCAACCTGCTTGATTCTGTGATTCTATGATTCTGAAGGCTCTCCCCTCACATCTGAACTGCTTTTGTTTTCTTCCAGGTGTGTATGGACAGGTGCAAATTTACGGTGCTTATCCTAAGGCATCCTGGACACATCTGGGCACTAATGCTGATCCTGGCAATGAGAGGTGGTACTTTGCCCAAATATGCCTCCAAATATGAAGTTTTGCTTCCTGTTGCTGTAACCTGTATTACTGTTCCTATATGTGGTATTACCCTCTTTAGTGGTGATAGACTCTGCTTTAACTATTTCTAGATGGAAAAAGAATTGTGTTAAAGCTTGGGGGGAAAAATTGCTAGCTTTAGGTTCTTCATTTTAATTCTAAAGAAGAATGATGAGAGGTTTGTTGAGAAAATAAGTCTCTGTGGCCTGAAGGTCATAGAATTACAGAATGGTTTACGCTGGAAGGGATCTCAAAGGTCATCCAGTTCCAACCCCAAGCCATAGGCTGGGACACCTCCCACTAGAACAGGTAGCTCAAGGCCTCATCCAACCTGGTCCTGAACACCTCCAGAGAGAGCATCCACAAGTTCATTTGATCACTGATGATCCGGACCAGGGGATTGAGTCCAGCATCAGTAAGTTTGCAGATGACACCAAGCTAGGAGCAGCTGTGGAGCTACTGGAGGGTAGGAGAGCCCTGCAGAGGGACCTGGCCAGGCTGGATGGGTGGGCAGAGGCCAATGGGATGAGATTGAACAAGGCCAAGTGCAGGGTTCTACACTTTGGCCACAACAACCCCAAGCAGCACTACAGGCTGGGGACAGAGTGGCTGAGAGCAGCCAGGCAGAGAGGGAGCTGGGGGTGCTGGGAGAGAGCAGCTGAAGAGGAGGCAGCAGTGCCCAGGTGGGCAGCAGAGCCAATGGCATCCTGGGCTGGCTCAGGAGCAGTGTGGGCAGCAGGACAAGGGAGGTTCTTCTGCCCCTGTGCTCAGCACTGCTCAGGCCACACCTTGAGTGCTGTGTCCAGTTCTGGGCTCCTCAATTCAAGAGAGATGTTGAGGTGCTGGAAGGTGTCCAGAGAAGGGCAGCAAGGCTGGGGAGGGGCCTGGAGCACAGCCCTGTGAGGAGAGGCTGAGGGAGCTGGGGGTGTGCAGCCTGCAGAAGAGGAGGCTCAGGGCAGAGCTCATTGCTGTCTGCAGCTGCCTGAAGGGAGGCTGTAGCCAGGTGGGGTTGGGCTCTGCTGCCAGGCAAGCAGCAACAGAACAAGGGGACACAGCCTCAAGTTGTGCCAGGGCAGGTCTAGGCTGGATGTTAGGAGGAAGTTGTTGTCAGAGAGAGTGATTGGCATTGGAATGGGCTGCCCAGGGAGGTGGTGGAGTCTCTGTGCCTGGAGGTGTTGAAGCCAAGCGTGGCTGGGGCACTTAGTGCCATGGTCTGGTTGCTTGGCCAGGGCTGGGTGCTAGGTTGGACTGGCTGAGCTTGGAGCTCTCTTCTAACCTGCTTGATTCTATGGTTCTATGAATAAAATGCCACTTCCTTCAGTTTTCATAGTCTGGCCCTGACTTGCCTACCTCCTGTACCTAACCACATTAACTCTGGGCTGTCAGACAGTAGACTTTGATTTTTTTTAATCAATTTCTTTTTTCACCAATGGACACAACTCTTTGTGCTGCATTTAAGGTGAATGAATGAAAACCAAATACTTGTATCTTAGCACCTCATGACATGTCATAGAAAACATCTGGGCAGCAGATCAAGACTATCCTGGATCCATTTCATCCAAAGTATTTAACTGCTTCCTTGAGTCAAAAACCTGCTTACTCTGAACTCCCATCCTAATCAGGGCAAGAGAAGAATTTCCAGAGGGTGATTCTAATCTTGCAGGGTTTGAGTCAGCATCTGGAAGTATCTCTCTCTACTGACAATATAGCAATCCTAAACAATATCACAGTGTCACAATGGGTCCTGCTAAAATGATTGTCTCCATCTTAATGTAGGCTCCTGTAAGTGCAGACTATATCTACCCAGTCTGACCAATCCCAATAATCTCAGGCTTTCTTCACAGGAGAGGTGTTTCAGCTGAGACAGAAAGAGGTGTTCTTGCTTAGGGGATCAAGTCCTGCTGCATGTGCTCCACTCAGAGTGAGCTGCATTGCCCTGCACCCAGTCCTGACTGAACCCACCAACTCTGGTGGAAGCTTAAATGCTAAGTTCACACACAGCCCTAAATTTGGACACCTATATTTTGGTGTTTAGGTCCAAGCTGACTTTCAGCTCTGTAGGATATTCCTGGCAGCAAAAATCATAGAATCATAGAATCAGTCAGGGTTGGAAGGGAGCACAAGGATCAGCCAGTTCCAACCCCCCTGCCATGCCCAGGGACACCCTACCCTAGAGCAGGCTGCACACAGCCTCAGCCAGCCTGGCCTGAAACACCTCCAGCCATGGGGCCTCAACCACCTCCCTGGGCAACCCATTCCAGCCTCTCACCACTCTCATGCTCAACAACTTCCTCCTCACCTCAACACTCAATCTCCCCACCCACAGCTTTGCTCCCCCCAGTCCTGGCACTCCCTGACAGCCTCAAAAGTCCCTCCCCAGCTTTTTTGTAGCCCCCTTCAGATCCTGGAAGGCCACAAGAAGGTCACCTGGGAGCCTCCTCTGCTCCAGACTGCACAGCCCCAACTCTTTCAGTCTGTGCTCACAGCAGAGCTGCTGCAGCCCTCTGAGCATCCTCCTGGCCCTTCTCTGGACACACTCCAGCATCTCCACATGCCTCTTGTGATGGGGGCTGCAGAACTGGCTGCAGTACTCCAGGGGGGAGTCTGGCATGTCTTTGGTGAGTCCTGCAACTCTTTACTGGAACTCTGTAACTCATTAATCAATGGTGTGAAATAGATACCTCAGGATTCATTTCTTCCAACGTATTTTAGACATCTGTTTCTGCAGAGAACCCTAAAGGTCTTTTCCTAGAGCATTGCCTGTGGATCCTTCCTGAGATCTGCTTGGGCAGAACTGTTGTTAATTTTTTAGGAAATTCATGAACATGAGTCTCATAATTGTGATTAAATTAACTTAGTATCTTGGCTTTGCAGGATTCTTGTGGAGGATGAAGTAGATTGGAATCACGGGGGAGATATTGTGATCAGCTCTTCCTCCTATGAAGCCCACCAAGCTGAAGTAGTTACACTGAAAGAAGTCAATGGTCGTAGCATAAGAATTCATCAACGCCTCATGCACAGGCATATTGGTAAGGAATCTCCTTCCATTTGAATGAGTTCTCTTCTGAAACAGGCCTGACAATTCATGTCTTACCAGGATCATGTCTGCTTTGTTGAGGTATCATAATAAAAGACAAGGGCAAGGTCCTACACCTGGGCTGGGGCAATCTCAAGCAAAACTATAGGCTGGGTGAGGAGTGGCTTGAGAGCAGTCTCAAGGAGGATGTCAGCTGGTGAAATACTCAACATGAGCCAGCAGTGGTTGGCTTGCATCCCAGAAGACAGCTGTGTCCTGGGCTGTGTCAGAAGACATGTGAGCAGCAGGATGATCAAGGGGATTCCTGAAGGGAGGCTGTAGCCAGGTGGGGGTGGTCTCTTCGGCCAAGCATCCAGCAACAGAAGAAGGGGACACAGTCTCAAGTTGTGCCAGGGGAGGTCTAGGCTGGATGTTAGGAGGAAGTTGGTGTCAGAGAGAGTGATTGGCATTGGAATGGGCTGCCCAGGGAGGTGGTGGAGTCTCTGTGCCTGGAGGTGTTGAAGCCAAGCCTGGCTGGGGCACTTAGTGCCATGGTCTGGTTGATTGGCCAGGGCTGGGTGCTAGGTTGGACTGGCTGAGCTTGGAGGTCTCTTCCAACCTGCTTGATTCTGTGATTCTACGATTCTGCCCCTCTACTCTTCTCTCATGGGATCCTACCTGGAGTACCAATTTTGATATCCCTGGAATAAGAGGGAAATGGAACTCCTGGAGTGAGTCCAGAGGAGGGTCATGAAGAGGATCAGTGCTAATGCACCTCTCCTATGGGGACAGGCTGCTAGATATAGGGCTCAACCTGGAGAAAAGAGGGCTCCAGGGAGACCTTGCAGTGGCCTTTGAGTACCTGAAAGAGGCCTACAAGAAAGCTGGGAAAGGATTTTTTTACAAGGGCTTCCAGTCATGGGATGAGAGGAAATGGATTAAAGCTTGAAGAGAGAAGATTTAGCCTGGATATTAGAAAGAAATTCTTTACAGTGAAGGTGGTGAGACACTGGAACAGGCTGCTCAGGGAGGTTATGGATGTCCCCTCCCTGGGAGTGTTCAAGGTCAGGTGGGATGAGGTCTTGAACGACCTGTTCTAGTGGAAGGAGCTGTGTAATTATTGGGAATCACCTGGGCAGATGTGGCTATCTACAGCAGATGTTCACTCATGAGCTGGTCACACTCATCTCTCTTAATAATCCAAGCAGAATAACAGATTCTGCTCACTTGTATCCCATCTGTCCTCAAAGCAGATGTAGAAAGTAGATCATAGAGTCATAGAGTCAGTCAGGGTTGGAAGGCACCACAAGGATCAGCCAGTTCCAACCCCCCTGCCATGCCCAGGGACACCCTACCCTAGAGCAGGATGCACACAGCCTCAGCCAGCCTGGCCTGAAACACCTCCAGCCATGGGGCCTCAACCACCTCCCTGGGCAACCCATTCCAGCCTCTCACCACTCTTCTGCTCAGCAACTTCCTCCTCACCTCCACTGTCAATCTCCCCACAAACCAGTAGATAACCATAGATAACCAATTACACTTGAGAGCTGTTTATTGCTCTCCATTGCTCAGAAAACCAGGTTACCTAAGTCAGTCACACCAGTAGATACAGAAAGTCACCTGGGATTTCATGTAATCATAGAATGGCTTAGGTTGGAAGGGACCTCAAGGATCATCCAGCTCCAACCCCCTGCCATAGGCAGGGACACCTCCCACTAGAGCAGGTTGCTCAAGGCCTCATCCAGCCTGGCCTTAAATGCCTCCAGGGAGGAAGCATCCACAACCTCCCTGGGCAACCTGTGCCAGTGTCTCACCACCCTCGGCCAGCCTGGCCTTAAACACCTCCAGGGAGGAAGCATCCACAACCTCCCTGGGCAACCTGTGCCAGTGTCTTACCACCCTCACTGTAAAGAACTTCCTCCTAACATCATCACAACAACATCATTTAATCCCAACTCTCTCAGAAGCCTCATTTAGAAAGCTTTTGCTCACAAGGCACACACAGCCCAGGCTCAGTGGCAGCTTGTTTCTTACTACTGTCGTTGGTCTGACCCTAACGAGAGCTCTGCTCTGCAGTTTACTGAAGAACTTCAGCACATACAGCTTAAAAAAATAATGAGGTGTGAATCTGTTCACTGATTTGGCATCTGCATGCCACAGGGAGAGGGTTTAGCACCTTCTCCTCCTGAAAATGCGATCCCCTGGTAAAAGATAAGGGCATGGTGCCTCTGATGGGCAGGTGGCCTTTCGGGCTCTGCGGTGATGCCTGCGCACTGCGCTGCAGGAAAAACACACCTGAATGTCAGTGCGGATCCTGCAGAGAAGCTGTGCAGAAGCTGTCAGGATTTATGTCTCTCAAAGCTCTGCTTTGTAGGTCTGATAGACATTTAGCAGCTTTTCTGCTTTGGAACTCTCCAGGGCGCTCCCATGACACAGAAGATGGTAAGCACATCCCTTTGGCTGCAGAAGTTGGACTCCTAACACGGAACATACAGATCAAGTCTGATGTGGCTTGTGCTGGGAGAATGCTGGTGGGACGTTTTACAGACTTCAGTGGGACAGAGTTTGAAGGTAGTCGAGGTTCACCTCTCTTTATCTACCCTAGCAGTCCAATGAAGTGCAGTCTAGGAGCAGATGTTCCCAGGCTCATGTGCTGTGCAGTTCTAAGCAAGCTGTGACCGTGTGGCGTGTATGAGATATGAGTGCAAATCGTATTTCCTGAGCAGTGGAATGTGTTTTAGGAAGGTCTGTGCTTGCTTGCTTGCTTTTTGTGATAACTTTCTAGATATTTCTGAACAAATACCCATTGCTTAGGACAAGGGCTGATGGGTATAAACTACAGCTCAGGAAGTTCCACCTCAACACGAGAAAGAACTTCTTGACTGTAAGGGTCCCAGAGCGCTGGCACAGGCTCCGCAGAGAGGCTGTGAAGTCTCCTTCTCTGGAGCCTTTCAAGGCCTGTCTGGATGTGTTCCTCTGTGCCCTGAGCTAGAATAGAATAACCTGCTCCTAGCTTGGTGTCATCTGCAAACTTACTGATGCTCAATCCCCTTGTCCAGATCATCAATAAAGATGTTGAACAGGACTGTGCCCAGCACTGATCCTTGGGGAACACCACCAGTGACAGCTGCCAACTGGATGTGGCACCATTCACCACCACTCTCTGGGCCTGACCCTCCAGCCAGTTCTTGACCCAGCACAGAGTGAATCTGTCCGAGCCATGAGCTGCCAGCTGGGCATAAATCCTTGACCTATAGTCCTGCTGTGGTGATCTCTGGAGGTCCCTTCCAACCCCTGACGTCCTGTGAGCCTGTGATTACTGGCAGTACACTGACCAAAAGTAGCTGCTATTGTATGCCTGAGTAGTCTTTTCAGTGGTGTCCTCTGACCAGTGCTTAGAGGATTTGGTCAGCATGTGTTTCACTGTGTTTATCTCATTGCAGGTGTCCTTCAACTCTCCAACATTGAATTTTTAAACTTTGGGCCTCCTCAGCTTTCTGCCATTGAATTCAGAAACGTATCCCAGGGGTCCTCAGTGGTGTCATCCAGCATGAATGGTAGCTGTGGAGCTGGCATTAAAGCAGTCATGAGCAATGGGATCGTGTTGCACAGTAATGTGGTGTTCAACACACTTGGACCTGGCATCAGCTTGGAAGGGCAAAAGCATTCTCTCATCAGGAACCTGGTTATTCTGAGCAGACAGCCAGAGGGCTTAGTAGGTTGGGCTGCTGGCATCGAAGTGAACCATGTCACTGGAGTCTCCCTCCATGGCAATGCTGTGGCAGGATCTGAGAGAATTGGCTTCCATATCAGGGGCCAGGAGTGTTTGCTAGAGGGAGAGCACTGCAGTGAAAATGTGGCCCACTCGAGCCTGCATGGCATTCATTTGTACCAGGGAGATGGCTTTCAGACGTGCACTAGGATCACAGGGTTCCTGTCCTATAAGAACTATGACTATGGTGTCATGTTCCACCTCGGAAGCAGTGTCATCATGGACAACATAGTGCTGGTGGACAACACCGTGGGTCTCCTGCCAGTAGTGTACTGTCAGCATGCCAAGCAATGCCACACAGGGAAAAGACTCATAGAATTTAGAAACTCCACCATTGTTGCAACGAGCTCAACATTTGACTGCATCAGAGACAGGATTAAGCCACAGGCAGCTGATCTGACAGCTGAGGATCGACCTCCACACCACCCTCTAAGAGGCCATGTTGGGATTTTATGGCCTGTGTTTGCCACTGTTCCTGCTCAAAGGCCAGGTGACCCATGGCACAAAACTGGATGTTGTCCAAACGTCCTGGGACTCATGAAGCTGAAAGGTTAGGCCTCCAGTCCTACTGAGCAGACTGCTCTGTCACTGCTTTCCTTGCCTAGGGCATAGGAGCATAGAACCACAGAATCATAGGATCATAGAACCATAGGAGCATAGGATCATAGAACCATAGGAGCATAGAACCATAGGATCATAGAGCCATAGAATCATAGAACCATAGGAGCATAGAATCATAGGATCATAGAATCACAGAACCATAGGAGCATAGAATCATAGGATCATAGAATCACAGAACCATAGGAGCATAGAATCATGGAACCTTAGGATCATAGAATCATAGGGTCATAGAACCATAGGATCATAGAACGATAGGATCATAGACTCATAGAACCACAGAATCATAGAACAACAGAATCACAGAATCAGGGTTGGAAAGGACCACAAGGATCATCTACTTCCAACCCCTCTGCCATGGGTAGGGACACCCTACCCTAGATCAGGATGTCCAGAGCCTCATCCAGCCTGGTCTTAAACACCTCCAGGGATGATGCTTCCACCACCTCCCCGGGCATCCCTTTCCAGGCTCTCACCACCCTCATGGTGAAGCACTTCTTCCTAACATCCAGTCTGAATCTACCCATTGCCAGCTTTGTTCCATTCATTTTCATCATATATTAGTTATATTTTCCCAGCTGAAGTTGCAGCCTTCCCCTCCCCCCACAGAAGGACATCATGGGGAATTAATAACAGAATTCATAGGTTCATGGAATGCTTTGGGTTGAAAGGCACCTTAGAAATCATCTAGTTCCAACCCCTCTGCCATTGTCAGGGATACCTTCCACTAGACCAATTTGCTCAAGGCTTCATCTAACATAGCCTTGAACACCTTCAAGTAAGGGGGATCCATGACCTCCATTGGCAACCTATTTCAGTATCTCACCACTTTTACTGTAAAGAATTTTTCCCTAATATCCAGCCTAAACCTGCCCTCCTCAATCTTCAATCCATCCTCTCTCATTCTGTCACTACAAGCCCTTGTAAAACGTCCTTTTCTGATTTTTTAGGCTCCTTTCAGGTATTGGAAGGTTCTCTCCTGAGCCTTCTCTTCTTCAGGCAGAACATACCCAACTCTCTCTGCCTGTCCCTATAGGGGAGATGCTCCATCCCTCTGATCATCTTCAGTTTGATAGAGCCCACTCCCTGGCTCCCTCAGTCTACAGCAGTACAGTTATGTCACCTGCTAATCTATGCATATAGATTATACACCCCTTGAGTGCTNAGGCTGTAGCCAGGTGGGGTTGGGCTCTGCTGCCAGGCAAGCAGCAACAGAAGAAGGGGACACAGAGTCTCAAGCTGTGCCAGGGGAGGTCTAGGCTGGATGTTAGGAGGAAGTTGTTGGCAGAGAGAGTGATTGGCATTGGAATGGGCTGCCCAGGGAGGTGGTGGAGTCGCTGTCAACACCTGAAGGTGAAGCCAAGCCTGGCTGGGGCACTTAGTGCCATGGTCTGGCTGATGGGACAGGGATAGGTGATAGATTGGACTGGATGATCTTGGAGGTCTCTTCCAACCTGGTTGATTCTATGGCTCTATGGCTCCATATCACCTCAAACATACCTGGCTCTGTGCTGTTTTTGCAGTTGATTCCCTATCTCTGATGAAGCTCTAAATGAGGACCCCAGGTTTAAGAAGTGAATAGCACACTTTGTGTGTAGTTTACTTAGAACACAATGACTGCAGACAACTGAAGAGCCTTTCTTGATCTTCTCTTTGTCACCGGCAGGAGTCACCTTTACTGGTTTTACAAGGAGCTGCTACACTGAAGACAGGGATGTCTGCATCATGGCACATGCTGACCATTTAGGCATCATGCCTCTTATCACAGTGGAGGCATCAAGGATGGTACATGTCAATGA
This sequence comes from Tricholaema leucomelas, assembly GCA_013400475.1. Lineage (NCBI taxonomy): Eukaryota > Metazoa > Chordata > Aves > Piciformes > Lybiidae > Tricholaema lacrymosa > Tricholaema leucomelas. Next base: position 13,158 of record WAAF01012855.1, read on the forward strand.
GAACGACAAGGTCTACTTTCAGCCGACAAGGTAAGATGTTTTGTCAGTGGTTTGTGCACCTACAGTGCTTTGGGACCATCTTCACCTCTGCTGCAGAGCTGCAGAGCAGTCCCATTCTTTTCTCTGTCTCTGCCTCTGTATTAGAATAGAATAGAATAGAATCAATCAGGTTGGAAGAGACCTCCAAGATCATCCAGTCCAACCTAGCACCCAGCCCTGGCCAATCAACCAGACCATGGCACTAAGTGCCCCAGCCAGGCTTGGCTTCAACACCTCCAGGCACAGAGACTCCACCACCTCCCTGGGCAGCCCATTCCAATGCCAATCACTCTCTCTGACAACAACTTCCTCCTAACATCCAGCCTATACTTCCCTCAGCACAACTTGAGGCTGTGTCCCCTTGTCCTGTTGCTGGTTACCCTTCAGGTAGTTGTAGACAGCAATGAGGTCTGCCCTCAGCCTCCTCTTCTCCAGGCTAAACAACCCCAGCTCCCTCAGCCTCTCCTCATAGGGTTTGTGTTCTAGGCCCTTCACCAGCTTTGTTGCCCTTCTCTGGACACCTTCCAGCACCTCAACATCTCTCTNCACCAAAACATGCTAGCTAGGCTCAAACTAGCACAAGGGCAGACATCGAACATACAGAGAACAACTGAAATCCAGAAAAGCAAGCACAACCCCCCCCCAAAACCCAAACCCAAACAAATAAAAAACCCCAAAACCAACAAAAAAATTCAGAAAAAAACCCCAACAGCAACCAAACAACACAAAACCAAACAAAAATAGAACAAACAAACAAATCCAAACAAACCACAGGGAAAGGAGCAAACAGAAACTTAGTTCAAGGCAATGTTTTAACATTGGAGGGTTTCCTCTTTTGCTGACATTTGTATAGCAAAATGAGCCTCACATATCCCATTTCTTCAAAACTCCATCCTGAGCATCTCTGACTTCCCAGCCTCAGGCTGCAGAAAATGTCAGGACCTGCAGAAAAAGAAAAGCCCTGAGACAGGAGATGTCCTTTTGGTCAGGGACGTGGAGCTTGATTTTTGCCTGCGAGATCACATCAGAAATGTTGATCGGTACCAGGCAGGCTGTGAGATGTCAAATGACTGCCAGAACCGCTTCTGCCCAGGGAAAATATCATCTGTGTGTGGTGGAACATGGAGGAGGGAGGGGACAGCTTCATCTGTAACCTGGAGTTGCTGCTGGTTGCAGTGGTTTAAGCATACCACATCCAGTGGAAACCACATGGCTGTTTATTTATCACAACCAGTGAGCACAATACAGAGGCTATGTCAGGAAAGCCTTGAAGTAGCAGGGAAAAAAATCCAGCATGGACTCTACTTGCCAGTCAAAAATAATTGGAGGTGTCCCACACTGCTCTGCCTGGAGCCCCTCAAGCTTTCTGCCAGAATATTTGTTATTTTTTCCCCCCATGCTTCTGCTTTTTTTGCTCAGGGCATTACTTTGCGTGTAGATTTCTGAGACCTGTCCAGCTTGTCAGCTCCCATTATGTTTCACTCTTGTATCCATCCCACAATATTACGCTGTTAGTGAGCTGCTGAATACACAGCTGACTGCAAGGGCTGGTGATTTTCAAACCTGACAAATGCAGGTGGATTAATGAATGTTTTCTCACTAGTCTGGTAAAACTCTGGGGGTTATTACATCTCTCAGTGCTCCTCATGCCTTATCTGCATGCATTTATTTAATCCTCCTTTGCAATTGCCAAGCTTCATCCAGGCTGTGGCTGCATTGCTCTGCTTTAGCATCCTGAAGGGCTATCTTGATGGATATGTCCCGTCAAAGAGAAGGTGAGCACTGCCTTAGAGCAAGAGAGGAAATAGAAACATCAGGGAACAAATACAGCAAAGCTATGAAGGACTTTGCATGTCCCACTGGTAGACCTAACCAGCTGAAATCATAGAATCACAGAATGGTTTAGGTTGGAAGGGACCTCAAAGCTCAGCCAGTTCCAACCCCCTGCCATAGGTAGGGACACCTCCCACTAGAACAGCTCGCTCAAGACCTCATCCAGCCTGGCCTTGAACACCTCCAGGGAGGCTGTGGAGCACAGAATCACCTTCGATCAGATCTTTGATCACATTGGGTGCTTCTGTGCTCCACAACCTCCCTGGGCAACCTGTGACGGTGTCTTACCACCTTAAATGGAAAGAACTTCTTCCTAACATCCACTTTCCATCTCCCCTCTGTCAGTTTAAACCCATTCCTCCTCATCCTGTCATTACAAGATCTTCCCCAGCCTTCTTCTAGGCCCTCTTCAGATACTGGAAGGCTACTAGAAGGTGTTTTGGAAGCCTTCTCTTCTCCAGGCTGAAGAGCCCCAAAATGCTGGATCTTCTGAGAGATGTTGGAGCACTGGAATAGTTGTCAGGACCAGAGGTATTCTCCAATATATATTGAGAATGGGCCCATTGGTTTCTCTGCCTTTACTGTAAATCTATTTCCTATATGATTACCACATTTAAAGTATATATATATATATCATATCAGCATATATCAACAACCAGAGAATCATAAAATCAAGCAGGTTGGAAGAGACCTCCAAGCTCAGCCAGTCCAACCTAGCACCCAGCCCTAGCCAACCAACCAGACAGATTATTTTCTCTGTCCAAAAGTAGCTAATATTTGGAAAGAGAGGATATCAGTTTGGGTTGGGCCATCTTGGATGCAAACATGCCAAACTATGAATAATGTTATAGAATTTCATTGCTGTGAATGCTGGACCTCAACTGATCTGCTTAGGTTTCAGCCATGTTTGCTTGGGTTTCATTTTATTCATCTCTAGGGCAAGTGACTTCACCCAGTAAAAATGAAGACATCCACATGTGTGGAGATGCCTTTGCCACTGCCGTAGATAAACTACCAACAGCACCACAATGCTCTTCTTTTGCTCTTTCCTTCACATTAACCTTGAGTGCTGTGTCCAGTTCTGGGCTCCTCACCTCAAGAGAGATGTTGGTGTGCTGGAAGGTGTCCAGAGAAGGGCAATGAAGCTGGGGAGGGGCCTGGAACACAAACCCTATGAGGAGAGGCTGAGGGAGCTGGGGTTGTTCAGCCTGGAGAAGAGAAGGCTCAGGGCAGAGCTCATTGCTGTCTACAGCTCCCTGAAGGGAGGCTGTAGCCAGGTGGGGTTGGTCTCTTCTCCCAGGCAACCAGCAACAGGACAAGGGGACACAGCCTCAAGTTGTGCCAGGGCAGGTCTAGGCTGGATGTTAGGAAGAAGTTGTTGTCAGAGAGAGTGATTGGCATTGGAATGGGCTGCCCAGGGAGGTGGTGGAGTCACCATCCCTGGGGGTGTTCAGGAAAAGACTGGATGAGGCACTTAGTGCCATGGTCTGGTTGACTGGATAGGGCTGGGTGCTAGGTTGGACTGGATGATCTTGGAGGTCTCTTCCAACCTGATTGATTCCTATTCTATTCTATTCTATTACCTCCTCTACCTGTTAGTGAACAGACCTCTGAAGACACCATGTTCCCTGAAAAGAGATGCAAAGGCTCAAGGAAGGCCCTTCTCAAGGATTTGGATGGAAGTGTCCTGGACCTTGAACCACCTGTGTCTGTTTTTCCAAAGTCAGAATTTGAATGGACAGAGTTCTACTGGCGAGCTGGTAAGTGCCTGTGCTGTCTGCAGTGGTTGAAGATCCTGCATGCCTTTGACCTCTGAGATCTGATTTTGAGCCAGGCTCTAGCTGAGAGCTGTAACTGAGGTTGAGATGGCAGTGAGCCCAGATTTTGCAATGTCTTTCCAGGATGAATGTAGTGAATTACAGTGCAGAAGCCTGGGAGGCTTCGTTGTACAGTTCTGTGGCACAGATTGCAGTGGGTTAGAAGGAACCCTCAAAGATCATCTTGTCCACTGCCCCTGCAGTCAGCAGGGACACCTCCAACTAGATCAGCCTGCTCCGAGCCACATCAAATCTGATCTTGAATGTCTCCAGGGACAGGGTCTCAACCACATCCCTGGGCAACCTGCTCCTGCATTTCACCACCCTCATTGTAAAGAACTTCCTCCTGATGTCCAACCTAAGTCTCCCCTGCTCCAGCTTCAAACCACTGCCCCTCAGCCCATTGCTACAAGTCTTTCTGAACAGCCCTTCTCCAGCCTCCCTTCGGGGAACTGCCACTGCCTCTCTGCCCTCTACAGAATCATATCCCCTGGCATCCTTAGCCCCTTTAGGGTTTCATTCATTCATTTTAAGGCCAGAACAGAACTTCCCATGCTCTCATCCTCTGCTTTCATTCCACAAGACATGCCTTGTAAATGCTACCTAAGTGCAAATTAATAATAACTGGCCCAGCAAGGATCTTCATCCATACCCCACTGAGCAGATAATCAAGCTGAAAACCCACTCCAGAAGTTTAAAGACCCCTCTTTCTGTTTTAAAGAGGCCCATTCTGCTCAGTAAATGCTTTCTGAAGGTGAACACAGCAAGGGTCTGTTCTCATCCCGATTAAAACTCTGCTCTCAGTTTCCAAATAAAGTCTTTAATTACAATTAACAGTTCCTGTGCCTGCTGCTGCTGGTGGCCGTTTTGCTGAGAGCACTCATGGGGTTTGTGACTTCAGTGGGGTGGGAGACTAATGGAAGAGACAGCATTTAATTCTGTTTTCCTTCCCACTCTAAAAACTGATTAAACATGGGAAGAACTTTAAGCAAAATGTCTAACATGTACCCAAGTAAAGGCTTTCCCTCTAAGGGTCCCTCTCTGACTGGCTGCTTGCAGGGCTGATCAATGGTACAGCTTGCAGGGCTGCCTAGGTACAGACAGACTGGTTTGTACCTTTTCTGCCCCAGTTGTGAATCACAGGCTTGTGCCCTGACATCATGGCCTTTTAGTTAGAATCATAGAATCAGTCAGGGCTGGAAGGGACCACAGGGATCAGCCAGTTCCAACCCCCCTGCCATGCCCAGGGACACCCTACCCTAGAGCAGGCTGCACACAGCCTCAGCCAGCCTGGCCTGAAACACCTCCAGCCATGGGGCCTCAACCACCTCCCTGGGCAACCCATTCCAGCCTCTCACCACTCTCATGCTCAACAACTTCCTCCTCACCTCCACTCTGACTCTCCTCACCTCCAGCTTTGCTCCATTCCCCCCAGTCCTGGCACTCTCTGACAGCCTCAAAAGTCCCTCCCCAGCTTTTTTGTAGCCCCCTTCAGATCCTGGAAGGCTACAAGAAGGTCTCCTGGGAGCCTCCTCTTCTGCAGCCTGCACAGCCCCAGCTCTTTCAGTCTGTGCTCACAGCAGAGCTGCTGCAGCCCTCTGAGCATCCTCCTGGCCCTGCTCTGGACAAGTTCTTGCATGTTGATGCACAGAGAACCTGGATTTTAGTTAGCTTCCCACCATTCAGAGCTCATGCTGGCACACAAGGCATAGGCATTCTAGGAATCCTCACCACCTCAAAAGCACTGAGAGTGCAACCTGCACTACACAGAGTCTTTCTCCTTTTGTAATAGAGGCAACAGCATATGGTAAATGATGTCTGCCTCTGAGGCTGTAACAGCACTGGTGTGCTGATTGTTCTGCTGCCCAAACACCGATTGTTTTCGATCTCCTTTCGCAGCAGTGTGTTAAATTCCTCTGTGTTTCTCATTCTTTCCTCTTGTGACTGACATTTGGGAAAGGATGGCTTGGTGCTAAGGTGAATTTGTTGTTTTCCTCTTCTCTGCACCCTCCTTCTCCTTCTTGGGAGTGGCAGCATGAGTAATTTGCACAGTGCAATGTACACTCCTATGCTAGACATGCTCACCTTTCCTGCTCCCACAGGTAGTCTGTGGGGTCAGATGCCCCTTGGTGTGACAATACTTCAATGGCAGTGAAGAGCACAGAGTCATAGAACAGTAGGAGTTGGAAGGGACCTCTGGAGGTCCTCCTTTGGCCCTGCTCCAGCACTCCCTGTCTCTCTTGTTTTGGGGGCCCCAGAGCTGGACACACTACTCTAGGTGAGGTCTCACTAGAGCAGCGTGGCCACATCACCTCCTGATGGCCACACTTTTGGTACAGCTCAGGACTCTACAATCTCTCTGGGCAGCCTGATCCAGTGCTCTGTCATCTTCACAGGGAAGAATCATAGAATCACAGAGTCAAGCAGGTGCTGCTTGAACACCTCCAGGGACAGCGACTCCACCACCTCCCTGGGCAGCCCATTCCAAGAGCACACAGGGCACCATGAAAGATGACTGCCTTCTCTGCCAACAACTTCCTCCTAACATCCAGCCTAGACCTCCCCTGCCACAACTTGAGGCTGTGTCCCCTTGTTCTGTTGCTGCTTGCCTGGCAGCAGAGCCCAACCCCACCTGGCTACAGCCTCCCTGCAGGGAGCTGCAGACAGCAATGAGCTCTACCCTGAGCCTCCTCTTCTGCAGGCTGCACACCCCCAGCTCCCTCAGCCTCACTTAGTGCCATGGTCTGGTTGATTGTCCAGGGCTGGGTGCTAGGTTGGCCTGGCTGATCTTGGAGGGCTCTTCCAACCTGCTTGATTCTCTGATTCTCTACTTTTCTGGATAAACCACAGAATTCAAGGGACAAAACAAAAAACAGCAGGAGGACACAGATCCAAGATTTTTGTTACTGTTATTTCTGCTAAGAGTAAAAGAAGCAGCAACAAAAGTAGGTTTGAGTCGAACAAAGGGTAATTATTTTTTACTTTAAGGGTACTTCTTTGCTCCTTTTTTTTTGTTGTTGTTGTTGTTCTTTACATGTAATGCTGCAAAAGTTTATAATGAGATGTTTTCCAACCCTCCCCTAAATCATTTATGAGGAGCTTCACAGCACTACTTTTCGGATTATCCAAAACAATTTAATGAGTTTAAGATGAATCTGTAATTACTCTAATCTCTTTAAGCTGCCAGTTTTGGACGAGGAGATGTTTTTCTCCCTGAACTCATCTCAACACCAAACTTCTCACAGAAGAGCTTGGGGCAAGGCCAGGAGCACTAAACAATGCCACGATACAGGAAATACCCAATCATAAGAGGTACAGCAGAATTAGCTATGAACATGCCTGTATCTAGCTGAGGAAAGAAGGATGAGTGAACAGTTTGTCTACCCAGATGGGTTCCATGCCCAGGCTAAACCCCCTGCTCCATTAAGGAGAGTTGATCAAGCTGCAGTTAAAGCTTCAGCTATTAGGACTCTATCATCTCTCTTGCTACCACCAGTCTGTAACCTGACAAGAGGCAGCTCCCAGACACACTGAAGTTCATTTTCTTCCCTTGATGGAAAAGTAGATGAGAGGCTGCACACCCCTAGCTTCCTCAGCCTCTCCTCACAGGGCTGTGCTCCAGGCCCCTCACCAGCCTTGCTGCCCTTCTCTGGACACCTTCCAGCACCTCAACATCTCTCTTGAACTGAGGAGCCCAGAACTGGACACAGCACTCAAGGGGTGTCCTGAGCAGTGCTGAGCACAGGGGCAGAAGAACCTCCCTTGTCCTGCTGCCCACACTGCTCCTGAGCCAGCCCAGGATGCCATTGGCTCTGCTGCCCACCTGGGCACTGCTGCCTCATCTTCAGCTCCTCTCTCCCAGCACCCCCAGCTCCCTCTCTGCCTGGCTGCTCTCAGCCACTCTGTCCCCAGCCTGTAGTGCTGCTTGGGGTTGTTGTGGCCAAAGTGCAGAACCCTGCACTTGGCCTTGTTCAATCTCATCCCAATGGCCTCTGCCCACCCATCCAAGCCTGGCCAGGTCCCTCTGCAGGGCTCTGCTACTCTCCAACAGATCAAGACTTGCTCAAGATCAGTCACTAAATTCATGCATATCCTTCCAAACCCCTCACAGCCAGACTTCATCTCAGAGGACCCCATCCTGCTTAGGCAGGTTGAACACTTTGGCTGCTTTGACTGGAAGCAGCCAAAAAAGTATTCCATATGCTGCCTTTTTATTAATAAAACCCCCATGCCTGGAGTAGTTGTTTTTAACTTTACTAAGTATTTAAATCCTACCTAAATCCTAATCCTTGTTTTTTGTTCTTTTATTGTAAAGAAGCAATATTTAATATTAAACAAAAGGAGCAATACTTAATATTAAACAAAACAAAAAGAATAAGCTTTAGTGGGAATCTGTTGATAAGAGAATTAGTGTGTTGTGGACAATTGAGCTTCTCATGTGATCAACAGAGCACTGAGACTACATTCTCCTGTGTTGTTTTTAATCTAAACACATCTAAAGCTCTGAAATTCTCACTGTTGTCTTGATTGCTCTTTAGAGATAATCAGGACATTTTCTAGCTCGTAAAGAGTTACATATTTCATGTGTAAATGCTTGTTTGAAGCAACCTGCACAGACATTTAAACACTCTGACAACTGCTGTAGTAAAAACAGTCTGCAAATGATTGATGCTCAGAGGGCTGCAGCAGCTCTGCTGTGAGCACAGACTGAAAGAGTTGGGGCTGTTGAGTCTGGAGAAGAGGAGGCTCCCAGGGGACCTTCTTGTGGCCTTCCAGGATCTGAAGGGGGCTACAAAAAAGCTGGGGAGGGACTTTTGAGGCTGTCAGGGAGTGCCAGGACTGGGGGGAATGGAGCAAAGCTGGAGGTGGGGAGAGTGAGAGTGGAGGTGAGGAGGAAGTTGTTGAGCATGAGAGTGGTGAGAGGCTGGAATGGGTTGCCCAGGGAGGTGGTTGAGGCCCCATGGCTGGAGGTGTTTCAGGCCAGGCTGGCTGAGGCTGTGTGCAGCCTGCTCTAGGGTAGGGTGTCCCTGGGCATGGCAGGGGGGTTGGAACTGGCTGATCCCTGTGGTCCCTTCCAACCCTGACTGATTCTATGATTCTATGTATAGTAGAAAGATTTATGTTGCAAGTGAATGCATGGAGGTTTGCTGATTTCACCAGATATAAGAAGACAAAAACCTCTCAATATAAACAGTCCAAAATTCCTGGGGACACAGAACAACAGAAACATTCAGGTTGGAAAACACCTCCATGATCATCAAGTCTAACCATTTTCCCTTCTCTACAAGCTTTACTCTTAAACCCCTCTACTCCCTGGGGAGACCCCATCTTGAATACTGCCTTCAGTTTTGGCTCCCCAGTTGAAGAGGGACAAGGATCTGCTGGAGAGGATGATGAGGGAACTGGAGGGCATGGCTGATGAGGAGAGCCTGAGGGACCTGGGCCTTTTTGGTCTGGAGAAGAGAAGACTGAGAGGGGATTTGAAAAATGTTTATAAGTATCTGAGGGCTGCCAGGAGCAGGGGGACAGGCTCTGCTCACTGCTGCCTGGGATAGTGCAAGGAGCAATGGGTCTAAGCTGCAGCACAGGAGGTTCTGCCTCAACACAAGGAGGAACTTCCTGACTGTAAGGATGCCAGAGCACTGACACAGGCTGCCCAGAGAAGTTGTGGAGTCTCCTCTGGAGCCTTTCAAGGCCTGTCTGGATGTGTTCCTCCGTGCTCTGTGTTAGATAGGATTGTCCTACTGTGGCAGGGGGGTTGGACTGGATGATCTCCTTGGGTCCCTTCCAACCCCTGACATCCTGTGAGCCTGTGATCCAGTGAAACCAAATCCCCAGGCACCACATCCACAGGATTTTTAAACACACACAGGGTTGGTGACCTCCCTGGGCTGCTCATTCCAATGCCTAACCACTCTGGCTGGGAAAAAATGTTTTCTAATATCCAGTCTAAACCTACCCAGTGGCAGCTTGAGGCCATTCCCTCTTGTTCTATCACTAATTACCAGCACCAACCACTCCACAACCTCCTTTCAGGTAGCTGTAGACAGCAATGAGGTCTCCCTCGGTCTCCCTTCAGCCTCCTCTTCTTCAAACTAAACAGCCCCAGCTCCTTCAGTCACTGTTCATAAGGTTTATTGTCACACATCAAGGATTTTGGTACAGTTTTATTTCTCCTAGTCATATTTTATTGTTGAATTAAAATCTCCACTAGTAGGTGAGGAGGTGTCTGAATTTGAGAGCCAGGCTGCTGGCACAGTTTCCAGTGGCACTATAGACACTTAACATTGCAGGGCTATGGTTAGCCACACCTGCTATGCAGAATCCTGCCTAGTAATTAAAGATGTGTGAGAAGAGAATGCAGGTTTGGTAGCTTTGCAAGGAATGAAACAGGTGCAATATTGGCCTGAAACATTTATTGGTTTCCTCTGGAGCTGTTGTTGTTGCTGTTGTTGCTCACACATAGAAATTTGCTTTTTCTGCAATAAATGGCCCATGCAAAATGAGTTGGAAGTGCCAATGGAGGACATTAAAAGAGCTGTTATCAAGTTACTGTTTTATAAAAAGCAAACCTAATATGATCAGAAGATGCCTGTGACTTCTACTTAATTCTCCTGCAGCCCTGAGAAAGATTTCATAGAATCATAGAATCAGGGAGGTTGGAAGAGACCTCCAAGCTCAGCCAGTCCAACCTAGCACCCAGCCCTGGCCAATCAACCAGACCATGGCACTAAGTGCCTCATCCAGGCTTGGCTTCAACCCCTCCAGGGACAGCGACTCCACCACCTCCCTGGGCAGCCCATTCCAATGCCAATCACTCTCTCTGACAACAACTTCCTCCTAACATCCAGCCTAGACCTCCCCTGGCACAACTTGAGGCTGTGTCCCCTTCTTCTGTTGCTGCTTGCCTGGCAGCAGAGCCCAACCCCACCTGGCTACAGCCTCCCTGCAGGTAGTTGTAGCCAGCTATGAGGTCTACCCTGAGCCTCCTCTTCTGCAGGCTGCATAGCCCCAGCTCTTCTCACAGGGCTCGATATCCACCTCTCTATCTTTCTGTGCAACCCAACCACAAGCTTTTTTATCACTGACATGATGAGGCTACCATTTCAGGGTAGCAGTTCTTCAGATGTGACTTAGAAAGCATTGATGGTTCCTGAAACTTGAGCAACCAATGCCCTCATCACTCATGGATTAATCTAGGAGCCTGACAGTTAAAAGTGAAGAGAGTCACTAGGCATCTGGAAAATAGAAGCTATGAAGGATGGCTGATGAAGTTGGGTGGTTTGGTTTTGAAGAGAAGAGATGGATAAGAGATTTAAGAGTAACTGATGTACCTGTGTAACTGCTGCACACACCACTCAGGGGACCATTTAGGAGCCTGCCAGTTAGAAGTGAAAAGAAGGAAGTATGGCTGGTGAAGATGGGTGGTTTGGTCTTGAAGGGAAGAGATGAATCAAGAGATTTAAGAACTGCCTTCATCAATGTGGAAGGCTATTGTGGAGGGGGAAGAAATAAATTGCTCCCCTCAAATTTATAGGAGCAGAAATAATGGGATGGAGTCTAATGAAGATAATTTTAGGTGTAGAGGATGAAAAGTTCTCTACAACTACCTGAAGGGAGCCAGCCTCTTCTCGTGGCAAGCGACAGGACTAGAGGAGATGGTTACAGGTTGTGCTAGGGGAGGTTTGGGCTGGATATGAAGGAATATTTCTTCAGTATAAGGGTTCTGAAACATTGGAATGGGCTGCTTGGGGCAGTGCTGAAGTCATCATCCCTGGTGGTGTTCAAGTGACTTGTGGACCTGGTGCTTAGAGACATGGTTTAGTGTTGACCCCTCAGTGGTGGGTCGAGGCTTGGACTGCAATGATCTTTGAGGTCTCTCCCAACCAGATATATTCTATGATTCTGTGATTCAGTTAAAGACTACAAACCACTGGAATAGCTCACTCGAGTGGGTTGTGGAGCACCTGTCAGTGCAAGTTACAGAAACATCCTTAGATGATCCAGGTATTTCCCTGGGGTGGGGGGAGATGGATTAAATACCTTTAGAAGGGCCTTTCTGGACCTAATTTCAATACTCTGCCAAGGTACTCAGTGGTCTGTGGGAACCTTTAAGGTCTGGCAGTGATTGATGTGTCCAAAGGCCAGGATGTTGTAGGAGGAAGGTCTGGTAATTAGAACTTTCTAAATACTGCTGATGAAGACAAAGAGTGACTCCTAGGCAGGTAATTAGCACAGAGAGATTCTCTCCCAAGCCATGTTTTTGGTCCCTCTCCACCAGTCAGTTGTGGAATGCTAATGCACTTGATCTTTGTGTGATGTGTAACTGGAGAGGTTAGTCCCATGGGGAATGGTGTCCAGGGTCTAAGCAGAATTTGCAGCAGCAGGGAAGCAAAACCCTGTGTGATGGTTTGGGTGTCCCCCACCCCCCACACTTTAGAAATCGCCCAGACTAGACTCAGTCGGCTCTGGAAGTTGGAATGAAGCTTATATTTACAGCTGGCACAATGTACAAGCAGATAGTTACAGTGTATACAGATAGAGACAGAAACAGACAAGGGAAAAAGGTAATACAGACACAACTCCCCTCCCAGAAACCTGAGTCCCCAGGAGGGGCTCTCAACCACCCCTCACCTTCCCCTACCACTCTCAACCTTACCCCAGTCCCAAGGAAGAATGGAGGTTTGGCCAAGAGGGTTAAAAGCAAGGTGAAGCAGCCAAGCAAAGGAGGGTGAGGTTAGAAAGCAAGATGGAGTCCAGCCAGCAGCCTCAGCTTCTCCCCAGCAGGCAAAGCTCCCCAGCGAAGAGAAGCAGCAAGTGACCTAATCTTTGTTTTGCCTTTCTTCTTTACACATCCCAGCAAGGCTGTGAGGGAAGTAGACCTCACCATTGTTTTCATTTTACAGCCTATCATCTAGTTCTTCTCACCAAAACATGCTAGCTAGGCTCAAACTAGCACACCGTGGCAGGTTCATTATCCTCAAAACTCAGCAGCTCAGGTATGCCTTTTCTCCCGAGGGACTGTTTTGCTCCCATTTATCATCCCTACTTCAGTGATGCCCACAGATCTAAGTCACTATTGGGTGTTACTACTACTAGACACCCTCCAGAATATTTTCCACTAGTGCTGTGTCCAGTTCTGGGCTCCTGAATTCAAGAGAGATGTTGAGGTGCTGGAAGGTGTCCAGAGAAGGGCAGCAAGGCTGGGGAGGGGCCTGGAGCACAGCCCTGTGAGGAGAGGCTGAGGGAGCTGGGGGTGTGCAGCCTGCAGAAGAGGAGGCTCAGGGCAGAGCTCATTGCTGTCTGCAGCTCCCTGCAGGGAGGTTGTAGCCAGGTGGGGTTGGCAGCTGAGTTGGACTAGATGATCTCCAGAGGTCCTTTCCAACCCCTGCCATTCTATGGACCAGGAAGAAGTGGAGAAGTGAGATACTCCAGAGAGCATCAAGGGCAGAGCTGTAGACAGCTGTCAACACCAAGCTGTGTGGTGCAGCAGCCAGGCTGGAGTGCAGGGATCCATCCAGAGGGACCTGAACAGGCTGCAGAGGTGGGCACAAGCCAACCTCATGAGCTTCAACAAGACTGAGTGCAAGGTCCTGCATCTGGGTCAAGGCAATGCCAAGCACAAATGCAGGCTGGGCAGTGAGTGGCTGGAGAGCAGCCCTGAGGAGAGAGATTTGGATGTGCTGGTGGATGAGAAGCTCAACAGAAGCCAGCAGTGTGCACTTGCAGCCCAGAGAGCCAAGCAGAGCCTGGGCTGCAGCAGGAGAAGTGTGGCCAGCAGGGCCAGGGAGGTGATTCTCCCCCTCTACTGTGCTCTGCTGAGACCCCACTTGGAGTACTGCATCCAGTTCTGGAGCCCTCATTCCAAGAGGGATGTGGAGATGCTGGAGTGTGTCCAGAGCAGGGCCAGGAGGATGCTCAGAGGGCTGCAGCAGCTCTGCTGTGAGCACAGACTGAAAGAGTTGGGGCTGTGCAGGCTGCAGAAGAGGAGGCTCCCAGGTGACCTTCTTGTGGCCTTCCAGCATCTGAAGGGGGCTACAAAAGAGCTCGGGAGGGACTTTTGAGGCTGTCAGGGAGTGCCAGGACTGGGGGCAATGGAGCAAAGCTGGAGGTGGGGAGAGTCAGGCTGGATGTGAGGAGGAAGTTGTTGAGCATGAGAGTGGTGAGAGGCTGGAATGGGTTGCCCAGGGAGGTGGTTGAGGCCCCATTGCTGGAGGTGTTTCAGGCCAGGCTGGCTGAGGCTGTGTGCAGCCTGCTCTAGGGTAGGGTGTCCCTGGGCATGGCAGCGGGGTTGGAACTGGCTGATCCTTGTGGTCCCTTCCAACCCTGACTGATTCTATCATTCTATGACCGCAGCCTACCTCGCACAGCCCCTCCAGGTCTTGCTGGCCCTTCCCCTCAAGACTATGTTTAGGCGTTAAAAAAGGCAACATGAATCCCATCCTGGGAGGGTAACTACAGCACCTCCTCTGATCTCAGAGGCGTATCTCCACCCCAGGCAAAGTGCTGAGTGTGGCTTTGCAGAGCTGCAGAGGGAAGCACTGCGTTTTGCCACAGTTCATTCTGCAGAGGAAGCAGCCTGCTTAAAGACTCCTGCAGCAGGCACTGAGATCTGCGTTGCTCTTGGGGGCCACCAGACACAGGGTTGGCTCGGGTGGGTAACAAACAAAACAGCCATGCAAGGGGAGAAATCCCCACCCCAGCCTGCTGGGGTTTGCAGGAGGAAGGGATGAGGAATGAAATGAATAATGCTTACCTGCTAGGGGTGGATGAAGACTATAATTGTTTAGCCCCCAGCAGATCCCTGCAAGGGTTAAAAGTGACAAAGATATTAGTTGGCGACTGCTAAGATTGTGGGTTTGAAGCTCTGGGCAAAACACAGAGTGTTATTTACCGGACTTGGTCGATTTACTTCTTAATGCAATAATGACCTGTGAAATGAAACGTGAGCCAGACAATTGTTCCTCATTGTTTCCAGTAAAACATCCTTTCATACCCCATTAAACCACCATTAATTCCATTTGAAAGAGAAGCAGTCACAAACACCAAGGGATATTCTCTCTTTTCCTCCTTTCCTCTCTTTGTGGGACTGATGGAGGCCTGTGGGTAGCAAAGCAACTTTCTTACTCATTTTTAGAGGGTGCTGAGCAGCCCTTAGGGGGTTGCATTTCTGAATGAGCACAACGGGATTGGAACCTAGTGGATCCCATCCCTGAATTCTCAAAGCACCTCAGCTGGGCTGGCAAGCAGCATCTATTGATCGATGTGGATGCAGCCTGGCTCTCTCTCTTCATTTAGTCTGTCTTTCTTTAAGCAAAAGATTTCTTCCTCTGTGCTCAGCACTGCTCAGGCCACACCTTGAGTGCTGTGTCCAGTTCTGGGCTCCTCAATTCAAGAGAGATGTTGAGGTGCTGGAAGGTGTCCAGAGAAGGGCAGCAAGGCTGGGGAGGGGCCTGGAGCACAGCCCTGTGAGGAGAGGCTGAGGGAGCTGGGGGTGTGCAGCCTGCAGAAGAGGAGGCTCAGGGCAGAGCTCATTGCTGTCTGCAGCTCCCTGAAGGGAGGCTGTAGCCAGGTGGGGTTGGGCTCTTGTGTCAGGCAGCCAGCACCAGAAGAAGGGGACAGAGCCTCAAGTTGTAGGTAGTCTCTAAGGTCCCTTCCAACACAAGCCATTCAGTGATTCCTGACACTAAGCCATCATTGACAATGGCCCCTAGGGACCCCAAACCTCATGACTACCTCCACAAATCAGGACCCCCTACTTTCTCTACCTCCTTGGAGCCCCAATATCCTCTTATCTCCAAACCAAA
The DNA here is from genome assembly GCA_013400475.1 of Tricholaema leucomelas. Taxonomy (NCBI): domain Eukaryota; kingdom Metazoa; phylum Chordata; class Aves; order Piciformes; family Lybiidae; genus Tricholaema lacrymosa; species Tricholaema leucomelas. The sequence goes on from WAAF01012855.1 coordinate 28,654, forward strand.
GCCCTGATCCTGTCTCACTTCTTTCTTCCTTTCTGTTACTATTTACCAGGTTCTCCATGAATCAGGAGCCTAGCGAGAAGCCTCTTATGGCTGCAGCCTTCCCAGTCAGCCACCAAATTGTCTCTTTGCTATCTTGTAGCCTTACTTGAAACCTAGTCCATGGTTTTTAGTCAGTTGCTTGGCAGGTGTTGGTCACCTTTCTTCTCCTATGGGTTAAGATTTTGTCTGCAAGTCTGCTCAGAAATATTCAGCTGCAAAGAACAAAGTGAAGTTTGCTTTTGCTTGGGTTTTTTTTTTTCTTGGATATGTGTTAGGAAACAAATCTCTTAACTTTAAAACCTATGGGCTTACAGCAAAGGCTTCAAGATGAGCAGGGAAACAACTCTAAGACCAATGAGATATCCTCTGTCCACAATCCTCATGAAAAACTGTGGTCAGGACTATCCATGAGAATAAACTGCTGCGATTCATTGTCTTCTGATATGCTCTGAAAGAGCTAAGGTTTGGCTAACACTCTTGAAGTGTTCCTTTCCCAATCTGCTGCATTGTTTGAAGCACAGGGAGATGCTTTCCTCCTTTCTCTTGTCTTTAGAATGCTTGAGTGTTTGGAGCCTTAAACCCCATGATCTGGTTGCCTTGCATTGCATCTGCTAATTAAGAGAAAGAATGCTGGGCACAGCATGACCTTTGCTGCTGCCCAAGGCGCTGTGTCCCTAGGAGGTAAATGTGTTATGTCCTGTCTTTATAGGCTAGGTTGGTTAGGAGCCAAGGGATTACACAGAGTCATCTGTGGTGAAACTGAGAGGAGACCTCAAAGTTTAACCACCCACAAGTGTGCCATCAACTGGGAACGTGCTGGTTGACTTTAGAATAGCAAACCAGCTAGGCAGCCAGCACAGCTTACTTTGCGTAGAACCCAGGCTGCTCTGCAGAGCATAGAATCACAGTCAAGGCAAGTCAGGGCCAGAACATGAAAACTGAAGGAATTGGCTTTTTATTCATGGAATCATAGAATCAAGCAGGTTGGAAGAGACCTCCAAGCTCAGCCAGCCCAGCCTAGCACCCAGCCCTGGCCAATCAACCAGACCATGGCACTAAGTGCCCCAGCCAGGCTTGGCTTCAACACCTCCAGGCACAGAGACTCCACCAACTCCCTGGGCAGCCCATTCCAATGCCAATCACTCTCTCTGCCAACAACTTCCTCCTAACATCCAACCTAGACCTCCCCTGGCACAGCTTGAGACTGTGTCCCCTTCTTCTGTTGCTGCTTGCCTGGCAGAAGAGACCGAGATGCCTACATCTATCTCAGCGATGACTTTTAAAATCAACTCTCATCTGCAACAAATGGATCCTTGTAAGAGGACTCAGTTGCAATTCTGAAAGGAGATGGAGAACCACGAGTGCAGAAGCCCTCTCATGGAAATGAAGAGCAAAGGCCTGGGAGAAGACATCCCTTTTCCCCCTGCTCTGAGTCTTCCTACGCAGCAGCATCCTGAATTGGAGCATCACAACTACATGTCTGTGTGCATGCAGGAATGCGTGGTGATACACACACAGGCACTGTCCTCAGGCACTGTACACACACACAGGCACTGTACACACACAGACACTGTACACACACACACACTGTACACACACACAGGCACTGTCCTCAGGCACTGTACACACACACAGGCACTGTACACACACACAGGCACTGTCCTCGGGCACTGTACACACACACAGGCACTGTCCTCAGGCACTGTACACACACACACAGGCACTGTACACACACACACAGGCACTGTACACACACACAGGC
>WAAF01012855.1:45342-61201 GCA_013400475.1 Tricholaema leucomelas
TTCTATTCTATTCTAAAATGTGCTCGTGGTGCCTCAGCGATGAGGTGCAGGCTTTGATGGTACAGGTCTGATCAACATCCATATGCCCCTTAGATGCCTGCTGGATGCTTGTGCAAAGGTCAGGCATCTCTAGTGCTCTCCCAGAAGGTTTCTAATGGAGTGAGCTGCTTGCTTTTGTCCTTCCTCATAATTTTATGAGGCAGAATCCCTCCCTCCCCCAGGGCCAGCAGCCAGCCTGCCACTAGCTATTGGCTTTGCAATCACGATGAGGCTTGAAATAAAACACAGCCACCGACTGACCTCACTAACCCTCAGTCCAAAGGTATTAAGGCTGCCACTTGATAGAGACAATATCTAGTTCTTGGAAATGTTTTGCTTCTAGCCCCCTGGATGATTGGGAAGAGAGGAGTAGGCAAAGGAAGATAATGACTCGGTATTTGCTGTGGAAATGGCAAGTGCAATTAGAATTGCCGACTGAGTTGTGATCAAAATTCTGATTAATTACTTACTGCTATTGCACAGAGGAGAAATTAGTGCGTAGCTAATTGGCATTACTGAAATGTAGTCTGTGCCTGGCTGGCATAAATTAAATGTAAGGAACAAATCTACTGCCTTTATGGGGGAGAGAGGAAGAGAGGGAGCGAAAATGAATGAATGGTGCTGGGCAAGATCCTCGCTGATGTACGTCAGGGCTTCCCTGGTGGAGCCCCTGCCTGGTAAGGCTCATACCTGGGATGTTGAAAGAGATGTTTGCTAAGGGTCTGTGATGCATGAAAGGAGGAGGTCAGAGCAGAGCACCACAGCAGCTTTTCTTCCAGTCTTATCAAATCTCACTCTATCAAGACCAGTGACAGCAGCATCAAATCCTATTTTCAGCTCATGGTGCCATGGCACCAGCCCCCACCATACCATCAGGGACTTCTTATCCTGTGGTTTTGGTTTGCTTATTTATTGCAGTTTGAGCTCTGCACATGCTCTAGGCACATATACAATAATGGCAATTACACATTGTACAAAGCACATGAATAATTTCACTTTGAAGGAGAAGGGAAGTCAGAGCTGTGGTTTCAGTGCCACATTCTGTCAGTGCAGTAAGGACATAGAGGACTGATGAAATAAATTCCCCCTTGCAGTTCCAGCACTCAGCACTGAAGTGTCCACCAGGTTCTGAAAATGAAATGTGTGCATTAAAAATGTATCTGCATTTTTTTCCCCTCTGGTCTCGTTCTGGGCTTTCTAACAAAGAGAATCTTACAGAAAAGCAAAGCAAATACATGCCTAGATGGGAGCTTGGGCAGTGCATTTGCTCTCTATAACAAAGTCATCTTGGTACCTTGGCAGAGAAGGCTTTGGATGTCAGCAGGGATCAGATAAGCCTCTTCTTCCCTCCTGCTTCTCTATTAACTTCTGTTCTCCAAGCAGAGATGGGAGAAAAGTTGCAGAAGTGGTGAACAAACCTCTCACAGGATGTCAGAGATTGGAAGGCTCCTTTAGGGCAAATTGAGTCCAACCTCCCCCTGCCAAAGCAGCATCACCAGGGGCAGGTCCCAGAGGAATGCATCCAGGTGGGTTTTGAGTCTCCAGAGAAGAAGATTCCACAACCTCTCTGGGCCTGTTCTAGTGCTCTGCCAGTCTCACTGTAAAAAAGTTTCTCCCCACATTGAGATGCAACCTTCTGTGTTCCAGCTTGTACCTGTGGTTCCTTGTGACTGGGCACGGCCATAAGGAGCCTGGCACCTTCATCTTGGCACCCACCTCTCAGATATTCATAGAGATTGATAAGATCATAGAATCATAGAATTAAGCAGGTTGGAAGAGATCTCCAAGCTCATCCAGTCCAACCTAGCACCCAGCCCTGGCCAATCAACCAGACCATGGCACTAAGTGCCCCAGCCAGGCTTGGCTTCAACACCTCCAGGCACAGAGACTCCACCACCTCCCTGGGCAGCCCATTCCAATGGCAAAATCCCCTCTCAGCCTTCTCTTCTCCAGGCTAATCAGCCCCAGTTCTCTCAGTGTTTCCTCACACAAGAGGCACTCAAGTCCCACAGTCATCCTTGTAACTCTCACTTGTACTCTCCAGCAGATCCCTGTTTCTTTTGAATCAGGAGCCCCAAATCTGAACACAGTATTCCAGGTGTAGGTTCAGCAGTACAGCATAGAGGTGGAAGAGAACCTCCTTTGACCTGCTGGACACACTTTACTTGATGCACCCCAGGATGCCTTTGTTCCTCTTGGCCACAAGGGCACACTGCTGGCCCATGCAAGACTTGTTGTCATTTCATTCATCTGTGGCAATTATTGTGACTCTGAAAGAGGTTTTTTCCTAGCCAGGGCCATTCTCTTTACATACTGTGAGTGCAGCTGTATTGAATTTAAAGGGTCACTCCAATACCTCCCAACACTGCAGTGCAAGGAAGTCTTTCAACCTCTTGCTATTATCCTGGAATCTCCTTGCCTTTTGCCTCTCTGGAGGTGTCAGGAGCAGGTTGGGTGAGACCTTGAGCGACCTGTTCTAGTGGGAGGTGTCCCTGCCTATGGCATGGGGTTGGAGCCTTGTGGTCCCTTCCAACCCAAACCATTCTATGACTCTTTGATTACCCCTTGTAGGAATGCAGCTTTATAATTTTGTTCTCAGAAAGGGTCAAAACATCAGCTGGTGTATATGGGCCTAAGCACCAAACTCCCATCACAGAGACCACCTGAGGAAGTGGCCTGCTGGGAACGCATTCTAACCATCCAGAGACATCCAAACCTTTCTGAGCTCAACCACCAGAAATCACAATGCAAAGCAGAGAACATAATGGGATTCATCCCATCAGGCACCATACTGTTACTTCTCTTTGCTTGCTTTCTCTTCCTTCTCTTTTCTTGCATCATCTTCCTTCTCTTTGTTTACATCATCTTCCTTCTCTTTGCTTACATCATCTTCCTTCTCTTTTCTTGCATCATCTTCCTTCTCTTTGTTTACATCATCTTCCTTCTCTTTTCTTGCATCATCTTCCTTCTCTTTTCTTGCATCATCTTCCTTCTCTTTTCTTACATCATCTTCCTTCTCTTTGCTTACATCATCTTCCTTCTCTTTGCTTGCATCATCTTCCTTCTCTTTGTTTACATCATCTTCCTTCTCTTTTCTTGCATCATCTTCCTTCTCTTTTCTTACATCATCTTCCTTCTCTTTGTTTACATCATCTTCCTTCTCTTTTCTTACATCATCTTCCTTCTCTTTTCTTACATCAACTTCCTTCTTTTTTCTTGCATTCTGTTTCTTCTCTCTTCTTTCATTCTCTTCTCTTTTCTTGCATTCTCTTACTTCTCTTTCATTCTGTTCCTTCTCTTCTCTTTCATTCTGTTCCTTCTCTTCTCTTTCATTCTGTTCCTTCTCTTTTCTTGCATTCTGTTCCTTCTCTTTTCTATTTCCCATTGCAGGCTGGGATGTTTTCAGACTAAACAAGTCCCAGTAACCTGAAACCCCATCATCATTTATGAACGTGCCCTGTGCAGCATGGTTAATAAATAAAAAGCTAGACAACCTTTCCACTGCTAACACACAGCTCTTCAAAGCTCTTCTTTTGCTCTGGGCTTTTACAATAATAAGCTGAAAAAAAATATATGAGAGAGCAGACTCCTTTCTGGCCACTTCATATTTCATCCTGCCTCTCGCTTTGTCTGTTTATTTTCACGTCTTCCTTGATTACTTCTCAATTGCAGAAAGACAACATTAGGCACAATGTGTTTTAAATATACTCCTTGGCCAAAATAACTCCAAGGGCTGTCTGAAATTTCAAACATCTCACTAGTAAAGTCTGGAGTGAGATGTGAAGGGAATGGTGTTGACTAGTTAGAGCAAGACAGCGAGCACTGGCTGGGTGCTCCACCAGTACAGTTATTCCTTTTGTCCATGGGCACCACACCACACAGCCCAGAATCAGAGTCGCTCTGAAGAGGAGAGGCTTGGTTGGTTCTGTGATTCTATGAATTCTTCACCAGTAAGTTTGCAGATGACACCAAGCTAGGAGCAGCTGTGGAGCTGTTGGAGGGTAGGAGAGCCCTGCAGAGGGACCTGGCCAGGCTGGATGGGTGGGCAGAGGCCAGTAATCTAGAGTGTCCCTGCCCATGGCAGGGGGGTTGTAACTAGTTGATCCTTGTGATCCCTTCCAACCCTGACTGATTCTATGATTTAATGGGATGAGACTTAACAAGACCAAGTGGAGGGTTCTGGACTTTGGCCACAACAACCCCAAGCAGCACTACAGGCTGGGGACAGAGTGGCTGAGAGCAGCCAGGCAGAGAGGGAGCTGGGGGTGCTGGGAGAGAGGAGCTGAAGATGAGGCAGCAGTGCCCAGGTGGGCAGCAGAGCCAATGGCATCCTGGGCTGGCTCAGGAGCAGTGTGGCCAGCAGGACAAGGGAGGTTCTTCTGCCCCTGTGCTCAGCACTGCTCAGGCCACACCTTGAGTGCTGTGTCCAGTTCTGGGCTCCTCAATTCAAGAGAGATGTTGAGGTGCTGGAAGGTGTCCAGAGAAGGGCAGCAAGGCTGGGGAGGGGCCTGGAGCACAGCCCTGTGAGGAGAGGCTGAGGGGGCTGGGGGTGTGCAGCCTGCAGAAGAGGAGGCTCAGGGCAGAGCTCATTGCTGTCTGCAGCTCCCTGAAGGGAGGCTGTAGCCAGGTGGGGTTGGGCTCTGCTGCCAGGCAAGCAGCAACAGAAGAAGTGGACACAGCCTCAAGCTGTGCCAGGGCAGGTCTAGGCTGGATGTTAGGAGGAAGTTGTTGTCAGAGAGAGTGATTGGCATTGGAATGGGCTGCCCAGGGGGGTGGTGGAGTCTCTGTGCCTGGAGGTGTTGAAACAAAGCCTGGATGAGGCACTTAGTGCCATGGTCTGGTTGATTGTTGAGGGCTGGGTGCTAGGTTGGACTGGATGATCTTGGAGGTCTCTTCCAACCTATTTGATTCTGTGATTCCATTCACATTCACATGAAGAACACTATCCAATGATGTACAAGAGATGCTCCAGCTCCAAACCTACTCTTTCCTTGCTGAAGCTGTCCAGAAGCCTTAAACAGGACAAAGAGCAGGCTTTAGACTGCCTAAACCAAGCACACTGGGGTATAACAATTATTTGTCAAAGTAAGCTCCAAAGCTTCTTCACACTGTCGTCCAAGTGTGTGAGGTTATGCATGAAGGTGTCTTTAGGATCATAAATCTTTAAGTTATTATTGACCCTGGCAGCTTTTCTGGACATACTCCAAACTAGCAGCAGCATATAAAAGTCTAAAATATAGTTATACTGTGATTTGTGATCAAGTACTCAGCAGCCTGAACTACTTTTGTAGATGGCCCTGTTCTGAGCAGCAGGTTGAAATAAATGACATCCAGAAATCTCTTCTGGCCTATTTTCCCCTAAGATTCAATGCAGGTGTGGTATTTTGGGACCATGGCTACAGACACATTTGATTTTCCTGTGACTAGTGCTTGAAGCCTATCTCCTTCCATTCTTGCACCTGTGTTGGTTTCAAAGCTTAGAAAGTACATTTTTAGGCTCTTGCTGTGTTTGCCCAGCTGTCTGTTTTGCAATGCATTCTCCATTTCTCTGCCTTCCAAGGTATTTTGCTCAGTGGCCTCTCTGTTTGCTGTGTGAGCTGTACTGCTCAGGAGCAGATAGAGCCATGGTCTATAAGGTGACTGCACCAGACACAGCTATCTGGATAGAAGCATAGAATCAAGCAGGTTGGAAGAGACCTCCAAGCGCAGCCAGGCCAACCTAGCACCCAGCCCTGGCCAATCAACCAGACCATGGCACTAAGTGCCCCAGCCAGGCTTGGCTTCAACACCTCCAGGGACAGAGACTCCACCACCTCCCTGGGCAGCCCATTCCAATGCCAATCCCTCTCTCTGCCAACAACTTCCTCCTAACATCCAGCCTAGACCTCCCCTGGCACAACTTGAGACTGTGTCCCCTTCTTCTGTTGCTGCTTGCCTGGCAGAAGAGACCAACCCCAGCTGGCTACAGCCTCCCTTCAGGTAGCTGTAGACTAGCAGTGGTTCAGCCATCTTGGCTACAAAGGCCAAGTGCTGAGTCCAGTATTTTTCAGAGTCTTTGTCAAAAATATGATTGCAGCCTTGGTGGATGTGTGTGCAGCTTTGGTAGATGTCTGTGCAGCCTTGGTGGATGTGTGTGCAGCCTTGGTGGATGTGTGTGCAGCCTTGGTGGATGTCTGTGCAGCCTTGGTAGATGTCTGTCAGGGCTAGGAGAACTTTCTTCCTTCTCAGATTAAAGTTGTAGTGGCTTCGTCTTCTTTCTTCTGCCTTTCTTCTTGTTGATAGCTTCCGAAGAGAGTTGCTTGAGTGGTGTGTACAGAGCTCTCATTTCCCACTTCTTTCAGAACAGGAACACCTGTTCTGCAAGCCTCATTAGCTTCATCATTAGGAACTGGGCTCATTTCACCTAATTTCATCTGTCCAAACTAGCTGTCTAAGTTTCCCATCAGCCAGCAGAGAAAGATACCTCCAGAAGTGATATAATCCATCCAAGAGAGAGCAGGAATGAATGACCCTCTAAAAGTCTCCTCTCTCTCTCTAATGATTATTGTCTGGTTGAACAGCTCAGGCAAGACAATTAGCTTAGGCTCGATGCTTAACATTTAGGCAGCTAAAATGAATGTGCTCCCTCCCATTCTGTGTGCTCAGATAATGGCTCCAGCCTTTCTATCTCACATTTTAGCTCTTCCGTATGTTTTCGTAGGTGTTCAGATTCTGTGCTGTGCCTTCAGATTAATTTCGACTTCTAAGGCTTAAAATACTTTGCCTGCCATTCCTATTCATCCTCATAAATATGTCATGGCCTAATATAGCTGTCTGGAGCTGTAATGAAATCCTCCCACTTTCAGATTCACCTCCACAGCCCACACAGGACTAATATTGCTGACAGTCACCCTAATAATGTCACCGGCGCTCTCATGCCTCTCAACCCTTCTCTCTTGAGCACAGGCTCCGCCGGGCTGCCTTCCACCACGGCAGCTACCCAGAAGGTTTGACTTCTTCTAACTTCAGTCAGACAGGAAGGAAGGAATTGGAATGGGAGGAACTGGGAAGGAAGGAATTGGGAGGGAAAGAGCTTGGAAAGAAGGATTTTGGAAGGATTTTGAAGGAACTTGGGGGGAATTTGGAAGGAAGAAAAGAAGGAATAAGGAAGGGAAGGAAGGAAGGAGGGAAGGGAGGGAAGGAAGGGAAGAGAGGAAGGAGGGAAGAGAGGGAAGGAAGGGAGGGAGAGAGGAAGGAATAAGGAAGGGAAGGAAGGGAGGGAAGGAAGGGAAGAAAGGGAAGAGAGGAAGGAGGGAAGGGAGGGAAGAGAGGAAGGAGGGGAGGGAGGGAAGGAAGGGAAGGGAGGGAGGAGGGAAGAAGGGAAGGGAAGGGAAGGGAAGGGAAGGGAAGGGAAGGGAAGGGAAGGGAAGGGAAGGGAAGGGAAGGGAAGGGAAGGGAAGGGAAGGGAAGGGAAGGGAAGGGAAGGGAGGATGGAAGGAAGGAAGGAAGGAAGGACGGACTTTGGAACTGAGAATTTGTAAGGAAGGCAGGAAAGGCTGATGGTAAAAAGATCTTGGAGGCATTGGACAGGGTGGATGGAGAGCTCAAGAATTCTCCTCAACCATCCTTTTCCTCCAAGGTCAAAGAACTCTTCAGTTAGTTTCGTGGACTCACAGAATCAACCAGCTTGGAAGAGACCTCCAAGGTCATCCAGTTTAGTTTCCCGAGGAAGGATCCTGGGGGATCCTGGGAGTTGGTTTCCAGGCCTTGTTGTTTTCAATTATTACTTTTTTCCCCACTAGAAAAAAAAATGTTCTTCTGATCTCAGGCCTTAATCCTCCTTGGTTCAAATACTTTGGGTTTTTTTAATGACTTTTGATATCCCAACTGAAATGGCTCCAGTCTTGCCAGGCCGATTTGGGGACATTTGAAATAGTTGTTTAAATGGTATGTCTGTAGGGGAAAGAAAAAGGGAACAAACAAAGGCTTTTCAGGCAAATAATTCAACTGAAAATGTTTACATGGTCCAAAAAATGCAATTCCTTAGGTAGAGCTGAAAACTTAGTAAAATTCTTCTACTTAGTCAGTTACAACAAAACCCTAACAAACAAAAAGGGTAGGGTGGCCCTGCCCATGGCAGGGGGGTTGCAACTGGATGATCTTTGTGGTTCCTTCCAACCCTGACTAATTCTATGGTTCTATGATTAAAAAAGGAGAAAACAATTTAAATGAAGATGCTGAGCTACATCTGTCCTCTCCTTCACCTGTATCTTGTCATAATAATTGTCATTTTGAGGCTTAATTCAAACCCAAACTTGCAACATCTGCAGGGTTTTGGCATTTTCCTTCTGGTCCACTTCTGGCTCAGGGCAGAGCTCATTGCTGTCTGCAACTACCTGAAGGGAGGCTATAGCCAGGTGGGGTTGGGCTCCTCTCTCAAGCAACCATCAATAGAAGAAGGGGACATGACACAGTCTCAAGCTGTGCCAGGGCAGGTCTAGGCTGGATGTTAGGAGGAAGTTGTTGTCAGAGAGAGTGATTGGCATTGGAATGGGCTGCCCAGGGAGGTGGTGGAGTCTCTGTGCCTGGAGGTGTTGAAGCCAAGCCTGGCTGGGGCACTTAGTGCCATGGTCTGGTTGATTGGCCAGGGCTGGGTGCTAGGTTGGACTGGCTGAGCTTGGAGGTCTCTTCCCATCTGCTTGATTCTGTGATTCTAATGGAAAATAGTTCAGCCTCTTTGTGAGCCTGTTCCCAGGACAAAAATCTGTCCTCATTGGGAAGAAATGATAGTAATGATAACACTAATAGCGAGCTGGAGCTGCCTGTGAGTTCCATTTTGAGGCAGTCCATTCTGCCCTCTAACTTGCTGCTTGCAGAAGAAAAGGCTGATTCGTCTTCGCAGTGACTTCAGGCCAAGAAGGGGAAAAGAAACTGAGAACCCTCCTGTCTGTAACCAAACCTGGCAGTGATGGTCTTAATAGAGCTGAAGTTTGACTAATCCTTTCACCACTTGTCAGAGAACATACTTTTGTTGGTGGTAACCAAACAAGCTCTCTCCACCCCCCGTTCTCCAGCCGGTAACACAGGCGCTTGTGTGGAGCGCACATTCCCGCTAACCGTTATGATGTTTGCTGTCAAACTCATTTATTTATGCAACTGCTGTGGAAAGGCCTGGGGCCCAGAAGCAACCCTGAAAGATTTCAGAGCCCTGGTGTGGGGTCATGAAAGGGAAGGAGAGGGGGAGGGCAAAGCCTCCGCCGGTTGTGAGAAAGGAACTGACACAGGAAACGGTCACATATGGCACAGATTTATTGTGTCCGGGACTTCCCATTCAGAGCTCATTATGTCCACAGCTCAGAGCAGTGCAGGGCATGGCCACATTCATTTTTAGGTCTGGCACCAGATGAAATTGCTGTTCTGCTTTTGGGTGGCAGTGTGGTGGTTTTATCGCTCCTTGGCCAGAGAGAGGGTGACTGGAACCCTGTCAGCAAGGCTCTGCTGCTCGCTGCCCCTCGCCTTCCTGTTGAGCCCTGGGTATCAGTTTGATTAAAGCTTCACTCAACCTTATTGCTGGTCAGGAGGAGAGAAGAATCCTTTTGGGATTCAAATGCACCTCAAGGAAAGGCAGATTGTCTTCAGGGGAAACACAATGGGAAAAAACTTCGCTAGTGACATGAGAAATAAATGGATACCTGCAGAGCAGCAGTGCTTGTTTTTCCAAACCTGAAATCGTTTGGACCAAAAGAGGTCTCTGCTCCACCCTGCTGAGACCCCACCTGCAGTACTGCAGCCACTCCTGCAGCCCCCATTGCAAGAGGGATGTGGAGGTGCTGGAGTGTGTCCAGAGCAGGGCCAGGAGGATGCTCAGAGGGCTGCAGCAGCTCTGCTGTGAGCACAGACTGAAAGAGTTGGGGCTGTGCAGGCTGGAGAAGAGGAGGCTCCCAGGTGACCTTCTTGTGGCCTTCCAGCATCTGAAGGGGGCTAAAAAAAGCTGGGGAGGGACTTTTGAGGCTGTCAGGGAGTGCCAGGACTGGGGGGAATGGAGCAAAGCTGGAGGTGGGGAGAGTCAGGCTGGAGGTGAGGAGGAAGTTGTTGAGCATGAGAGTGGTGAGAGGCTGGAATGGGTTGCCCAGGGAGGTGGTTGAGGCCCCATGGCTGGAGGTGTTTCAGGCCAGGCTGGCTGAGGCTGATGCAGCCTGCTCTAATGTGAGGTGTCCCTGCCTATGACAAGGGACTTGGACCTGGCAGATCCTTGTGGTCTCTTCCAACCCTGACTGATTCTGTGGTTCTATGATTTATTTTTTATTGAAATTGCTTTCCTGGGAGAGAAGATCCCTGCCACACTCAGCCATTGGCTCCTTGGATAACAGTGAATGACTTTAAGAGCTTATTTTTGTGTGTTTTATTTCATGAGAGGATATAAAAGCTCCAGACAGGGTCCTGGGCCCTGTTTTGCTAGCTACTGTACAAAGAGCCATGATTTCCACTCATTAGCTGTATATCCATAGCCATCAGGAAGGCTATGAAGACCTAAATTCTCTCTCCTACGATGTTCCATGAGGGTTCACTATGTCCTGTCCACCCATGCCACACTTTGGATGGCATTACAGTGGAGTCTAAGGTCCTCCTTCATTCGGCAGTACAATTATAAGATACTTAATCTACCATAATTTTGGGTCTCTCTGCAAATGAACACAGTCATGAAGTGTCATGAACTTCACTGTTTAATCCTTTTAGTCTCTGTTCACAATACAATGCAAGGTAGTGCCCCCCAGGTGGGCAGCAGAGCCAGTGGCATCCTGGGCTGGCTCAGGAGCAGTGTGGGCAGCAGGACAAGGGAGGTTCTTCTGCCCCTGTGCTCAGCACTGCTCAGGCCACCCCTTGAGTGCTGTGTCCAGTTCTGGGCCCCTCAATTCCAGAGAGATGTTGAGGTGCTGGAAGGTGTTTGGAGAAGGGCAGCAAGGCTGGGGAGGGGCCTGGAGCACAGCCCTGTGAGGAGAGGCTGAGGGAGCTGGGGGTGTGCAGCCTGCAGAAGAGGAGGCTCAGGGCAGAGCTCATTGCTGTCTGCAGCTCCCTGAAGGGAGGCTGTAGCCAGGTGGGGTTGGGCTCTGCTGCCAGGCAAGCAGCAACTGAACAAGGGGACAGAGTGTCAAGTTGTGCCAGGGCAGGTCTAGGCTGGATGTTAGGAGGAAGTTGTTGTCAGAGAGAGTGATTGGCATTGGAATGGGCTGCCCAGGGAGGTGGTGGAGTCTCTGTGCCTGGAGACGTTCGAGCCAAGCCTGGCTGGGGCACTTAGTGCCATGGTCTGGTTGCTTGGGCAGGGCTGGGTGCTAGGCTGGGCTGGCTGAGCTTGGAGGTCTCTTCCAACCTGCCTGATTCCATGGTTCTAGGTTGGATTGCTCTCTAAACAGGCATTATGGAGAACTTTGTGTTGTCAGTAAGGCTACAATGGCTAAAAATCCCTAATCACTAATGACATCGTGGACAAAAAACCCTCCCTAATTGTGTCTTTCTGATTAAACTTAATAGAATGATGGACATCCTGCTCTGGGCCAGTGCTGACAATCATGGGAATGGGCCCAAAGTCCACCTCTACTTACCAAGCAACACTGGGATATGGTCAGTTCTGCTACATCAAGAGAACAGCTCCAAGCCTAATTTGGTCCCAGGCAACCCAGTAGCGTCCAAGACAATTCCTGGGCACCTTGTGGAAATTAGAATAAGCCAAGAGCCAAGCCAGAAGGGCAGTTTGGAGGTGGACACTGTCTATTGGAGGATCAGTGACTTTAATACTATGGGAATGACATGCCAACTGGCCCCAGGGGCAGGGAACTGGCCTTGGCACTGGTTATTTTATTAGCTTTGGTGCATGCAAGGCCATAGCAGCTCATTTCCAGCCTGGTCTTACAGATGTGGCCAAGGTATTTCTGTGTGCGGTCAGCTTGCAGTGGCAGCAGGGCAGTTGAGAGGTTCTGTGGTACTGTAAGATCTCATAATTCAACCATGAGATAGAGCTGGGCAACCTGAGTAAAAGGCACTTTGGAGTTACCAACCCAATTCCTTTGAGAGAGCTCAAGATGCATCCTCCTGAACAGGTTATTCTCCTCCTCAGTTTTTGTAGTTTGGTGAGGCAGGTTTGGTACTTTCTCTCAAGTACAAAGACCAAAGACAATCTCTCTGACTCAAGAGGTCCCTGACATGTAATGTTGGGGTTGCTGTTGTTATATGCATGATTTGTTCCCCAAATTCTTTCTAAACCACCCTTTCCAATCTCTGTTGAACACTGTCCTGGCCTCACAGGGCTCCTGGTCCACACTTTAGTTTTATACACCCTATGCTTTATGGTCAAAGTGAGTCATTGATGGAACCTCTGGGAATGAGAAAGCTGCAATCTTTTGTTAATAACTTGGAAGATGTCTGCCCAGGTGGGCAGCAGAGCCAGTGGCAGCCTGGGCTGGCTCAGGAGCAGTGTGGGCAGCAGGACAAGGGAGGTTCTTCTGCCCCTGTGCTCAGCACTGCTCAGGCCACACCTTGAGTGCTGTGTCCAGTTCTGGGCTCCCCCATTCAAGAGAGATGTTGAGGTGCTGGAAGGTGTTTGGAGAAGGGCAGCGAGGCTGGGGAGGGGCCTGGAGCACAGCCCTGTGAGGAGAGGCTGAGGGAGCTGGGGGTGTGCAGCCTGCAGAAGAGGAGGCTCAGGGCAGAGCTCATTGCTGTCTGCAGCTCCCTGAAGGGAGGCTGTAGCCAGGTGGGGTTGGGCTCTGCTGCCAGGCAAGCAGCAACTGAACAAGGGGACAGAGTGTCAAGCTGTGCCAGGGCAGGTCTAGGCTGGATGTTAGGAGGAAGTTGTTGGCAGAGAGAGTGATTGGCATTGGAATGGGCTGCCCAGGGAGGTGGTGGAGTCTCTGTGCCTGGAGGTGTTGAAGCCAAGCCTGGATGAGGCACTTAGTGCCATGGTCTGGGTGATTGTTGAGGGCTGGGTGCTAGGTTGGGCTGGATGAGCTTGGAGGTCTCTTCCAACCTGCTTGATTCTCTGATTCTCTGATTCTCATCTGGAACATGTGTTTCTCAGCTTTTAGAGAAGAAGGAGGTCTAAAGAGCTGGTGTTAGCATGAAGGAGATATATAACCACGTGAAAGACAGAAATGATGCTTGGCTTCACAGTGAATGAATCCTAGCAAGGTGTGTGGGTGTATCAGTGAGTACAAACAGTGAGTCTGAGCACAAATATTTCACGTTCTACACCTCTCTTCCTGTGGGTTTGCATGAGAAAAGGAAGGGTGAGTGCAGATCCTGTGATGCATTACAAGAGTGAGTTTGCACTACAGATTTTCCATCAGTGGAAGCAATAAAACTGTGTTTTCTCTACCTGGGCACCTCCTTTTACACAACTTGAAGGAAAACAGTGTCCTTGAGTCTGAAAATGTGACTGGAATTGGCAAAGGAGATCAAAGTGCTTATGGAGAAATGGTAAATGGGTCAGAAAAAAAGCCCACAGAGCCTGATGGGACTCATTGCCTGCTCAAATAATATCCTTTAAAAGGAAGGATTTGGAGTCTGCAGCAATCACTCTGCTGAGAGCATGTATTTGTGTCTGGGCTCTCAGTGTGTTTGCGTCTGGGGGTCTCACACATGTGCCTACACAAATACACACCAAGCACACATCCCACCAGGCACTCAGAGTCACAGCCTGGTAAGCTTTGGAAGGGACTTCTGGGACTCGATGGTCCACACACCCTGCCAGAGCAGCTTCACCTGGAACCTGCACACGTCCAGCTGTGGTCCAGATCTCTCCAGAGAAGGAGACATCAAAACCCTCTTGGGCAGCCTGTGCCAGGACTCCAACACCCACACAGGAAAGATGTTGTCCCTCATGGTGGAATTCAGGAGGAATTCTGTGTTCCCTCATGTTCAGGTGGAATTCAGGTGGAATTCAGGTGGAATTCAGTGTTCCCTCATGTTCAGGTGGAATTCAGGAGGAGTTCAGGTGGAATTCAGTGTTCCCTCATGTTCAGGTGGAATTCAGGTGGAATTCAAGAGGAATTCAGGTGGAATTCAGGTGGATTTCAGTGTTCCCTCATGTTGAGGTGGAATTTCCTAGGTTCTGTTTTGTACTCCTTGCCCTTACCTGGTCACACAGAAAAGAGGCTGTCCTAATCCCCTGGACACCCATCCTTTAGATAGGTATAAGCACTGATATGGTCCCCTCTCAGTCTTCTCTCAGAAAGGCTAAGAAAACAACTTCAGCCCCACAGTTCAAGAGGGACATAGAACTGCTTGAGAGAGTCCAGCACAGAGCCACAAAGATGCTGAAGGGAATGGAACAGCTCTGTTAGGAGGAGAGCCTGAGGGAGCTGGGGCTGTGCTGCTGGGAGAGGAGACTGAGAGGTGACCTCAGCAATGCTTACCAATATGTAAAGGTGAGTGCCAGGAGGCTGGGGCCAGGCTCTGCTGGGTGATGCCCAGTGCCAGGACAAGGGGCACTGGATGAAAGCTGAGGCATAGGAAGTGTCATGTAAACATGAGGAGGATTTTTTTTCTCTTCCAACCTGCTTGATTCTATGATTCTATGATCTTTCTGTTTATCTCCCATGGAAACACTGCTAAAGGTGGTTCAGTGACTTCCCAGTTGACAGCTGGTGTGTTTCTGAAAACACTGGGGGATGCCTTGTTTCAGCATCTGCTGATTTGGATGGGCTGCTTTTCACTCACATAAAGATTTACAAGCTCAGTGTCTGCAGAGCCATTGCTTTCCAAGAATGAGTGCACAGAATCATAGAATCATAGGATCAAGCAGGTTGGAAGAGACCTCCAAGCTCAGCCAGTCCAACCTAGCACCCAGCCCTGTCCAGTCAACCAGACCATGGCACTAAGTCCAGTCTTGTCTTGAACACGTCCATGGCACTAAGTGCCCCAATCCAATCAACCAGACCATGGCACTAAGTGCCTCATCCAGGCTTGGCTTCAACACCTCCAGGCACAGAGACTCCACCACCTCCCTGGGCAGCCCATTCCAATGCCAATCACTCTCTCTGCCAACAACTTCCTCCTAACATCCAGCCTAGACCTGCCCTGCCACAGCTTCAGGCTGTGTCCCCTTCTTCTGTTGCTGGCTGCCTGGCAGCAGAGCCCAACCCCACCTGGCTACAGCCTCCCTTCAGGGAGCTGCAGACAGCAATGAGCTCTGCCCTGAGCCTCCTCTTCTGCAGGCTGCACACCCCCAGCTCCCTCAGCCTCTCCTCACAGGGCTGTGCTCCAGGCCCCTCCCCAGCCTTGCTGCCCTTCTCTGGACACCTTCCAGCACCTCAACATCTCTCTTGAATTGAGGAGCCCAGAACTGGACACAGCACTCAAGGTGTGGCCTGAGCAGTGCTGAGCACAGGGGCAGAAGAACCTCCCTCGTCCCGCTGCCCACACTGCTCCTGGTGCAGTATCTTTGCACCTGCGACTGTAGTGGGAACAGAAGTCCCTGATGGCCACGTCCCCTCGGAGGGAAGGAGCAGCGGTGCAGGTCACTTTCCTTTGATCAAAACCTGCCACTGCCTTTTGTTTGGCTGAGAAAATAAAGCCCTCACCTCTCCTGGTCTTAACCTGGAGGGGAAAATCAGTGATGCTGACACATTGCATTCAATTGAAATGCAGAATTGATTTGAGTTTAGTCTACATTTGGATTTGTTGTATTTTTATTTTTAGCTTAACTTAATTTTAATTTTCCATTAGTTCATTCATGGAAATTATTTCATGGTAATTTTTATATTAGTAATTAAATGTTGTATTACATTAATTTTTAGTTCTTATATTAGTCATTATTTTTTTTTTTGCATTGCTAATTTTAGTTCATTTC
>WAAF01012857.1:16880-37654 GCA_013400475.1 Tricholaema leucomelas
GTTGACTGGATAGGGCTGGGTGATAGGTTGGACTGGATGATCTTGCAGGTCTCTTCCAACCTGATTGATTCTATTCTATTCTATTCTATTCTATTCTATTCTATTCTATTCTCAACCTCCTCTTCTCCAGGCTAAACAACCCCAGCTCCCTCAGCCTCTCCTCATAGCATTTGTGTTCCAGGCCCTTCACCAGCCTTGTTGCCCTTCTCTGGACACGTTCCAGAGTGGTTGTATAAGTCCATGTGCCTAGCCCACTGGTGCTAGGTGCATTTTAGAGGACACATAGGAAAAAGGAAAAACAGTGTAGCTGAAATTAAAGTGCTGCTGTAGTTCAGGCCCAAACAACTGCTGTATGTGATAACGATTGATAGTTTCAGTAATATTTTTACAGCCTCATCATACAAACTATACTTTGTTCCCATTTTGTTTCCTTGGGTTGGCATAATATTTTTTCATGGAAGAGGCAGAGGGAAAATACACAGCGTATTTGTCAAACTCATCAGAACACTTCCTTCCAGGCAGTCCAATTCATAGCTTAGTTGACCTTTGCATGTTCTCTAAGTAATCTACTTGAAAATGCCTTGGGAAGTGAAAGGCATTTGAATCCATCCTTCTTATATCTGCTTAATGTAGGCTTTTTAATTGAGTTTTATACCATTGCTCAAGAAGAAAGATCACTTTGGTGACGGTAAAGTAGAGGTGGTGCGCACTTATGAGTATAATCAACATTTGGATCTTCGTGCATTTTTTATTTTGTTTTGTTTTGTTTTGTTTTGTTTGTTTCTTTTTCAGTTAAGGAGCTGCAGGGAATTTAACAAGTTTAAGAAATTGAGGAAGTAATGTTGACACAAAAAAACATTTTCTGCAGGGGTAAAAAAAATATAGAAATGTAGTCTACTACTCATTTGACGGATTAGCTCATGGAAAAAAAATGCTACCCAACCAAAAATGGAACAATTGTACACCTTTCCCTGCATGTTTACAATTGACTTCCCAAAGACAGACAGAAAACAGAAGGGAAATTATGCTTGCTGATTGCAGTGCTTCAATGAGACTCTGTAAAGGTGATCTCCTTCAGATTTCCTGCATAACTCAGCTGCCACTGTTAAAGTTAGTTATTTTTAAGTCTTCTCCCAAAAGCAGGAAAAAGGAGACAGGGACAAAGTCTCGTAGTGTGAGAACTTTGAAAGGAGAAGTAGTCACTTCATCAGCAAGACCCTGGGGCAACTCTATTCACATTTCATTTGCATTGGAATTAATAATAAATGTATGGGTTTTTTTGTTTTGTTTTGTTTTGCTTTCTGGATTAGTCACAATGAAACTTTCTTTCCTTCTTTATCTGTCTCCCTTAAAAGTAACTTATGAGTTGTTATGAAAAGTAGTAATGATTTTTTTTCTTCTTCTTTTTGGGGGTATGACTGCTAACATTGATAGTACTAGCTGATACTGGGAATGTTGCAAATAAGTATCTCCAAGGTATTGAAATGGCCAATGTACTGATGACATGTCTTTTTCTTGTTATACAGGCCAGTTACATTGATGCCAATCTTATTCCAAAACTGGCAGAAAGGAGTGTTTAGTAGTGACAATCACTTGTCTAGAAAAATACCAGTTGAGCACAGACCATATTGCTGCTTATAGAAATATATACACATGTAGGAGATTCTTGTCAGATACTCATCTTGAAGAATCATTTCATTAATGTGAGCAATAGGGAATAACAAAAGGGCTGCAGTTCATTTGGCAGATTCTAAGGACACCATCCATCACTCTGAGCACAGCTCAAGCATCACAGGAAAGGCAGGCTGATTCAGCAACGTATTCATTTTAAGGCCATAAAGAAATATTTATAATGGATGAGAAACTTTAGAGATAATGGAAACTGCAAAGATAATTCACAGTTCGGGCACACAGGAGTCTTGGTGTGCCATTCCTCTGTGAAGTCCTGCCTTTAATGAAACTGTAGAGCTCCTGCAGATGTTGGATTATAATAAAAACACTGTTTCTCCTGTTAATACTTCTTCTGTATTTAATGATGATACAGTGGTTGCTGGGGCTGGGAAATTCAGGAGTTTGTAAATAGCATCACATGGCCAGTTAGACTAAGGCCATGCATTTCAACTGCCTATAGCTTCTGTTACTGTTGGGAGTAGCATGTATGCACCATGAGTTGAAGTATTTGTTCTCCAAGAATATATCTAGGGAGGTGTTTACTTCTGTATGTGCTGTTAGTCTTAAAAAATGTGACAGAACTAATTTGAGTAACAAGCAGTTGTTGTCTTCAGCATTTCTAAATATATATTTCTGCTGTGGGATTTTTTTTTTAATGAACACTGTTTGCAGGAAAGCATACGTTAACATGAAGTATTTATCTGAGGATTTTTCCCTTCTACCTATTCTTCTAACATATTGTACACTATTGTTTGCTATCATATGCTGAAATTCAGCTCTTGTGATCTCTATGATAACCTAGTGACACCTAACAGCTACACATGCAGAGCTTAATCCTGAATGAAATAAAGACTGGACTGTGCTCCATTCTGCTCTGACTTGAAAGAGAACAGTGTTTCTGAGTTTCTTGGAGAATATATTTATTTTCAAATGTTTATGTTGCTCTATACAATCTTGTTCTGACTGACAAAAGACATGTGAAATAAATACCAGAAGATTTTCAGATTTATTTGGCTAACAAAGCACTGTGTTATCAATGGTGGAATCAGTGCACGTAATATTCCTCAAGACTTTATTTCTCAATGGAAGATAGTTGAGATTCACAAAAGAAATCAAGGGCAGCATATGGTGCTCCTATTAAAACAGGAGTTACACAGTACAGATTTAGAAATAACTATACTGACCAACTTTTACTGCCCATGTTTCACTTCAAACATCTTACAGCAAATAAATCAATTTTTTTTAAACGTGTCTTGTATATAATCTCTTTCATTTGCAGTGATGAAGTACTTTGAGGGAGTTCAAGTACTTAATTTGGGAACCACGACAATTTATATTGCAGATACAAATAGCAGCAAAAGAACATAGAGCCTACAGAATAGATTTAACCTTTCAAATGAGACTGAAGATTACTCATATTCCACTTGTCTTTTGTACAACCACATTTCAAAAGCCCTTAGGAAGCTGTCTTGGAGTCCAGTATACCCCAAAATTCCTCTCCCTCTGTGGTTTGAATGGGAGAGGAAAAGGTGTTAAAAACCTGTTTCCCCGCCCCTGCCCTGCAGGTGTGAAGCGGGGGAGCAAGGGGCCCTTCCGACATGAGGGGTGCCCCTATCAGGACCAGCACTGGAATCAGACTGGGAATTGGCTGTGGTCTTCGCGCCTAGGAAGTGGTAACTTGGCTCTTTGTCTAGAAAGGGTATAAATATTGGGGGACTTCTGCCTTGGGGTTCCTGCCTCAGAGTTCCCCCCTGCCGGGATAGTTCCTGCAAAAAGAGTCCCCTGGCTCTCTGAAGGACAAGCTCCTGAGGGACAGGACTGTCCCTGCTTTGGACAGCTTCCCACCATAAACACCCCCTTTATGCAGGCTGGATAGGCCTTTACGAGCCTCTGATGGCTTTTGAAAGAGAGCGAGGGGACAAGCATCTGGACTGCCCTTTCTCTCAGACAGCCTGGCTCACCTGTGAGTAAACTTTAGGCTCAGCCTGATTAATAGCAGGGAATGCTATGTTTAGTAGCTTAGCCTTTTCCAACTCCTGACTTCCAAAACAGTCAAATTTACCTATGGTACCCTTGTAAGATCTTCTCAATCTAACTGAACCTGCTAATTAAAACTAAATTAATTTCTGTATATAGTTTTGGGGGCGGTTTTCAGGAAAATAAAATAATTCTATTTTTATATATATTCCTGACTCGGCCACACTAATTCCCTGCCTCTACAATAGAAGCTGACTGCCCAAACACTCATATTCTGACTGGAATAAAATTGATTACACATGAAACAGCTGTACTTGTAGGGAAAGACGGTTCACTGAAATAATTCACTTTTAGAATTCATTGTAATGAGCAGCTGCTTCCACGATGTCTGGAGTCCTTCTTCACAGTTAGGCAGAAAGATGGTCTTTCAAAGCCTACATAATGTAAAACAGTGACCTCTCTCTTTTTAACTTGATTACAGTTTGCTTGAATTTGAGCAGCATATACTGATGGGATTTAAATAACTCCCAGGAAATATCCTGCAGTGTTTTGTTAGGTGATGGAATCCAGACAAATGTAGATATGAAGTAACGTTTTTTTGGTTAGTTTTTGTATTTTGTTTTTAACTGGAAAGAACAAGTGGTAACTGATCTCTTCAAACTTTATTTCAACGTGTTTTTAAAATATTACTTCAACTACTGACAGCTCTAAGTCAAGTTCATAAGGACAAAGAACACTCAGAAACACCTACTGAATTGAATTGCTGACTGTTATTCACTGAAACTGTAGATTCAAAAATATGAATTACCTATAAAACAGATGGATCATTGTTTAGGGTTTGGGTATTTCTCTTCCTATACAGAATCATCAAATCATTCTAGATAGAGAAAATGCTTGAGATCATGTCTGGAGTCCTCGATACCCCAAAATTCTTGTCACTCCGTGGTTTGAATGGGAGAGGAAAGGTGTGAAAAACCTGTTTCCCTCCCGGCCCCGCAGGTTTGAGGTGGTGGGGTGGGGGAGCAAAAGGTCCTTCCAGTACAATGGGTGACCTGTGCAGATGCCTGTGCTGGAATTGGGCTGGTGATTGGCTGTGTGCTATGTGACTAGGAAATGGTAAATCAACTCTTTGTCTAGGAAAGGTATAAATATTGGGGTGGTTCCTGCCTTGGGGTTCCCACATTTGAGCTCTCCCCAGCCTGGATAGGTCCTGCAGAGAGAATCCCCTGGTGCTGTGAAGGACAAGTTCCTGAGGGACAAGACTGTCCCTGTTTAGGATGGCTCCCCACTGTAAGCACCCCTTTGTGCAAGCTTCACAGGCATAACCAGCCTCAGATGTCATTTGAAAGAGAGAGAGCTGACAAGCATTGGACCACCCTTTCTCTCAGACAGCCTGGATCACCCATGAGTAAACTTTTTGTTCAGCCTGATTGATACTGGGAAAAGCTGTGTTTATAGCTTAGCCTTTTCCTTTCCTGAGTTCTAAAGTAGCCAAATTTATCTACAGTAGCCTTTGTAAGATATTCTCAATGAAACTGAGTCTGCTAATTAAACAACAGTAATTTCTGTATATAGTTTTGGGGGCAGGGTTTCAGGAAAATGAAATAGTTCTGTATTTATATATATTCCTGACTCGGCCACATTAATTCCCTGCCTCCACAACAGATCACCACCTCCAATCATCATTAACCCTACACTATCATGTTCACCACTGAAACATATCACATCTAAAAGACCTTTAGACACATTCAGAGATGATAACTCAACCATCTCCCTGGGCAGCCTGTTCCAATCTTGACTACTCTTTCAGTGATTTTTTTTTTCCGAACCTCTATCCTAAACTTGCTCTGGTGCAGCTTGAGACTCTTCCCCCTTATTCTATCATCTGGTAGAAGAGACCAGCACCTACCTCTTTACATTGTCCTTTCAGGTAGCTTAGGAGATTATTCTTTAGGCCCTTCACCAGCCTTGTTGCTCTTCATGAGACATACTGCCAGACCTCAATGTCTTTCCTATACTGAGGCATCCAGAATTGAACACAGTACTCAAGCTGTGGCCTCTCCATGATCCCTTCCCTACTCTTGTTGGGCACACTATTCGTGATACAAGTTAGTATGCTTTTGAGCACCTGAGCACAGTGCTGTGTCATGTTCAGTTGCTTGTAAATTAGAACCCTCAAGTCCCTTTCTGTTGGACAACTTTCAAGCCACAATTTGTCAAGCCTGTAGCATTGCATGGAGTTGTAGACCCAGTTACAGGATCCATCACTTGGCCTTTGTTGAAGCACAGTTGAAGCACATACCCTTGACTTCAGCTCATTGATCAAATCTGTCTACATCTCTCTATAGAACCTCCATACCCTCAAGCAGATCAACATTCACACCTAACTTGGTGTAATCCACAAGTTTACTAATGGTGCACTCCAACTTCTTATGAAGATCATTGATAAAGATGTTAAACAAAAGTGGTCTTATGCTTAGCTTAAACTTCAGAATTGTTTAAATCTATGACTTATCTTATCTGTAGACTCTTCTTTCCATAGTGTATATCTGGAGTGACCTCAGTTTCTTTTTTTCTTTTCCTTTCTTTCTGTTTTCTTTGTTGTTTGTTTGGGTTTTTTTCCCATGCCCATTATATCTCTCAGTGTCCTACAGAGAAAGCAGATGCACAGGTTAATCAGAATCTGAATCTGCTAGGCTATCAAAAGAAACTGTTAATAAAAAGAAATATTAATTTACTTGGAGAGAAGGTATATCCTAATTCTATGCCTTGGTAACATCAAAGGTCTGGTCTTTCTTGAAAGCAGGCTGGAGGATCTGTTTTTTTAATGCTGAA
Organism: Tricholaema leucomelas; assembly: GCA_013400475.1. Lineage (NCBI taxonomy): Eukaryota > Metazoa > Chordata > Aves > Piciformes > Lybiidae > Tricholaema lacrymosa > Tricholaema leucomelas. Next base: position 23,364 of record WAAF01012857.1, read on the forward strand.
TGAATCCACAATGTTATCAATACATGCAGATTGAACACATGGAAGAAGTGTGAGGAAGTGAGAAGTCCAAATTGTTTTGAGATAAAAATTCCTCTTTAGTAAGACTAGTTCGTTTCATTCCTCATTTTAGGAAACAGTGATCAACATTAAATTCTGTGGAATACAATAGAGATCTAAGATGCGAGCATTTTTCACTGAGAGTTTCTCTACTGACAGTAAAACCTGGGCAGTGTTAACAAGATAGATTGACAGGACAGCTGCAGAAATGGACTGTGAGCATCACCTTAGAGGTCAAGTGACAAAAGATCTTGTCTTGCTTATCATAGTGAAATGAAGGTTTACAGAGAGATTCTCTTGACTTTTATTAGGGTGGTGGATGTTAAGAATGGAAAGTTTGCCAAGCTGGCCCAAAAGTACATATTTAAAAGTTGCCTATCAGTAACTGAAGCTTGAAAGTTGGGCAGAAGTTCCTAAATTGCCTTAGAGGAATCATGTTCTGCAACAGCATTACTTTTAAAGCAAGAAGGATAAAATATTTCAAGCATGAAAACTCTGAACTCCACCTTATCTTTGTTGTTACCTTAGATGAAACAGAGTTAATAACCAAATCAGTGTCTTTTACTTCTATGCTCCTGTCACTTAGGGAAAGAATATGACGAGCAGATGCAAACTTAGATTGGATTCTGGGGCTCATTCTTTGGTAATTTACACTAAAAAACCACGCGAATTGTACAAATGGTTGAGCTCTGAGAGAGTATGTTCCTGAAATGTAGACACTTAGATGTGATTTTGCAAATGATAATGAATTTTGGTGACTGTTTACTGATTATTGTAATTGTATGTATAGTAATGACATAATTAGGTAGTTAGACTTAGATTAGATAATTAAACCTAGCTTCCTCTAATTTCATTCCAATGCACATTATCATTAAGAAAGAAATAAGCATTAAAGTTATGAATTAATTACAAAGATTTCACAAACATGTATTTAGTAGATTCATAGACTTTTTGAAGAAAACCACAAGCCTCACTCAAGCATCATATTAAACTACTTTTGAAACAGACTCATCAATTCTAAAGGGATTACTCTCTTTCTTAAAATTAGACATATAAATGCTCCACAAAATCCCAAAATGAGCAGGCACCTGTGGACCTATGATGTGGGTTGAAACTAGTTTTATGTCCATCCTACATTTTTATTTCTTAACCTGCAATAGAAAAAATGTCAACTCCCTGACTAATAGAAGTCTTGACTCAGAAACAAAATTAAGTGCTTAAGCATAATGAAAGGCTGCTTAGAATTTCCTCTTTTGTGTCTCTTTACTGTCTTGTAAAAGATACTAAAATGCTGTTAATGTACCATGAGAAATTCTTGGTCTGAGAAATGCAGTGGTTTATATTTGTGGTGTTAAAGTCCACAACAAAATGTCAAACAATGAAGTGAAAACAGATATATAAAAAGGAAGGGGAAGAAGGCCCAAAACCTCCCCTACTTCATTACTTGACAGCTTTTCTGTGGTCTTTTTTTTACTAGTTTGATTTCAAACTTTTAATGAGGTATCTGCTGATAGCATCTGAGAAAAAAAATCTCTGTTGTAACATGATCTCTGTTCAAATCTCTTCCCACTGATTACTAATAAAAAGGAGAGACTTTTACTTGTTTACACTTATTCAATATCAACAATTTGCTTAGTGTTTTTCCTTAACAAATAATGAGTGATAAATTGCCCATATATTTGAGCCTAGATGGCAGTTGGCAGATAGTCTGTTAAAGTACACTTGTCTTAAATTCCCTATCTGTTGGAAGGACAACACAGCAGAGCACTAGCAATCTAAGAGGTTCCTGGAATTCATTGATGATAACTTCCTCCTCCAAGTGGTAGAGGAATCCACAATAAAAGGTGTTATGCCGGATCTAGTCCTCACCAACAAGGAGTGGCTGGTGAGTGAAGCGAAGCTGAAGGGTAGCCTCAAGGTAACAAGGATGGTGCATAGCAAACTCACCACTCTGGACTTCAGAAGAGCAGATTTCAACCTCTTCAGGTCGAAATCCTGACAGAGTCCCTGGGGAAAAAACTCTGGAAGGAAAGGGACCCCAGTAAAGCTGGTCAGTGTTCAAGGATCGCTTCGTCTAGGCCCAGGAGCAATGCATCTCAAAAAAGAGAAAGGCAGGTAAGAATGCTAGGAGGCCTGCATGGATGAATAGAGTGCTCCTGGGCACACTTAGATGCAAGAAGAAAGCCTACAGAGAGCGGAAGCAAGGACAGGGAATCTGGAACGAATACAAAGAAATTGTTTGTGCAACCAGAACTCAGGTTAGGAAAGCTAAAGGACAGCTAGAATTAAATCTGGCTAGGGACATTAAGGGGAACAAGAAGAACTTCAGGTATATTAATCAGAAAAGGAGTACTGGGGAGAATATGGGAACCTTCCAGAAGAGAAATGGAGAGCTGATGACAAAGGATATGGATAAGGCTGAGGTGTTCAATGACTTCTTCGCCTCAGTCTTCAACAGCAAGGGCTCCAACCACAATATCCAAGTCCCAGAGGGCAAAAGTAAGGACTGGGAGAAGAAAGATCTGCCTACTATAATTGAAGATCATGTTTGTGAGCACCTAAGGAATCTTATCATGCATAAGTCCATCAGGCCTGATGAGATTCACCCACAGGTCCTGAGGGAACTGGCGGATGAAGTTGCTAAACCACTGTCCATCATATTTCAAAGGTCATGGCAGACTGGTGAAGTTCCTGCTGACTGGAAAAGGGCAAGATAATGCCCATCTTCAAGAAGGGAAAAAAAAGATAACCCTGGGAACTACAGACCAGTGAGTCTCACCTTTGTGCCTGGCAAGACCATGGTGCAGATCCTCTTGAGGGCTCTGCTAAGGCAAATGGAAAACAAAGCAGAGATGATGGGTGGTAACCATGCAGGGCTCCACCAAGGGCAAACCGTGCCTCACTAATTTATTGGCTTTTTATAATGAAGTCACAGCAACAACGGACAAGGGAAGGGCAACTGATGTCATCTACCTAGACCTGAATAAGGCATTTGACTCTGTCTCATATGACATCCTGGTCACCAAACTGGAAAAGACACAGACTTGATGGGTGGAACACAGCTGGATAAGGAATTGGCTGGAGGGTCGCATGCAGAGAGTGGTGATCAACGGCACAATGTCCACCTGGCGACCAGTGACAAGTGGTGTTCCTCAGGGGTCAGTGCTGGGACCAGTGCTCTTTAACATCTTTGTCAGTGATATGGACAGAGGAATTGAGTGCACCCTCAGCAAGTTTGCAGATGACACCAAGCTGTGTGGCACAGTTTACTTATCAGAGGGAAGAGATCCATCCAAAGGGACCTGGACAGGCTGGAGAGGTGGGCCCAGGCCAACCTCATGACATTCAACAAGGCCAGGTGTAAGGTCCTGTACCTGGGTTAGTGCAATCCCAAGCACAGATACATGCTGGGTGGTGAATGGCTGAGAGCAGCCCTGAGGAAAAGAACCTGGGGTCCAGGTTGATAAAAAGCTCAACATGAGCCGGCAGTGTGCACATGCAGCCCAGACAGCCAACCGTGTGCTGGGCTGCATCAAGAGAAGCGTGGCCAGCAGGGCAAGGGAGGGGATTCTCCCCTTTTACTCTGCTCTCATCAGACCCTATCTGGAGTACTGTGTGCAGGTTTGGAGCCCCCCAACAGAAGAAGGACTTTCAAGTGTTAGAGCAAGTCCAGAGGAGTGCCACAAAGATGATCAGAGGGCTTGAGTCTGGAGGACCTCTGCTACAAGGACAGGCTACAAGAGCTGGGGCTCTTCAGCCTGGAGATGAAAAGGCTTCAAGGAGACTTTGCAGCAGACTTCCAGTATCTAAAGGGGGCCTACAGGAAGGCTGGGGAGGGACTATTTACAAGGTATTGTAACAACAGGATGAGTAGTAATGGTTTAAACTGGAAGAGAGGAGACTTAGACTAGATGTAAGGAAAGGGTTCTTTACAGTGAGGGTGGTGAGACACTGGAACTGGACGCCCAGGGAGGTTGTGGTTGCTTCCTTCCTGAAGGTGCTCAAGGCCAGGCTGGATGAGGCCTTGAGCAACCTGTTCTAGTGGGAAGTATCCCTGCCTATGGCAGGGGGTTGGAACAGGATGATCCCTGAGGTCCCTTCCAACCTGAACCGTTCTATGATTCTGTGATTCTGTGGATTGCAGCAAGCTGTGCACACAAGATATCCCCCTTCTTCTGTGGCCATGAGAGTAAACAAAAAATAATCTTGGTTTCGGGAATGAATCAGAACATTGCACTTGATTGATGGAACAATGGGCTAATTTTAATAGCAGCACATTAGTGCCTCTTTTGAGCTCACAGTGCAGCACCTGCAATCAGAGTGCTCTCCCAAAGATCATAGAATATTTGCTAAGTATATATTTTTTTCAGCTTTATTTTTACCAGGAAAGGGTTAATTCAGAAATGAATAATAATTCTATCTTTACAAAGAGGTAATAAAGAGCAAGACACAAGATGGGTCCCAGTGTTTTTATTAGTTGTTAGCCAAGGCTACCGATTCATTCACAAATTAATTTACAAATAATGCAAGCCTGTATTATTATTTTTTTACTAGTGGTTTGCTTTTATAATTGAAGGATTAAAATGTGAATGTTGCTTTGTAGATCAGATATTTCAGAAAAACATCTAACCCACAGAACCTTGCTTGATTTATACGACAGTGAATGCAAAATTTCCCTGCTCTGAAGGGAGGCCTGAATTCTTTACTCCTTACCTGCAATACACACAAATAATAACATTTTTGTAAGACTAAGGCTAGGTAGGATAATTATAATTTAAAATAGCCCACTTGAAAATCTGTCTTGAGGTCTTTATATTGAGAAGTATGTAAATTACTGGAGAAGCAAGATGGAGCATTAAAGTAAAAAACAAAACCACCCACCAAAACAACCCACAAAAATATTTAAAACCATGAAAGATACACATTTTATTTGCAATATTTATTTTTGGTTTTACCTAAACATAGATAGTTTAAATCCAGGGTGAAAGCTGGGTGAACACCAGACCCTTGCTTACATACAGATTTTTCTTGGAGAATTTCAGGATATGCAGTTACAAAACTTTTTTTTTTTACATTTGAATTATTTCATAGAATTATTTTATAGAATCAACAGCTTGGAAGAGCCCTCCAAGATCATCCAGTCCAACTTATCACCCAGCCTTCGCCAGTCAACTACACCATGACACTAAGATCATTCAGTCTTCTCCTGAACACCTCCAGGAACAGTGACTCCACCACCTCCCTGGGCAGCCCATTCCAATGGCAAATCACTCTCTCTGTGAAGAACTTCCTCCTAACATCCAGCCTATACCTCCCCTGGCACAACTTGAGGCTGTGTCCCGTTGTTCTATTGCTGGTTGCCTGGGAGAAGAGATCAACCCCCACTTGGCTACAGTCTCCCTTCATGTAGTTGTAGACAGCAATGAGCCTTCTCTGAGCCTCCTCTTCTTCAGGCTAAACAACCCCAGCTCCCTCAGTCTCTCCTCATAGGGTTTGTGTTCCAGGCCTTTCACCATTTATTTTCATATAATCTATTTTAAGAGTACAAGACTGAGCAGAGACACTGTCATCCCTGGCAGTAGTAAGCAGCAGATGCATAATAGTCTTTCCTCTTCCTACATAACACCTTGATTTCTTATGTGATGCTGATCCAGTATATACAGTGGCATGTCTAGCTGCCTGTTGTGGGTTACCTTTAGCTAAAAGCCAAGCTTTCACACAGCTACTCACACACTCCTACTCCTGATGCTCAGCAGAACAGGAAAACAGGAGAAAAACAGGAATGATAAAACTAATCTCTCAAAATAGAAATATTTTTTTTTTTTTTTTTATCAGTTACCATTGTGGGCAAAGCAGACTTATCTTGGGGACTATAAATCTAATTTACAGCCAAATAGAACATACTTGGACAGTGAGAAAACACTAAACCAATTCTCTCTTCCCTCTCTGCTGTGTTTATCTTACCTCCTTCCCTCTAGATTCCCCTGTAAGAGAAGTACCTGTCATCCACAGATTATCCATAGATCTGTTTTTGACGACCTTCTCAAGGCTAGATAGTCCTATTTAGCAGAATTATATAATAAAGCATTTTGAGGCAGTAGGTCCTGGAGTGCTTCAAACTATTTAAGATCTAGGAATGTGATCTGGGCATACTATAGATTTGAGTAGCAGCATTCTCTCTTTGTAACCTCCAGTTGATTCTCTACTTTTATGGTTTCTGAGCACTATCATTTTGAGCCAGCAGCTGTCATATATGCAAGAACTCATTCTTCAACAATAACAGCCCATCATTCTCTAGGTAATGTTAGGATTATCCTTTTCATTTACTTTTGACTACACTGATTTTTATCTAACTTTTTTCCCCCTGCAACTATTTTGTGCAACTCATTACAGATGATCTGTACTGTCAGAGGCAGCAAATTATTGAAGATCATTCATTATAGTCTTTACTAGCAAAAATTAGAGACAGATTTCAGTTCTTCGTATATGCCATGACAAAATCAATCTGCAGAGAAAATAACAGGTTTTTATTGTCATCTTACCTTTCAATGTTTTCATGAGAGAATATACTAAGGAAACTCACAAAATCTCCTGACAGCTGTATGAGCCAGAACATGAGAACTCTGTTTTGAGGCTTGTCTAATGCAAAACAATTCCCTAAATGCAGTACAAAGGTGGTACAATCTGAGCAAATGATGAACTTAGTTTTTTAGGAATTATCAGCCTTGTGTAATATCTGACAGGGGGCAAGCATGACTACACACCGTGCAACCCCACATCTTCTACCCCATTGTGTGAACATTGTGAATATCACACCACCCTGCACTTCATCGTTAAACTTTCCTCATAAAGGTAAAAATAATTTTTTTCCTCAATTTTTTTTTCTTTTAGATTTCTGTCTTCACATTTTCCTCTCCTCTGCTTTACCCTCAGGTAACCATGAGTAATAACCATTTATATGCATAAAGGACTGTTACTAGGGCTTCCACATTTTATAAAACCTCATTCTTGCTAATGTTTGGCTGGCAGGCAAAAATTCACCTTCACAGCTGCATCAGACTTTTAACTCTCAGAAGGCAAGAAAGCGATTTAATTATTTTTAGGTTCAAAATAAAGAAATTGCACTAGCTTTCCACACAGAGAAAAATTTGACATAAAAAATAGATGGCATAAAATTGCTGCAGAGAACTATTTCACAAAGACCTTTATTAAGGGCTGGATTTTTCCAGCATGGTCTGCTGAAGAGTCAAATTTTAGACAGTGAAGTAGTACAACAGCACGGCACTTCAGAACATAATTCTGAAGCAACTTCCAATACAATCAGACTATAACATCTTGATTGTTTCCGAACTTCTACATGAAGTCAGCTCTGAGGTTGTTCAGAAAGGAGTGCAAAGTCCTTCACTTGGCAAAGAAGAGTCCCAGGCTCCAATCTATCCTAGGGGCTACTTAGCTGGAAAGTAACTTTACAGAAAAGGACATGGTGGTCCTTGGACACACTGTGATGAACCCGAGCCAGTAAGGTGTCTTTGCCATGAAGAAGGTAAATCATAACCTGCATTAGGGCTGTTTAAACTAGAGAAGAGAAGGTTGAGGGAAGACCTGAAAGGAAGGTGCAAGGAAGACAGAGCTCTCTTTAGTGGTCCTCAGTGATGGAACAATAGAAAAGGAACACAAACTGAAACACGGGAAATACTCTCTTAAAATCCCTTTTAAAGTGAGGATGAGGAGGCACTGGAACAGGTTGCCCAGAGAAGTTGTAGATTCCATGCTTGGTAATATTCAAAAGTCACCTGAACATGCCTGAGCAAGAGGGTTGGAGTAGATGACCTCCAGAGTTCTCTTCCAACCTCAGTCGTTCTGTGATTCTTTCGTTCTGAATTATCTAACAACTGGAAAAGTTGGTAGAAAGCTTACAGATGAGATATATTTACTGCTCCTTTCTCAACCCTCTTCAGTAATTAAACAGGATGTCTGAAATAAAGACCATTCCACCCAGGAAATAACTGGTTTTTATAATCAGTTTATGCTCAGACACAAATTTCATCTAGGCATCAGATACAGGCCAACTAGTCAAACCAAAGATTGACAAGTTATAGGCAACAATGTGAAAACAGGTTCTCAATTATGGGAGAATGACAGACTTGTGCTGGACAGTTGACAAAAATCTGCTTGATAATATAAAAGCAGACTAATAAAACATTCCTCTGTACTCATCCACAGAGAGAACAAATTCAATGCACATCAGTTTGCATTTTCTGAGTTACCTAATCCTAACTGTTAGAAAATAGCCTCAGAAGACAACATTATCTATTGTTCTTACAGAGCATTTCACAAGTTTTTTATTCACAATATTCAGTTTTCTTCTGAGGAATGACTTAAATCTACTAAACACTCACTGGTTTTATACAAAATGTAATACATAAGAGCTTCAAGGCAATCTCTCTCCAGATTTCATGTCAGGCACTGGATCAGGAAAAACCAGCAGAAGTTAAAATACATTTTAATTGCTCTCCTCATGTGATTCATAGCAAAATCTTAGAATTATTTCTACTTCATTAGGACTTAGATAATCCACTGAACGAGTAGAAGTAAAAGGATGGAAAGAGAAGCAAGCAAAGGAGAGAAAGTGTTACGAAAGATTTCCATATACCGTTAGAAATCCATTTAAAGCTTGCACTCAAACTTACACAGCTACATTTTAGATAATGAAAGGTCTAATTAGTTTAGTTAGCAATTGCCTGTATTTTGCTGGCTTAAGGTTATTTGTGTCTTTCCTGATTGGTCTTTTGGCCTTGAGTAATTTGCTTAGGAGTTCTAATGTTAGCTGTGTTATGAAAAAGGAGACAGCCAGCACTTCAGTCCAACTGATAACACAACTATTTCTGTTTAAGGGACTCGGTATTCTTAATGAATTTGCTGTAAGACCCATACATCACCATTTGGAGGATATGAAAGGAGAAGGCAAAGGAATAAAACTGAAGGATGGCATCTTTTTATCTCCTTTTAATGAGATTTCTGCTCAAACTTTTATAAAACCTTTCTTTTTCATGCAGTCATAGCTGCAGCATAGCATATTTTGAAAAGCTGGCTTAAATTAAATTCGATTCACCCCATTTCCTATAATATGAACCAGCACAGATAGTCAGAGACAGACATGTAGCTGGAAATCTATGATCCTGCCGCAACATTTCCTTTAATGCCCTGCCCCAGGGCAGTATTGGCTCACTGATTCAAAGAACTTAGGTAGTAATATTTTGGTAGCCAAAGGTGATTTGTCCTTAAAGCTTTGAGGTAGAGAAGAGAAAATCTACAAGGGATAAAAATACTTCTCCAGCTCTCTCAGACTGCACAGACTATAGACTTTGCTTTCTTGTATTACTCTTAAAATAAAATACTGCATTTAAGAATTTTCAGGTACAGATAGAAAGAAAAAAAAAGAATATGACTGCTGAGAAAATTACACTTGTTTAACTTCACCTGGTTACTGCAGTTCAGTACTTTTCAGTGAGAGCTACTAGCCAAGTGGGCAAGGGTAAACTGAATTCTGACATAAGCAGAAACAAATTCAGATAAGGTCCATGTAATTCTTCTTGGCAAAAAGACTGTCGGTTCAACAAATTTCACACTCTTGCAATGATGCTACAAATCCTGCCCAAGCTATAGAAAAGACATTCACTGGCTTTCATTAGCAGACAAATTAATCAAAGCGATCTGCACCAATTTCAAACTATTTTGCATGCAAAAGGAAGAAATGGAAAGTTATCTGAAGCAGGAATCAAACTCTACCCTGTGACCTTAAAAACTGAATTCCCGTTGATCCAGTGGCCCATGACAATGGGAAGCCTATTGGACAGTGCTATGGCCGACAAACCCATCAATCTCGACACATTGCTTATAAATGGGGCAATCTAAGTAAACAAGGCACCCTCCTTTTGCCTTTGGGACGTTCCTTTTGCCTTTGGCTTTTGCCTGTTGCCTCCTGTTTTCGGCTTTCGCCACCTTTTTTGTTCTCCACCCGTCTGACTTCTGCCTGAGGCTACTGCCTTTTGTCTCATGGCGACCTGCAGCGATTCAGCCTGATCTTCTCAGACAGCGCGCCCCAGAACCCGAAGAACTGTTATCCCCATGGGATCAACTCTGTGACTGCCTTCACCTCATTTTGGGGACCACAGATACCAGAACTCTGATTTGTGAGTACTCAAACTCTCTCATTCAAGTCGCAAAGGACCTTTACTGACTCCACCAGTGGCACTTTCTGCCACAAGACTCTCTGATTTGAGCAACTGGAGCTTCTCTAAAACTTTTACCAAATTGTTTAATTCAACTGTAAATAGACATTCTGTAGAGTGATTTCACTGTGTACAAAGGATTTGTGTGGGTTTATTGTATATAAGTTTGGGGAAATTTTTTTGTATATATTAATAAATTATTTAATTACAATCAAATCAGCCTCAGATCTCCCCAAAATTTTAATTAAACCCCTTTACAACAACAATTTAAGTGCTTTGTTAGTAGAAACCATTCTGACCACTTTTGTCTGAATGATTAGACTTTGAGGGAGGGAAAGCAATTCGGAAAGGAAATAATTCACCAACCCCTTAAGGTTTAGACTTGTACTACTATAAGAAACCCTTGAAAATCTCAAAAGTTTCAACCATGGTATTTGAAGTGATAGATAAGTATAAACAACAGCCTGACATTAAGAGGCTTGCAGTTCACCAAGCAGGTGTGAGTGCAGACTTGGAAACAATTTTGAAGCAATTTTTCAGGACTGTGGTACACTCTGACCAAGTCAAAGACATATAAAGACATTTTTCTATTGAAGTTGTAATAACAGCACCTCACAAACAGGTATTGCAGTTATCTGGATAGCACCAGTTGACCTAATAGCTGCTTTTTCTTCACTTTTATGGCTTTTATTCCACCACGTATTTTTCCTATGAGGAAACTACAGCTATACTTAACATTCATCTCCACTGCTCTGATCTCTCTAGAATCTGGGGGTGAAAGGCTATTTATTTCAGTTTTCTTCATCTTGGTGACCCCTGAGAGAAGAGCATTACTGTGGAGAATAGCAGGTACCAGAACTAAAAAAAGAAAAAGCACATAGCTTTGTTCATACAAAGATCTTAATTTCTGTGAGTACTAATCACATTCACAGAACTGAATATTGCTTGAAGTTGGCCTCAAGATGAGAGAAAAAGCAGCCAATAAATGGTCTGGAAAAGACTTTCCAGTGGCACTGCCACTTTTACAATATCTGCATTTGCAGCTTCCACTGCTATACTCAATGGATCTTTCCCATCTTCATCAGTGGCGTGCTGGTTTGCTCCTCGTTTCAGGAATAAACACACTTGTCCAGTGTGTCCTAGAACCGTGGCGTGGTGCAAGGGTCCTCTTCCTTTCATATCCCTGATGTTCACATTGGCCCCATTCTGCAGCAAAAACTCACAAGTAACCAATGAACCCCCTCGCACTGCCTGAATGAGTGGTGTTGGTTTGTTTTCTTCTACGTTGACCCAGTTTACTTCAGCTCCATGGGCCAATGCTTCTGCCATATCAGGAAGATTCTTGTCAAAGGCAGCTCGATACAGCTGCAATCCCGGATTAGGCTGTTTGGAGTCACAGAACACTGAAGACTCCTGCTTATCTCCTTCTAGTTCATACAAACTGTTAACTGACACAGCAGAGGCAAGGTGTTTATAAGCGGAACACCGTAATTTTCTCACAGATTTCAGTTGAACACAGTTAATTCCTTATACATTACAATGAACTGTCAAGAGCAAACAAGAAACAGAAGCCTGGTTTAAAAAGTCTGGAAAGAAAGCCTGAGCATTTACTAATGTCTAGTTACTAGTTACCTCGATGTGGTCTTTATCTCTTTACTACACATCAGCCATATTGTTGTGGAGGGCCTGTAGGCCCAAAAACAGGCTTATTTTTTGCCTTACCTTGCCTGGACATGTTTTTCTGCCTAAACCAGAGGTAAACACATTAAATGGCTAAACAAGCACGAAAGGGGTAAAATAGGCCTGGTGCCATAAAGTCTGGCCTGACAAGGCCTAGGTTGTATAAGCTGGTTGTAAACATGTTGTGTAAGCCCCCACACGCCCAGCCCATGATCTTTCCATATTTGGAAAAGTCCAGGCTTGTGATTCTGGCTGACTGCCAGGACCCGATTGGTCATTCCAGTGTCCAAAGAGCCATTAATCTCAGCCCACAGTTGATAAATAGAGGCACACAGGTAAACAACGTGCTCTCTCGCTCTCGCTTCACCAGCATGCTCTCACTTGCTCTCTCTCTGATGCTTTCGCTCATGCTCAGGCCCTGTGCTCAGGCCTCCCTGCTCACGATCGCTGACATTTAGGCACAATTGCTCACTGTTAGGCTTTAGACTCACCAGCCTCTTAGTTATGCTTATGATGTTATTATGGAGACAGATTCTCCCATATTCTCCCAGCCAGCTGTGCACACCTTACACACTACTGCAGTGAGACATCAGGACTAGATCCTGTATTGCCTGCCTTTATTGCCTGGTAAGCGCCATTGCTGCCAAGTTACCAGGAAGCAGACTCCACTTGTCTGCTTGCGATTGGCCTGCTAGCCAGCTTAAGACTGTGCTCAGACTGCATGACACTGTACTCCTGCACCTGAGGTCCTGCCAACAGTCTCTGGACAGAGTGTCCATGAGGAGCCAGGAGACAAAGGCAGAGACTGCATCCTTCGCCAGGAGAACAAGGTCAGAGACTGTCATCTCCCCAGAATCCGGGAAGATTCNTCTCCATGATCATGTAGAATCTTTTTAATATTAAATACAGTGGTTGGGGGTGGTCAGAGTTCAGAATATTGAAGTTAACAATTATATATTTTTATAAATATTATCTTGCACCAATTAATTTCTCCCCTTCGCCACAATCGGCGTAGGAGGCAGAGTCCCCCTCCACAACACATATATGTCCTAGCTTGAATGTTCTGTAGATGACTACCAATCAATGTAAGGCCTGCACTGGAAGAGGAACACAACGACATAAACAGCAAACTTCCAGGCTGGAGACCAGCAGGGAGATTTCTAATGGCCAATTAAACACAGCATACTACAATTTATTTTACTTCTAACAGAAGCAGTTTTTTTCTCTTCTTGCTTCATTCTGACTTAGAGAAGTATTTCACTGGAAGGGGGGAAAACATGTTAGAAAAGCCTTACTTCTGAAAATTGTAAACCAGGACATTCAATTGTTTGTGTGTTACTATTGTATTACACTGAGTGAAGGTTAAGGTGTGTCATGGAGGGCCCATAGGCCCAAATAGGCTTATACATACCTTGCCCTGCCTGGACATGTTTTTCTGCCCAAACCAAAGGTATACACATAAAGAAACACAAAGGGGCATAACAAACCTGGTGCCATAAAGTCTGGCTTGCCCAGGGACCTTGGTTGTGTAACATGGTTGTGTAAGCCCATGTGTCCAGTTCATGCTCACTGGGTGCTAGACAAATGCTGTCCCCGTATTTGGGAGGTCCAGGCCTGTGACTCTGGCCTATTATTGTATGTTTGTCTAACTGCCAAGCTGATTGCTCATTTTGGTGGCCAAAGGGCCATTAACCTCAGCCCACATTTGACAAATAGGGGTACACAGGTAAACAAGGTGCTTAGGCTCACCCTCTCTTGCCTTTCTGTATGTTTATGCCTGCTTGCCTGCCTGCCTGCTCACCCACAGAATCTCTCATGGGCTCCCAGCCAGCCGTGCACACCTGCACGCCACTGCGGTGAGTTACCAGGACTAGATTCTGTATTGCCTTTATCTACGGAGCTCAGTCTCCCGTGCAGCCATGCACCCTATTGCATGCCTGCTGCCTTATCACTGCCTGGTGATAGGCCTGTATGGTCAGTGTGACACCATGCTGAAACTGCACGGCATCATAGTCCTTCTGCACCTGAGGTCCTGCCTAAGAATCCCTGAACATATGTACAGATCATCCAGAAGAAGACAGAAGAACAAGGTCAAAGACTGCATCCTTTCCCCTGAAGCTGGAAGAATTCCAGTCTTGACGTCTACGGGCAGAGTCCCCTGAAGATTGGACACTCGTATAGGCTGTGATGTAGCCCCAGAGGGTGATTGATAATTAATTAGAATTTGTGAGTAAATGTTTTAATGCCTCTGTAATTCTCTACTGCCTACCGCCATAAAGCAGAAAGAGTTCCTTTGGCCCATCTACTGGGCAAACAGCATAT
>WAAF01012858.1:0-26909 GCA_013400475.1 Tricholaema leucomelas
TTTGGCTGCTCCACCTTTGCTTCTTAACCCCACCCAGCCTAACCTCCGTTCTTCCTTGGGACTGGGGTAAGGTTGAGAGGGGGAAGGGGAAGAGGCAGTGGAGAGCCTCTCCTGGAGTTTCAGGTTTCTGGGAGGGCAGTTGTGTTTCTGTATTACCTTTTTACCTTGTATATTTCTGTATATATCTGTGTATACTGTAACTATCTGCTTGTAAATTGTGCCAGCTGTAAATATAAGCTTCATTCATATTTCCAGAGCCGGCTGAGTCTAGTCTGGGTGATTTCTAAAGTGTGTGGGGGGGTGGGGAACACCCAAACCACCACAGCATTTCTGCTTCCAGAGCAAGAACTAGGAGACATCAAAAAAAGTGTCAGGCAATATCTTCAGAAGAGTATTTTGTGTGAGAGCTCTGGAATTCCTTGCCAAGAACATGGGTGAAAAAGGACTGCTTGGATTCAGGTAGTTACTAGCTGTGTCCTGGAAGGAGAAACATCATGGTTGAGCTTATGGTTTCCTCATGCTGTGCTCCCTGGCTGTCTGGCTTTTCCCACATTACTGGATGGTGCAGTGGACAAAACAGCCTAGGTGAGACCCAGCATGACTGATCTGCCTAACAAGGGTACCATATGAAGTATCTTTACAGCAGTGAATGAGTTGCGTTGGTTCAAATGCCTACCTTGTAAGCTAATGTCTGCTGGCTGTGCCTTTTCTTGTTGTTCACAGGTAGTATGAACGCCAGACAAGTGCATTCCCTATTCCGACATACAGTGTCCACAAGGACTGCTGATTTTCATTGTTTGGGTATTGCTTATGCTTGATCCTTGTTGTAGAGCCCTCCAAAGTCCTTCCTTTTGCCCCCAAAACTCTGTCTCTGAGGGTTTGAATGGGAAGGAGAAGGCAGCACAAAAACTGCTTCCCTCCTCCCCCCTAGCAGGCTTGAAGAGGACAGCAAAAGGCCTTTTCCACACCTGTACTGACCTGTGTAGAAGCCTGCACTGGGATTTGGCTGGTGGTTGGCTACGTTATTCCTGACCAGTGTGAAATGGCAAATGGACACTTTGTCTAGACAACATGAATAGAGCAAGGGAAAAGGTGTGAGGGTCTCAGCCTGACAGAGCTCCTCACAGAACAGGTTCCTGCCCTGACAGAGCTCCCATCCCTGCTTTTAGATGGCTCCTATCTTTTTTGCACAGCTCTCTGTTTTTGCACCATCCCTGCCTTTGAATGGTTCTTTCCACTTCTGCACCATTCTGTGCAAACTTGCAAGCTTGGCAAGTCCTGGGGTCCATTGGAGAGAGCTTCCGGCAGTACCTGGCCCCAGCTACTCTTGGGCCATACCACAGGTGATTTGCTGGCTGCTGTTATGGCTGGGAAGATGCTGACAATGTGGGTCTGCCCTGCCTCTGCTGAGGCAGCATCATTCCATGAATCCCTATCTTGTGGCAGCCAAGTCCAGAGACATTTCTGAGTTTGGTGGCTTTTCCACCCACCTTGAGCTTCTGACATTTGGATCCATGGCTGGATATTGCTTGCAGCATCAGAAGGCAGCCAAGCTACAGAGAAATTCAGGAAGGGATCATTGCCGATACCTATCTCATCTCCAGGATAAAAGCCTGCTCCTTTAAGTCTCTGCTTAGCCTGATTGATAGTGGGGTAAAGCTGTGTTTGTAGCTTGGCCTCTTCTGTTTTCTGACTTCCTAAATCTCTATATTTGCCCATAACATCCTTTGAAGAATTCCCGATTGAATTAGAGCCTGTGAATAAACATAAACTAGTTTTGTTTATAGTTTTGGGGTGGGGATTTCAGGAAAATAAAGTCTATTTTTTATAATTCCTGTCTTGGCGACAATCATAGATTCATAGATTGGAAGGGACCTCAAAACTCATCTAATTCCAACCCCCCACCATAGGCAGAGACACCTCCCACTAGGACAGGTTGCTCAAGGCCACATCCAACCTGGCCTTGAACACCTTCAGGGAGGGAGCAGCCACAACCTCCCTGGGCAGCCTGTTCCAGTGTCTCACCACCCTCACAGAGAAAAACTTCCTAATGTCAAACCTGAATCTACCCTGCTCTAGTTTCAGTCTATTGCCCCTTGTCCAGTCACTGCAGCCCTTGTACAAAGTCCCTCCCCAGCTCTGTTGTATCCCACTTCAGGTACTGGAAGGCTGCTCTGGTGTCTTCCTGGGGCCTTCTCTCCAGGATGAGCAGCTTCAACTCTTACAGCAGAGGGAGCATCCACAACCTCCCTGGGCAACCTATGCCAGTGTTTCACCACCCTCATTATAAAGAACAGTTGGGGTTCACCACCCTCACTGTAAAGAGCACTTGGGGGGGGAGCAGGTGTGTGTGTGTGACATTCTTGACCCCACAAGATGTTTGCCAAAATCATCCTTGTGCCATGTAGGGAAGCATGTGCAGGGTGCTGCATGAAATGCAGGAGCTAGTAAGTAAATCAAAATTAAGTGTTAAATTGCTGAATATAAAGATAATCTGGCTTTTAGAAGGTAATTTATTTATGCTTTCACCATTTGCTTAAATATTTATGCAGGAAAGGATAAAAAAAAAGCCCACTCAGACACAGGACTATCATTGTAGCTACTATCTTTAAGATTAATGAAAGCAAATTAGCCTGACGTTTTATTTCACCCACCAAAGCAATAGATAAAACTGTGCTCCTGATGGATTTTCTTCATCAGTTGAGCATGAGCCTGCCAGCGTTGCACCCCAGAGTAACGATTTTAGACACCAATGTGGTTAGATAATCGTTCTCCATTTATTTCCGTGTTACTGTGAGTTATATACTTACTTGGAAGAGGCGTGCACAGCTAACTTAGTTTGAGATTGGTACATGTGGAAAGTAAAGATTGGTTTAAGGTTATGTGTGAGGTACAGATAGGTTAACTTATATAAACAACCTGTAGGGTCAGCCCCCTGCGGCTGGCGGACCCTGCCTCCTCGCAGCTGCATGTGGGGGGCTGTTATTCACCATCTCAGTCCCTGCCTCCAGGATGGATTCAAGGACACTCTGCAGCATGAGTTGCTCATGGTTATCAATTCATGTCCTTGTGTTAGCAAGAAATCTGTCCATGTGAGCCCAGGGTACAGCTTGTGACATTTTTTCTTACATGTGGTTAGACAAAAAGTTTATCATAGAATCATTGAATCAGGATTGGAAGGGACCACAAGGATCATCTAGTTCCAACCCCCTTGCTATGGGCAGGGACATCTCACACTAGATCAGGCTGGCCAGAGCCTCATTGTATACGGTTAACACTCCAGGAGGAGTGTCCCTGAACTTGAAATCTGACCTCAGGGGGGTCCTGACCCCTCCTCAGGGGTGGGTCTGGACAGCCCCAGGTGATGCTTAGCCCACTCCCCCTTCCTGTCCCTTAAAAGCAGGGGGACTTCCTGCTCTCTCTCTCTCTTGGGACTGCTCTCTTGGGACTCACTCTGCTCTTTGGACACTGCTCCCTTGAGACACTGCATCTCTCCACACACACGTGGCCATCAGCATCATCACCACCACAAACTCGGGTTGTANTATGGAAGGCCACAAGAAGGTCACCTGGGAGCCTCCTCTTCAGACTTTACAGCCCCAACTCTTTCAGTCTCTCCTGACAGCAGAGCTGCTGCAGCTCTCTGATCATCCTTGTGACCCTTCTCTGGATAAGCTCCAGCATGTCCACATCCCTCTTGTAAGGGGGGGCTCCAGAACTGGATGCAGTACTCCAGGTGGGTGTGGAGAGATTTTTGCTAACGGGACATGAATTGATAAACATGAGCACCCATGCTGGGAAGTGTCCTTGAGTCCATCTTGGGATATCTTAGGATACCAGGCGGTGGGTGGCATCCTCCACAAGCAGCTGCAGGAGGTGGAGTGCCAGCCGCAAGAGGCCGGGTTAGCCAGCCCAAGGGGCTGGTCATACAGGATTGTTATTGTAATATCAGCCTATGTGTACCTCACATGTAACTCTGGACCAATCTGTATTTTCCACATGTACCAATCTTAAACTAAGTTAGCTGTGCAGGCCTCTTCCAAGCAAGCATATAACTCACTGTAACACGGAAATAAAGTGGAGAACGACCATCTAACCATATTGGTGACTCAAGAGTCATTTTATCCCAGGTGCAATGCTGTCTCACCAGAGCAGAGTAGAGGGGGGAAATCACCTCCCTCGACCTGCTGGCCACACTTCTCCTAATGCAGCCCAGGCTCTGGTTGCTCTCTGGGCTGCAAGAGCTCACTGACAGCTCATATTGAGCTTGCACCCCCAAGTCCCTCTCCTCAGGGCTGCTCTCCAGGCAGTCACTGCCCAGCCTGAATTTGTGCTTGGGATTGCCTCAACCCAGATGCAGGACCTTGTACTTGGTCTTGTTGAACCTCCTGAGATTGGCTTGTGCCCACCTCTCCATCCTGTCCAGGTCCCTCTGCGTGGATCCCTTCCCTCCAGTGTGTCTGCTGCACCACACAGCTTGGTGTTGTCAGCAAACTTGCTGAGGCTGCACTCAATGCCTCTGTCCATGGCACCCACAAAGATGTTGAACAAGACTGATCCCAGGACTGATCCCTGAGAGACTCCATTTGTCACTGGCCTCTACTTTGACATGGACCCATTGACAGCTACTCTTTGGGTGCAACCATTGAGCCAGTTATTTATCCATCTCGTGGTCCACCAATCTAACACGTATGTCACCATCTTGGAGATCAGGATGTGGTGAGAGGCAGTGTCAAAAGAGCATCAAATTGTCAGGAAACAACACAGATTAATGACCAGTAAAGGGAAGATCACTGAATTTGTGCTACAATTAGCAGTTCTGCTGGAGCTTTAGAAATGCCTCATCAGCTGGGGCTGTGCATTAGATCAGCACAGATCCATGTGCACAGAAGTGCTGAGACTCCCCTTGGGACCCGCTCACCAGGGCAGCAGCTGTGCCTCACTTCATCCCTTCACTGGGGCTTCACCTTATTCCTCCTTCCCTTCCCTCATTAATTTGTGAACATATTTCCTTCTGACCAAAAACCTCTTAGCCTGCAACAGCTTCAGGGCCGATAACCTTGCCTTGTATCTGAGCAGCGTTAACAGTATCTGCAAGCCAATGCAGTGGTTTTGGCAGCTGCTGCAGTGCCGCCAAGTTTGCCAGTAACTGCCACAGTAAGAGCCAGGTCTTCTCTGGTCTTTGCAGAAAATCTCCCAGAAGAGGGACATGGAACTGCTTGAGAATGTCTAGTGCAGAGCCACAAAGATGATGAAGGGAATGGAACATCTCTGTTACAAGGAGAGCCTGAGGGAGCTGGGGCTGTGCTGCTTGGAGAAGAGGAGACTGAGAGGTGACCTCAGCAAAGGTTATCAATATGTAAAGGTGAGTGCCAGGAGGCTGGAGCCAGGCTCTGCTGGGTGATGCCCAGTGCCAGGCCAAGGGGCAATGGGTGGAAGCTGAGACACAGGAAGTTTCATTGAAACATGAGGAGGAATTTTTTGACTATGAGTGTGACAGAGCCCTGGAACAGGCTGTCCAGGGGAGTTGTGGAGTCTCCCTCTCCGGACATATCCAGAGCCCATCTGGATGCATTCCTGAGTGATGTGGTATAGGTGCTCCTGTTCTGGCAGGGAGGCTGGACTGGATGAACTTTGGAAGTCCCTTCCAGACCCTCACATTCTTTGATTCTGTGATTAAAGGCTCATGGATCCCTTGTGACTCCTGCAGAATTTACGTCTGGACTGGTCATTAACTGTCAGCTAAGGCAATCAGGGGAAAGGAGACCAGGAGCCTGGCAGAAAGGAAACATTCCTTGCAATGGCAGAAGGGCTGTGTTTCTGAGCTTTGGCAGTCTTTCATCCACAGGCACAGGCTCAGGTTTTTAAGCTTGACAAGAGGGATTTGGGGTGCTGGAACCACTGATACACACCGGTTTGACTGGTGCCATGAATGGTGGTCTGTGAGTGCTCTCTCCAGCAGGTGGCAATGGCTGGGCAGACTCTCCTTACCCCACATCCACCAAGGGCTTCTTAAAAGCTTCCTCTCTGGACTGGCAAATTTCAAGCTGCTAAGTTGATGACACCAAGCTAGGAGCAGATGTTGATCTGTTGGAGGGTAGGAGAGTCCTTCAGAGGGACCTGGACAGGCTGGATGGGTGGGCAGAGGCCAAAGGGATGAGATTTAACAAGGCCAAGTGCAGGGTTCTATACTTTGGCCACAACAACCCCAAGGAGCACTACAGGCTGGGGACAGAGTGGCTGAGAGCAGCCAGGCAGAGAGGGAGCTAGGGGTGCTGTGAGATAGTAGCTGAAGATGAGCCAGCAGTGTGCCCAGGTGGCCAAGAGAGCCAATGGCATCCTGGCCTGTATCAGGAACAGTGTGGGCAGCAGGACAAGGGAGGTTATTCTGCTTCTGTACTCAGCACTGCTCAGGCCACACCTTGAGTGCTGTGTCCAGTTCTGGACTCCTCAATTCAAGAGAGATGTTGAGGTGCTGGAAGGTGTCCAGAGAAGGGCACCAAAGCTGATGAGGGGCCTGGAGCACAGCCCTGTGCGGAGAGGCTGAGGGAGCTGGGGGTGTGCAGCCTGCAGAAGAGGAGGCTCAGGGCAGACCTCACTGCTGCCTACAACTACCTGAAGGGAGGCTGTATTTGGGTAGGATTGATTTCTTCTGCCAGACAAGCAGCAACAGAACAAGTGGGCACAGTCTCAAGTTGTGGCAGAGGAAGTCTAGGCTGGATGTTAGGAGGAAGTTGTTGGCAGAGAGAGTGATTGGCATTGGAATGGGCTGCCCAGGGAGGTGGTGGAGTTGCCATCCCTGGATGTGTTGAAGCAAATCCTGGCTGGGGCACTTAGTGCCATGGTCTGGTTGATTGGCCAGGGCTGGGTGCTAGGTTGGACTGGATGATCTTGGAGGTCTCTTCCAACTTGGTTGATTCTATGATTCCATGATTAATTTCCTTGCAGCCTAATCTTCCCAGATGTAGTTGTATCACTCTTCCACCACCTTTTTTCCACCTGTTATTGTCTCTTTCCAATGAAAATCCATATGTGAAGAAGGGGATGCTTCAGGTTGGGAACACTGGGAGGCAGGACGAAGCAGGAAGATGAGATACTGCAGCAGCTGGGGTTCTGTCCACTGAAGCATAGACCCGGGCACCTGGTAGCTGCAGGAGAAAGTGGCCTTTTCTCCCTGGGTGCTGTTCAAAATGCAGCACACCAGCTGTCTAGAGGTGCAGGAACAGCTCTTATTGTTTTAACACCTATTCCCTGAACAACCACAGGGAGCAGTCCTGAAATTTAGGAGTTCTTGGTAGCATTGATTATCATACCAGTATATCGGGCCTCCAAATACTGTCCAAAATATTTCTGGAGGGTAAGGCCTTAAATTTGACCTTCTCATCATGTCTGCTTGTACATGCAGGGGGTTGGAACTGGATGATCTTTGAGGTCCCTTTCAGCCTAAACCATTCTGTGATTCAATGCTGTGTCTCTTCTGGCTGCACATAGTGCCCTGAGTTGGGGTTTAGTCTCTCCAAGCTTGTGAATGAAGTGTCTGGAAAAATTCCCATTGTCAAAAACTGTTAATGAAGCAATGGAGACAAATCTCTTGTAAGATTTTGGACAAGTTGTCAAAGGTGACAAGGCCTCTGAGTGTGCACAAGCCTTACTCTCTGGGGTCACCCAGGAATTTGGCTTTCTCTGGTTGATCAGCTGCTGTGGAGTGAAGCTGGCCTGCGCCTCAGCTCTTTGTAAGAGACATCTTCATGGATCCTTCTGAAGATTTTTGTAGGGCTATCTTTGTTCCCAAGAACTCCTAAACTTCAGGGCTTTTGAATTGTCCGTTGGATGGATTTTAAAATTACATGGCTACTAAAGCTGTGTGCTGCCAAATAGCAGGTAAAACAAAGCCAGCCATGCTCTCGGGCTTTGAAATCCACTGGTTTGTTACCAGTGCAAGCCAAAGAGTGGAGCAGCTTTTCCCAAACAGAAAGTTTCCTGGTGTGCCTTCAGCCTCTCCTAGCTAGCCCTGGCACTAAGAAAAAATGGTTTCTAGAGGGAAGTTGAGCAAAATCACACCTGTCAAATGAACTTCAGCTAGTTGTTTATTTGCAGAGCAAACAGCAGAAGGAAAGCCAGTGTCCATTGTCTCTGTCCTGCTGCAAGGCCTGGGCTGGAAGGTGTTCAGAACTGAATCTCCTGCCTGTGCTTCCCATTAAATGGCTGATTTCAGAGCGAAGTTGATGGATGAAGTGCAAGGGCTAAATCAACTAAGGAGGTTTCACCTATGGAAAAGTGCTGGCAATGGGGTCTCAGTGCTAGTGGCTTAAGGATTAGGCTTGGGGAGCTGTCCAAATGTGGGGACCCTCTGCCATGCCAGAAACAGCTAGAAAACTATTGCCTGTACAGTACAACCATGCTCTAATGCTTCAGGCAGCAGGGCAAGGCAGGATGCCTCTGTGAGACATGAGATCAGCTTATCTATCAGCTCTGCCACTTTGCTGTGGTCCAAAGGCTTGGGAGGCAGCTGCCATTCCACAGCTCTGTTATTATCTGTGGCCAGGTCTAATTAGTTATGAATGCTCCTGAGCAGAGTGTAAGACTTTAGAGGCTTGAGCACTAGGCAGGAAATGCAGCCTCCTCTTTGGCCTTGACTCAGGCAGAAATTTAGGCTGAGGCAGGCAACAACTGTGGAAGGGTAAAACTAGTCAGTGGGGTTTTTCAGGGAGAAGAGGCAACTTAAGAGGCAGATGAGGTTCACCCTGCCTGCTGAGCTACTTGCTCCTGGGTGATGTTGGGGCCGGCCCTGTTTCACAGGGATAATTTGAGGTACATGGTGCCACCAGCCCCCCATGTCGCCAAAGTCTCCTGGAGGCTCTGTGGAGGTGCTGGCAGCACCTGGGAGCTGTGAACTTCAACTGTGCTCAAATAAGCCTTTTTGTAGCAGCAGCGAGGTGATATTTGTCTTTCTGCCTCTGCAAAAGTGGGATTAGGATATTGGAGAGTCCTGCTTCCTAATTTTTCTTTGAAGAGGCTTGGAGAAAGAAAGGAAAGAAAGAAGAGGGAATAACAGTGTGCTGAAAGTGGGCATCCTGTGTAAGCAAATGTTTAGAAAGAAAGTATTGGGGTAACACTGTTTGTGATCTTGAGGTGTCCTCCAAGACTCAGTTGTCCCTGGCAAAAGTTGGTAATTTTAGCAGAAGATTAAAAAACTTGAGTTAAAGGCCTGTGGCAATGAGACTTCCCCCTCCATCACCAGGCAAACCCCACATTTCTGACCCCACTTACGTCTCCCTGACCATAGACTGGCATTCTAAGCTTGGCAGGACCAGGAGCTGTGACACCAACCTCCCCTGCTGCTGGACCATCAGAAAACAGCCTCTCTAGCACTGCACCAGTGCTGTACCCAATCCCAAGCCAGGCAAGCCTGACTCTTGAAGGGGAGTCTGAACACTTAACCTTGCACAGGGGCTTTGCCACAGCCCCATGGTCTGGGTCATCATAATTATTGCCTCAGATCCCTGTGCAAAGCCTTTTAGATGCTGCGGCTGCGGTGCACAGCAAGTGCTTTGCATGTTGCAGGGATGTTCAAAGGCAGCTGGAAAGAGCTGCCTGATATTCAGCAAGCACCCTGTGGTCGAAGAGGTCAGCATTCAGTGCCTGTGCAAGGACACCCTATCAGCTGCAGTCTCTGCACTGCCCTTATTTCTCCTCCTCTTCCAGAAATGGGAAGCAAACAACAAATGAGGAAGCTGTCACTGCTTCATCTGGGCATGGACTTTTCAAGCCTCATCACAGTTCAAGAGGTAAAAAATAAAACTCACGAAAACCCCAACCCAGAAAACTCCCAACTCAAAGCACATCTCCTTGCTGTTTACAACTAACTGAAGGGACATTGTGGAGATGATGCTGCTGGTCTCTTCTCACAGGTAATTGGAAACAGAACAAGGGGGAATGGCCTCAAGCTGAGGCTAGGGAAGTTTAGATTGGACATTAGGAAAAAGTTTTTCATGGAGAGAGTGGTCAGGGACTGGAATGAGCTGCCCAGGAAGGTGGTGGAGTCACCCACCCTGGATGTGTTTAAGGGTGGTTTGGATGTAGTGCTTAGGGCTATGGTTTAAGGTGAATCTGTAGAGTAGGGTTCTAGGTTGGACTTGGTGATCCTGAGGGGTTTTTCTGAACTGGATCTTTATGTGATTCTGTGGTTCTGTGCTGGTGGCACCTGGGTGGGCAGCTTGCCTTTGCTCTCCAGGGTTGTTTTCCAGCCTGGCCTCAGGCTGTGCAAAGAAGCTTCTCAGGCCTTCCCTACCTGTTGCCCTAGGTGATGCTTTTAAACATGTCTTTCTACAAGGTCTCATCTTCACAAAGCAGTTTGTTCTTGGTACAGACTGCCTTTTTATGCCTGCAATGTTATCACTTACCTACCCCTGCATGCTGATGCTGTGTCCTGCACACTCTGAGAAGCAGCTAGGCACTGTCTATTTTAATCACCTTTGCTCACCTCTTTGCCTGCTCTTGCATGAGGTTTAGAGGGTGTGGGGCAGTGGAAGGTCTGGGAAATAGAGAATGTTCGGGTGCTGAGAGGCAAAGAGGTAAGTTAGGCTGGTGGATTCAAGCCCTGGCATGGTGGGAGCAAAGGTGTTGATGTGGGCACCTGCATGGACATGGGCAATAAAGTAATTTCTCTGTCTTTGCAGAGCTATGGCCTTGAAGTTTGCTTCTTATTCTGTAGTCACCACTCACTGACTGCAAAATAACAGATGCCATCTGTCCACCATGTCTCATAAATCAGATTTTAATTATCTCGGTGAGAGAGATGTCTTCTGCTGTGTGCTGCAACCAGGTCTGCAGGAGTTACTCTGCAAAATTTCAGTTTCTGAGATGAGCTAGAATCATAGAATCATAGAATCACAGAATCAGTCAGGGTTGGAAGGGACCACAAGGATCATCTAGTTCCAACCCCCCTGCCATGGGCAGGGACACCTCACACTAGATCAGGCTGGCAAGAGCCTCATCCAGCCTGGCCTTAAACACCTCCAGGGATGAGGCTTCCACCACTGTGCTAGTTTGAGCCTAGCTAGAATGTTTTGGTGAGAAGAACAAGATCATAGGCTGAGAAATGAAAACAATGGTGATGTCTACTTCGCTCACAGCCTTGCTGAGATGTGTAGAAAGGAAAAGCAAAACATTAGATAAAGTCACTTTGCTCTGCACTTCGCTTGGGGCACTTCGCTCTGGGCTGTGCTCTCAGCTCTTTGCCTGCTGGGGAGCTGAGGCTGCTGGCTGAACTCCATCTTGCTTTCTAACCTCACCCTCCATTTGCCTTGGCTAATTCACTTTGCTTCTTAATCCTCTTGGCTGAACCTCCATTATTCCTTGGGATTGGGCTGAGGTTGAGAGGGGTAGGGGGAAGGTGAGGGGGTGGTTGAGAGCCCCTCCTGGGGACTCAGGTTTCTGGGAGGGGAGTTGTGTCTGTATTACCTTTTTTCCCTTGTCTATTTCTGTCTATAACTGTATATACTGTAACTATCTGCTTGTACATTGTGCCAGCTGTAAATATCAGCTTCATTCAAATTTCCAGAGCCGGATGAGTCTAGCCTGGGTGATTTCTAAAGTGTGGGGGGCGGGGGATACCCAAACCATCACAACCACCTCCCTGGGCAACTCATTCCAGGGTCTCACCACCCTCATGGTGAAAAACTTCCTCCTAACATCCAGTCTGAATCTACCCATTTCTAGCTTGGTTCTATTCCCCCCATCTTATCACTACCTGACAGCTTAAAAAGTCCCTTCCCAGCTTTCTTATACCCCCCTTCAGATACTGAAAGGTCACAATAAGGTCACCTCAGAGCCTTCTCCTCTCCAGACTGCACAGCCCCAACTCTCTGTCTGTCCTGATAGCAGATGTGATCCAGCCCTCTGATCATCATCGTGGCCCTTCTCTGGACATGTTCCAGCATCTCCACATCCCTCTTGTCATAGGAGCTCCAGAACTGGATGTGGTACTCCAGGTGGGGATCTCACCAGAGCAGAGTAGAGGGGGAAAATCACCTCCCTCGACCTGCTGGCCACACTTCTCCTGATGCAGCCCAGGCTCTGGTTGCTCTCTGGGCTGCAAGAGCCGACAGCTCATACTGAGCTTGCACCCCCAAGTCCCTCTCCTCAGGGCTGCTCTCCAGGCAGTCACTGCCCAGCCTGAATTTGTGCTTGGGATTTCCTCGACCCAGATGCAGGACCTTGTACTTGGTCTTGTTGAACCTCTTGAGATTGGCTTGCGCTCACCTCTCCATCCTGCCAAGGTCTAGCTAGTGATTAGGAGTCCAGCTTGATACTGATGAGGCTGAAATTAAATTTCTTTCATTGTAGATTTCCTGGCTGATGCCAGAAAGTGGCTTAGGCCATGCTTATGTCAGTCAGGTAAAGCGCTTTCACCTCCTGACTGCTTTGTCTCCCCAACATGCTCCCATCAAAGTATGTCTATATCTTGCTTGGGCAGGGGGACTGCCCTGACAAAGGACACATTTAGGATGGGACGAACAGGGGCTCTTCCAAGATCCAGTTTGCTCTAAAGCAACAGATTACACCCATGATGGCATTGGTGTTACTGACTCCTCTAGCACTGTTACACCATTGCTCAGAAGGTAACATTTGTCTCAAGGGCTGCCGGATGTTGCAGTAATTTACAGTGAGCAGTGAAAAAGAGAAGGAAGGTTATTCTTCCCCTGTATTCAACACTGGTCAGGCCACACCTTGAGTACTGTGTCCAGTTCTGGGCTCCTCAATTCAAGAGAGATGTTGAGGTGCTGGAAGGTGTCCAGAGAAGGGCAACAAAGCTGGTGAGGGGCCTGGAACACAAACCCTATGAGGAGAGGCTGAGGGAGCTGGGGGTGTGCAGCCGGCAGAAGAGGAGGCTGAGGGCAGACCTCATTGCTGTCTACAACTACCTGAAGGGAGGTTGTAGCCAGGTGGGGGTTGGTCTCTTCTCCCGGGCAAGCAGCAACAGGACAAGGGGACACAGCCTCAAGTTGTGCCGGGGGAAGTATAGGCTGGATGTTAGGAGGAAGTTGTTGGCAGAGAGAGTGATTGGCATTGGAATGGGCTGCCCAGGGAGGTGGTGGAGTCACTGTCCTTGGAGATGTTGAAGCAAAGCCTGTCTGGGGCACTTAGTGCCATGGTCTAGTTGACTGGATAGGGCTGGGTGCTAGGTTGGACTGGATGATCTTGGAGGTCTCTTCCAACCTGACTGATTCTATTCTGTTCTGTTCTATCCATCCTCTCTATACAGAGCCAGTGAGAGAAATGACAGAAAGTCAGACTTTTACCTCATACAGCTTTACACAATTCTGTAAGGCAGATGGTGCATTCCTTGAATGAAGTGGGCTGCTGAGGATGGTCAAAAGTACTTGAGGCTGCTCAAAAGTACCACGATCTGTCCTTAGGCCCTTCTAACAAAATCATTTTGTATTGAAAACTCATTGCTGGTATGACAGGGAGGCTGCAAAGCTATCTCTCTGTCAGAAGAGAATCAATGATTTGTTTTCTTCTGCCCTTTATGAAAACAGTACCATTAAATTATATTGGTCTCTTTCAAAATGACAGTACCCTCTGAGCACAAGTGGCAGCTGAGCACAGCCTGCGCAGTTGCACCTCTCTTATCCACAGCATCTGTGGGCTTGTTTTACAAAAAAAAAAAAAAAAAAGAGAGCTTAGCAAGGCTTTTAAAAACATGGAATCATAGAATGGTTTAGGTTAGAAGGGACCTCTTGGCTGCTTGGGCATCTGAAACATGAAGCCTGGTGTGTGAAACAGAAAGACTGGCTTCCTGGAGACATCCAAGAGCACCTCTCCTAAAGCCTCTTCCCCAGGTTGATTCTGCTTTTTTGCCTCTATCTCCTGGCAGTCTCCTTGGTCCTTCCCCTGCTTGCTGCTGCTCTGCTGGCACAGGAGGGGCAGTTAATGAGAGATGGCAGAAGCCTGGGCATGAGTCTGAAAAGCCAGAGGGAAACAGGAAAATTATGATGACTTGGGATCAGCTGGAACCACTACATTGAGTTAATGGAGGCGAAAACTGTTCAGGGAGCACAGAGCTTTGCAGGGGATGCCCAGTGAAAACCACCACTGTGCCAGCGCCCCTGACCTTTCCCAGCCTTGCCCCTGTGTCTTCACAGACACAGCTCAGATAACACGAAAGCAGAATGAGTCCACTGGCAGCAGAGTTTTCTTTGGAAGCCCTGCCACTACCTGTGGGCTCCCAGACTTGTGTGGTTTTAGCTACCTCCAAGTAACTACTGGGCAGCTTGCTCCTGACAGTGCCTAGTCTCAAGCAACTGAAGCTCAGTGGAGCGGTCCTGAGCATCACCTGGTGTGCTGTAGCACCATGCCTTTCAGTAGGCAAGGTTTTAAGGCAAACACTATGCACAAAGTTCCAAAACATCTGGAGCGCTGGAGAGCTGGGCTGGGGGAGTAACAGCAGATGCACATCAGGTGGACACTCCTGCTAGAGGTTCAAGTGTGGTTATTTAAGCTCTTTAAATGGAAGTCAGCAAAATCTATTTAAAAAAATGGCACTGTCAATTTACAGTTTGTGTTTCTAAGTGATGTGGTGGGGATACACAGAATCATAGAATGGTTTACGTTGGAAGGGACCTCAAGGATTGCTGCCAAGTTATTTCACGCAAACAGGAGGCTATTTGGTTTTATCTGTTCAAATGTGCCAACAATTAATTTAGTAATCAGCATGTTTTTTGGAGGGATGATTTGAGAAGGTGACAAGGAGGGCCAGGCCCTCAGCCAGTGTAAATTCACACCAGCTAGCTGAAGTGCAGCCAGCCCCATGCTAGTGAAGGGCTTGGCTCAAGCTTCCCTAGGAGGGGTGCATTGAGGAAGGTGCCACCCTTACATGAGGATGATGATGTGGCTCACACACATGCAGATGGTGTTTCTCATACCACCCACAGCACACATGGATTGTCAGTCATCACATTGAAAGTCCTGCCAGTAGTGTGCCATCCTCAAGTTCAGCAGAGAAAAATTAAGTGCTCTTTTATCCACTCAACCTACCCTTAGACCACACAGACACCAGAAGCAAAAATATTGTAGCAATAAATCCTCTATTGATAATAGACAGCAGATAGATAGCAGATATTGATAGTAGCTGAGCATGAGCCAGCAGTGTGCCCAGGTGGCCAAGAGAGCAAATGGCATCCTGGCAAGTACCAGGAACAGTGTGGCCAGCAGGACAAGGAAGGTTATTCTACGCCTGTACTCAGCACTGCTCAGGATACACCTTGAGTACTGTGTCCAGTTCTGGGCTTCACAATTCAAGAAAGATGTTGAGGTACTGGAATGTGTCCAGAGAAGGGCACCGAAGCTGGTGAGGGGCCTGGAGCACAGCCCTGTGAGGAGAGGCTGAGGGAGCTGGGGGTGTGCAGCCGGCAGAAGAGGAGGCTCAGGACAGACCTCATTGCTCTCTACAACTACCTGAAGGGAGGCCGTAGCCAGGTGGGGTTGGTCTCTTCTGCCAGGCAATCAGCAACAGAACAAGGGGACACAGTCTCGAGTTGTGCTGGGGGAGGTCTAGGCTGGATGTTAGGAGGAAGTTGTTGGCAGAGAGAGTGATTGGCATTGGAATGGGCTGCCCAGGGAGGTGGTGGAGTCACCATCCCCAGAGGTGTTGAAGCAAACCCTGGATGTGGCACTTAGTTCCATGGTCTGGTTGATTGGCTAGAGCTGGGTGCTAGGTTGGACTGGATAAGCTTGGAGGTCTCTTTCAACCTGGTTGATACTATGATTTGATGTTCTGCTAGCAGCTTTATCAATGTATTGTTCTGACCAACCACCAAAATGAAGGACTTTCTTGAGCAGACAGCTGAATGTGCAATCTCACCCTCATTACCTGCTCCAAAACATCCTCTTTCTTTCCCACAGATCTGTACAGAATTCAGAATGAGTAAATTATTTCATCCAGTCTACCCCTTCTGTCTCCTGCCTGCTACTCCAGTCTTTTGCTATTGAGGTGCACGGTGAAATCTGCTTTTAAACATGAAGCTGTCATTCTCTCCAGCCAAAACATAAATAATAAAAACTACTCATATACCCATTTTATGACAGCAATAAATTGTTCATAGTAAAAAGTTCTGACAGATAATAAAAAGTAAACAAATACTGAGGAGGTTTGCAGCAGTTTAATGAAGGCTCTCGTACCAAATCTTGGACGCAAAATTACAATCAGAGTTGTTGAAAAAACCCAAACCCAACAACTTAGCTGATGAGAGCTGCCCACCTAGCCATGGAATTAACTGTGGTTTAACACTGAGCTTAAATACTCACTGCACTATAGAAACTAATGTAAATTTTGACCAAGGGACACACACCTGGCTTCCATTACACATATTAAGCATGTAATTTAACCTCTGGAAGTCACTCTGAAGAACACAGAGGTTTCTTATTTATACAATTTTTTAGAAATACTCACAGGAAATAAATACCATTTAAATAGACGTGGAGGGCAATAAAATGGACACTTAGGCACTGGTACAGACTAGTCATCTTCAGCCCTCTACAAACTACATGACAAGTTTTAAACCACAGATGGAGTGGAGAGCAGGGCAGAGCTATACAGGTACTGCAACAGGTTATGTACTACATAAGAGCACATCTGCAAAAGGTCCCAGGAGATTTTTGTTGAAGATGCAGCGTATCCACACCAGGTATATTGTGAAGGGCTTAATGTTTTCTGAGAAGGTGTGATTCTGATGGGACAATATATAAGGCATGTAAGTGTTTTCCCCTTGCTCTTGTATCCAGACTTCATATTTCACTTCTCTGACCTTGAGATATTTCAGGTTCCAGGGGATCTGCCAGGACACAGCCAGTTTAGCTTCGCTTGTGCCCTGGACAGAGGCTTGACATTTGGCATCCCTGACTTTGCCAGGATAGAGGCTACCAGACCACCTCTGCTTCTTCAGCACAGGCTTGGACTTCACGGTCTGCCTGATCACTTGGATGAGAGAGGGGATGTTCACTTTAGTGTCTTGGTAGGCACGGAACAGCCACTCGGGGTTGCGGCAGCAGAGGTGCCGTGGCACCTCTGTGTTCTTCATTATGCGCTCCTGCTCAGCTTTGTCCAGGTGAGCAATGCCACCCTGATCCCAAGGTCTGTCTGGGTAGGTAACGGTGTCTTCCCTGTTGGTGTTCTGCCAGGCAATGTACTGCAAGTCCATGCCTGGAAGGGTTGTCAGGGTTTTGTAAGGGGTATAGTGTTCAGGGTTGATAGCATAAGGAAAAAGCTCCACCACTGTGGCACCCCTTGGCAGGAAGAGAGACATGACCAATTGGGCCCCATGCATGCTGACCAGCATGGAGGCATTGCTGATCAAGCGGACTATGTCAGAAAATGAATGCTCCTCCAGAGAGACAGTAATGGTTTTCATCTGAAACTCCTGAGCAAGGGCCAGGATTAGTTCTGCCTCATTTAGGATAAGTCTGTTGATTGTTCGACTGAACACCACGATGTACTCCTCATTGGAGCTTTCCTCCAAGCTGATGTTCAGCTTCTGCATCATGAATTTGGTGAATTGCCTGATCTCATTACCAGAAACTAAAACGTTAGCCTTTGGCCCTTGGGGCTGGACAAACCCATACTGGTACCAAGTGGTGATCTTGGACAATCCCACATAGGATTTGGTAAAGCAGAGGAGCCTGCCCAGGGTTTTAAGCTGCTCCCTGAGGAGTGGCTGCTTGTTACTCAGTAACTTGTAGAGGTCAAAGTGAACACCTTCACTCCACCCTTCCATGAAGAAGAGCCGTGCCTCCATATCTAGATCAGAGAACTGCTGCATGGTGTAATAAATGGGGAGAAGGTCATCATGAAAGACATGCATCAGGTTGTCTGGGTTGAACCTGTTAGCAATCAGTGCCACATCAGGCACAAAGACTGGCTTTGGCATAAATTTCAGGGCAGCAGCTGGAAGCTCCACAAAGTTGAAGTACTGGGTGTTGTGATCTTCCACGGAAGAGAGGTCAAGCAGAGCTGGCTGGAACCTTCGGGAGCCCAGGTTGGGCAGCATGACTGAGGAGTTGCTGTGAAAGTAGACAAACTCTTCAGCCTCAGTAGAGTAGCAGAGGGACTCAAAGCGGCAGATACGGTCAGTGTGCATCCTACCAGTGCACACCATTCTGGTACCATCCTCCACCAGTGCCTGGAGAGCTGCATGGTAGTCAATCTGAACCTGAGAAAACTCCTGAGACTGCTGCGTGAGGACCAGCTCCTCTTCGATCATGAAGACATATTCTCGCAGTTTCATGTATTTCCACAGCACAGCAGCGAGCACACACATGAGCAGGGCATTAAACACAGCTGCTATGTTCATTCTGTACTTAGAGCCTAGCAGGATGAGAGGTGGGGAATGCAATGGAAAGGGAAGACATCATTAACACTCCTTGACATGGTGAAGGCAAAGACCTCTGAAAAACAGAAGAAGAAAGGAACCATTTAAACATCAGGTTTACAGCTCCACCACTAATCGCATTTTCTGAACTATTCCAGAGAGTCTAGGCTTCTTTATTTTTTTTCGGTATTTTTTCCCCTCCCAGGGAATGAGGAAAAAGAAGGAAAAAGTACCACCCCAACTATATAAAAAGAAAAAAAAAATGGAACTAGAACTGGGAGCTGCTCTACAGGAAGGCTCCCTTTCTCATTTTTATTTCTACCCTTTTGGAAAAGAAAAAGCTATGAAGCTTTGTCAGAAAAAAAGTTATGTTCCCTGGGACTTTGGTTCATTCTTCTTTGTGCAGAACACTGCAAGCACTGGGCCACTCACACAGGGCTTGGGAGATTTAGCTCCTTCTCTTCTTCTGCCATAGGCATTTTACATAGCTTCAAGGACCTGACTCTGCCCTTTACTATGTAGATAATAATAACACTACAAGGAGCACTGCCAAGTATAGATTTTGCTACCCTCCATCCCAATGTGAAATGTGAACATATGGTATTGCATATAACATTCAATATAATTTTACTGGGAGAGGACTCGCAGGTTTATGGACTGCCCTGAGAGAGACTCCCAGGTCTCTCAGTCATTTCTCTGGCTGCAATCTGGAATCAAAGGCTAGCTGCCATCCTCTTCCAAAAGAAATACTGGCACAGGAGAGCAGAGCTCCACTCTTTATGCAAGGAACTGATGTTTCATTAAAGCAATCAAATTTCATTTAGTGAGAGTCTGACTTGCACCATCACAGCCAACCCTTATACAATGGGAAGGTAAAGCACTTCACGTGTTCCCAGTGTTGGTGTTTCCCCAGCCCAACCTGAGAATCCTTCCTGTGATGCTCCAAGGCTTCCCGGTTTCTTTTCTGCTGTGGGAGAGATCTTGCCCCTGTTTTCGTTCTGTGTAGAAACACAATTGGCTTATATCAGAATACTGATTATATTTTCAACTGTGAACTTCAGTTGAAATACTGATTCACCTAGAGTATTTATAGGCTCCAATTTTCATTATGCATCTCATTGCTAGCCAAGCTCTATTTTGGCTCTTATTGCAGTCATGAATCATGAGGAGCTTTAGGAAGGAAAATTTCTGATTGGTATACACCTGATTAGACTGTTTCTAGCTGCAGTTTTTTAAAGACAGCAATTTAAACTCCCTTTGATGAAAGTCTGTAGTGAGGAGAAAACACTAATGTCTCAGAGACATGCAATAGTCCTTTACCATTTGAACCCAGAGATGCTTCTTATATGGCAGAGTGGAGAAAGAAGGTAAAGCGTGTGAATGTGAACACCTCCTCTACCACCAAGGGGGTTCTTTTGACAAGAGTTATTGTAGCCTAAAAGCTCAATTCTTCAATCTGGTTCCTGCATTTTGGAATTGAAAGGAGAATCATTCATGGAATTGAACAGCCTGTGGGATCCATCTTAGAAAGAATTGAAGGTATGTGGGGCACTAAATAATGCCAAAGAAAGAAATGCTAGCTGTAAGCCACACAGATTCAAGAGGCAGTGTCTGGGGATCCGAACAACACATTCATTTCAATTTCAAAGCACCTTTTGCTGTTCAAATTAAGCAGAAATTAAGTCCGCCTTCTTTGTAAGTGGTCTTAAAAACTCATTTAGCAACTCCCTAAAAGCAAACAGCAAATTAAAACACTTGCTGTTATTTCTACCATGGAAAACAAAATGAAAAGGGACTCAAAGTGGTCATCCCATTACCAGAGCAGGATCAATGCTCCCTAAAGCACTCCCAAGACATGCTTATCTCATTCTTAATACTCATTCTTCTCTTCATCCAGTCTCTAGTAGTAGAGACATGAAAGACCATGGTCAGCTCTTTCCTAACACTCAGTTTTTGTTTCTACCACAGCAATTTAAACCAGATCTTGGCCCAGGTGCCACAGATACCCTGCACAGACAAATGATGGCTGTCACATTACCTCTGTCCTTCCTTCGCTATAACGGGATGACTGCTGCTCTTGATGGCTTTGCACTTCTTTGCATATGGACAGTCATGAACGGCAACCTGCTGGGGACAGCAGTACGCTGCTCAGGCTCTGCTAATGTAATCAAAATTTTTATGGGGACAGATCTTAAGTTATCTTGTGGGTACCAGATTGCAAAGCTTCATTTTGCTTATCACTGTCTCTGAAAGACATCTAATGATATCATCCAACTCTCTACCTCTCCAGAACTCTCTAACCTCTCCAGAACAGACCTCTCATGTTGTGACCACAGCTGTAAAAGACTTCAGCAGCATTCCCAAGGACTGCGCCCAAGCAGCCACGTGAAAAGCCTACAGTCATGAAGGAGACCTTTAACAATCAAGTCCTCTGCCATAAGCACACACTTCAGACAAAGAGAAATCTGCCGGCATTGTGAAAGTTGCTTACTGCAAACCAGAAGAGCAAAGCACCTATAAATTCAACAGAGTTAGTACAAGTTAAAGACCTGGCAGAGGGGAAGAGCCACATGGCCTCATTATACCAGTACAGTGCAGAGAATGTGTATGTGTGGGTGCTTCAAAGGCATCAGAAGCCAGCAGCCCATAAAAACACCAATGATACCACCTGCATTTCCTAGGTGGTGGAGAGCTCCACGGACCATTACAAACCTGTTGAGCAGAACAGGCCTATGTGGAAACAGCCTGTCGTAATGTTTCACACCTGACTGATTTGTTC
This sequence comes from Tricholaema leucomelas, assembly GCA_013400475.1. Classification (NCBI taxonomy): domain Eukaryota; kingdom Metazoa; phylum Chordata; class Aves; order Piciformes; family Lybiidae; genus Tricholaema lacrymosa; species Tricholaema leucomelas. The sequence continues at coordinate 21,151 of WAAF01012858.1, forward strand.
CCACCCTTCCAGCTCAAAGGGAAAGGTGTAAGAAGAGTTTCAGAGATGCAGCGTGATGGTCCTGGCCAGTGTTCGGAAGTTACCAAGTTTCATTTCATGTCAGACTGCTGCAGCAATTCTTGCTAAGTGGCTACATATTAACAACGCAGCTTTGCAATGAAAACCACCTGCAACATCCTCCTCCACCTCTTCCCTCACTGCAGTTCTTTCCCTTTCCTGGACTCAGCAGAAGCAACTGTGCATCAGCCAAACAGGAGTCAGGAATGAATTTTAAAAGCTAGCAATGCTAAAGGAATCCATCTTCATTCCTGTTCTTTATTGCCAACTGGTAAATCCTGGTTCATGCTGCTTGGCTGAAAGCTCCTTTTCATAGGATCACAGAATGTCAGGGGCTGTAGGGGACCTTGAAAGATCATCTGGTCCAGCCCCCCTGCCAGAGCAGGATCACCTAGAGCAAATTTACACTGGAATGCATCCAGATGGTTCTTTAATATCTCCAGTGAGGGAGACTCCACACCCACCCGGGCAGCTTGTTCAGTGCTTTGTCACCCTCACAGTGAAAAAAAATCATCAGGTTCACATGGAACCTCCTATGCCTCAACTTCCACCCATTGCCCCTTGTCCTGTCACTAAACATCACCCAGCAGAGCCTGGCTCCAGCCTCCTGGCACTCACTCCTTATATATTTATAAACATTGATGAGGTCACTCTTTAGTCTCCTCCTCTCCAAGCTAACAAGCCCCAGCTCCCTCATGCTCTCCTCATAAGGAAGATGTTCAACTTCTTTAATCATCTTTGTGGCTCTGCACTGGAGTTTCTAAAGCAGCTCCCTGACCCCCTTGAACTGGGGGGCCCAGAACTGGACACACTACTCCAGATGAGGCCTCACCAGAGTAGAGGGGAAGGAGAACCTCACTCGACCTACTAACAACAGCCCATCTAATACACCCAGAATGGCAATGGCCTTCTTTTTGATGGAGGAAGAAAAGGGGATGCAAACATGAAGGGATGTTGCTGGCAGAACTGAAAGCAGAAACTACAGCTACTTGGAGAACTGCCTTAATTCTTTGCCTTGGTCCTTCTAGGGGCAACACAACATACAGTTACAAGCCATCTCACTGTTTACTTTTATATAGCCAGGAGAGGCTGCACTAAAGGGATAAAGGCAAGTAATCACTTGCCATGTCTCCTGGTTTCTCAGTTCCCCAAGCTGAAATCAGCCATTAAGTGTTGCCAGCAGCAGTAGTCCTGGAAGAGAAAATTTCCCAAGAGGTAATAGGTAATGGTGAAATAGGTGAAAGCATTTAGTCATCCACCTCAAGAGAACCACTTCACAATAAAAGAAAATTTCATACCAAACCCCCCTCACAAAATGGGTAAAAGATCTGCCACTCCCTTCCCATGGTGTCATTAAAGAACATCTTAAGAACTGAAAACTACTCACAGAAGTGGCAGGCTAGACACACTGCTATTTACTTTAAGAGAATCATAGAATGGGTTTAGGCTGGAAGAGACCTCAAGGATCATCCAGTTCCAACCCCCTGCCATAGGCAGGGACACCTCCCACTAGAACAGGTCGCTCAAGGCCTCATCCAACCTGGCCTTGAACACCTCCAAGGAAGGAGCAGCCACAACCTCCCTGGGCAACCTGTGCCAGTGTCTCACCACCCTCACTGCAAAGAACCCTTTCCTAACATCTAATTTGAATCTCCCTCTGCCAATTTAAACCCATTCCTCCTCATCCTATCATTACAAGACCTGGTCAACAGTTCCTCTCCAGCCTTTCTGTAGCCCACTTCAGATACCAGAAGACCACTATAAGGTGTCCTTGAAGCCTTCTCTTCTCCCAGCTGTAGAGACCCAACTCTTGTAGCCTGTCCTCAAAGCAGAGCTATCAGAGCTGCAGACCTCTGATCATCTTTGTGGCCTTCCTCTGGACTAGCTCCAACAGTTCCATGTCCTTCTTGTGTTGGGGGCTCCAGAACTGCACACAGGACTCCAGATGGGGTGTGAGGAGAGCAGAGCCAAGGGGCAGAATCCCCTCCCTTGCCCTGCTGCCCACACTGCTTTTGCTGCAGCCCAGCACAGGGTTGCTGTCTGGGCTGCACTCACACTGCAGGCTCATGTTGAGCTTTTCATCACCCCAGACCCCCAGGTCCTTTTCTTCAGGGCTGCTCTCAGCCATTCCCCACACAGCCTGGAGTTGTGCTTGGGATTGCGCCCACCCAGGTGCAGGGCCTTACCCTTGGCCTTGTTGAATGTCATGAGGTTGATCTGGGCCCACCTCTCCAGCCTGTCCAGGTCCCTCTGGATGGCATCCCTGTCCTCTTCAGCAAAGCCTTTGACATCATCTGCCACAACAAGGTCCTGGCAAAGCTGGCATCTTGTGGCTTGGACAGATTCACTCTGAAATGGGTCAAGAACTGGCTGGAGGACAGGGTCCAGAGAGTGGTGGTGAATGGTGCCACATCCAATTGGCAGCTGTCACCAGTGGTGTCCCCCACCGATCACTGCTGGGCCCAGTCCTGTTCAATATTTTTATTGATGATCTCTATGAGGAGATTGAGTCCAGCATCAGTAAGTTTGCAGATGACATAAAGCTTGGAGCAGGTGTTGATCTACTGGAGAGGAGAGCCCTGCAGAGGGACCTGGCCAGGCTGGATGGGTGGGCAGAGGCCAATGGGATGAGATTTAACAAGGCCAAGTGCAGGGTTCTACACTTTGGCCACAACAACCCCAAGCGGCACTACAGGCTGGGGACAGAGTGGCTGAGAGTAACCAGGCAGAGAGGGACACGGTGGTGCTGGGAGAGAGTAGCTGAAGATGAGGCAGAAGTGTGCCCAGGTGGGCAGCAGAGCAAATGGCATCCTGGGCTGGCTCAGGAGCAGTGTGGCCAGCAGGACAAGGGAGGTTCTTCTGCCCCTGTGCTCAGCACTGGTCAGGCCAGGCCACACCTTGAGTACTGTGTCCAGTTCTGGGCTCCTCAGTTCAAAAGAGATGCTAAGGTACTGGAACATGTCCAGAGAAGAGCAACGAAGCTGGTGAAGGGACTGGAGCACAACCCTGTGAGGAGAGACTGAGGGAGCTGGGGGTGTGCAGCCTGCAGAAGAGGAGGCTCAGGACAGACCTCATTGCTCTCTACAACTGAAGGGAGGCCGTAGCCAGGTGGGGTTGGTATCTTCTGTCAGGCAAGCAGCAACATAACAAGGGGACACAGTCTCGAGTTGTGCTGGGGGAAGTTTAGGCTGGATGTTAGGAGGAAGTTGTTGGCAGAGAGAGTGATTGGCATTGGAATGGGCTGCCCAGGGAGGTGGTGGAGTCGCCGTCCCTGGAGGTGTTGAAGCAAAGCCTGGCTGGGGCACTTAGTGCCATGGTCTGGTTGATTGGCCAGGGCTGGGTGCTAGGTTGGACTGGATGATCTTGGAGGTCTCTTCCAACCTGGTTGATTCTATGATTCTAGAAGGGTCGTTCTCTTTTCCTTCTACACATAGGTCAGCATTTAGGCCACTCACACCTCCTGTTGCCCACAGACTGCCTCCTCCCCATCCCCACCACAGTCATCCACCCTCTCATCTCCCAGTGATACTGGAATAACCGCAGCTTTGCTCCATATAGGCAATGTGTCCTAGTTACCAAGGAAATCACATGTATTGACATTTTTTTACTCTGCTTTGAAATGCTAAACCACCATCCTTCAGCAAGAGAAGATGTGACAGCTGATAGACCAGACCCTAGCCAGAAGAGACATGTTTGTAAAAGCAGCACAGAGCTTCTCGCTGCCAAGCTGGCAGAGGGCACCAAACCAATGTCCCATGTGAGAGGACAGGACATGCACTTGAGGACTCAAGACTGGAACAGGAATGAGAGAGACTCCCAACAGGCCTGCAGCAGAGGACTGGACTCAGAAATGAAGATGGAAGCAGCAGATTTCCTTAGCTGAGAATGATGCCAGTGCTGACAGGACAGTGTGGCAGCTGACTTATAGAGCTGCACGGAGATGGGGAGCCCAACACACACTGGTGTAGGGGCAGCTCACAACTGCACCAGAAATAAGCATATCCTGAGGCTCGCAGCTCAGACACAATGGATGCTGCCCCAGAAATAAGAGCATGTGACAGGGGCTCAATTTTTCCAAAACAGATCATAAGCATGAGGAGCTTACCACATTCTCTTCTCCCATGCCCACTCACTCAGCAAAAGAGTCACAGCTTCATCCTCTCAGTCCACCTACTGCTTTTCTAAATAGCGCTGACTAGTCATGAAAGTCCGGACATAGTAGCACCTTCCACCTGTCAGCTGCTGGTCATCTCATCTTTTACATATCATGGAATCAGGATCACAAAAACATCTAGGTTGGCAAAGCTCCTCAAAATCACCAAGTCCAATCTATAACCCTACTCTACAATATTCACCTTAAACAAAATCCCCAAGCACCACATCCAAATGATCCTTAAACACATCCAGGGTGGGTGACTCAACCATCTCCCTGAGAAACTCATCCCTGGGCACATCATCAGGAAGCAGGAAAGCAACAGGAAGCATAGATGGAGACACTGTTCCTCTTCTTAACAAACTGAGGAGATCAGAGTGGGTGAGATGGGAGACGAATTTCTACTAATAGAGTTGGCATAAGGAACTGTTTGGATTCATTTAGGAGATGAGTTCTGTTGTTCTTTTTTTTTTCAGTTGTGAAGCTAGGGTAGGATGAATCACTACTTGAAAGCTATTAATATGATGGACAATGTTTTGAATCTTTTCTCCATTTAAAAAATTACAATCTGAGTAAGAAAATGGAGAAAAGGCCTACAAAGCCCACACAATGAAAAAGACACCACCAACAAAAAGACACAAAATTGTGGAATGGCTGGGGTGGGAAAAGACCTTAAAGATCATCTAGCTTCAACATCCCTGACACGGGCATGGACACCATTCATTATACCAGGTGGCTCAAAGCCCCATCCAGCCTAGCTTTGAACACCTCCAGCAGTGGGACATCCACAACTTCTCTGGGAAACCTGTTTCAGTGTCTCACCACCCTCACAGTAAAGCATTTTTTCATATAATGGTTTAGGTTGGAAGGGACCTCAAGGATCATCCAGTTCTGAACCTCTGCCATAGGCAGGGACACCTCCCACTAGAGCAGGCTAACATCTACTTTGAATCTCCTCTCCGCCAGTTTAAACCCATTCCCCCTTGTCCTGTCATTACAAGACCTTGTCAATAGTCCCTCCCCAGCCTTCTTGTAGGCTCCCTTTCAGATACTGGAGGGCCACGATAAGGTCTCCTCAAAGCCTTCACTTCTCCTGGCTGAAGAGCCCCAACTCTTGTAGCCTGTCCTAATATCTAATCTAAATCTATTGTCCAAGTCCAAGTCCATTACCCCTCATCTTATCACTGCATGCTCTCACAAGGAGTCATTCTTTTTCTCCCCCTTCCTTCCCTCCCTCCCTTCCTCCCTCCCATCCTCCCTTCTGTCCCTGTAAGCTTCCATTAGGTACTAAAATGCCATTCTAAGGTCTTTCTAGAACCTTCTTTTCTCCAGTCTGAACAACTCCAGTTCTCTCAGCCTGTCATCAAATCATAGAATGGTTTAGGTTGGAAGGGACCTCAAGGATCATTCAGCTCCAACCCCCTGCCATAGGCAGGGACACCTCCCACTAGAGCAGGCTGCTCAAGGCCTCATCCAGCCTGGCCTTAAACACCTCCAGGGAGGAAGCATCCACAACCTCCCTGGGCAACCTGTGCCAGTGTCTCACCAC
>WAAF01012858.1:27211-39565 GCA_013400475.1 Tricholaema leucomelas
ACAGCTTGGTGTCATCTGCAAACTTGCTGAGGGTGTACTCAATTCCTCTGTCCATATCACTGACAAAGATGTTACAGAGCACTGGTCCCAGCACTGACCCCTGAGGAACACCACTTGTCACCGGTCGCCAGGTGGACATTGTGCCATTGATCACCACTCTCTGCATGTGACCATCCAGCCAATTCCTTATCCAGTGAGTGCTCCACTCATCCAGTCTGTGCTTTTCCAGTTTGGTGACCAGGATGTCATGTGGGACAGAGTCGAATGCCTTACTCAGGTCCTGTCCTCTAAGAGGAGGCCCTCCAGCTCCCCAGTCATCTTCATGGCCCTCTTCTGAGCCTGCTCAAGCAGGTCCATGTCTTTTTTTAATGCTGGGAGCCCCAGAGGTGAACACAATATTCAAGATGAGGTCTCAGAAGAGCAGAGCAGAGAGGCAGAATCACCTCCCCCAACCTGCTGGTCACACATGTTTTGATTCAGCCCAGGATTCAATTGGCTGTCTGTGCTGCAAGTGTATATTGCTGACTTATTTAGCTTTTCAGCAGCACCCTCGCGTCCTCCTCTGCAGGGCTGCTCTCAGTTCACTCATTACCCAGTCTGTACTTGTGCCTGGGATTGTCCTAGCCTAGGTGCAGCACCTTGCACACATCCTTGTTGAACTTCATGAGGTTTGTATAGGCCCACCTTCCAAGACTGTCAGTGCTCCTCTGGATGGCATCCCTTCCCTTCAGCTGCTGATTGTGCCACACAGCTTGATGTCATTAGCAAATTTACTGAGGGTATACTTGATCCTACTGTCCACATCACCAACAAGAAACATTAAATGGAGCCAGCCTAAATACCAACCCCTGAGGATTGTCACTCATCACTGGTCTCTACTCAGACATTGGGCTGCTGAGTCAACCCTTTGAGTGTAACCATCCAGCCAATTCCTTATCTGCTCAGGACCTCAAAAGCATGATTATGGAAGACAAGGGTTTACTGACAACATGTCTCAAGTGGGACCGCCTAATCCTGCATGTATTAACAAAATAAGAACTGCTGGAGTGTCTACTTAGGCCTCGACAAGCATTTGTTACTAACTGCCCAAGCACTTTCCATTTTCCAGACCTACCTCAGGTTAAAAACTGTCACAAAACGGAAAAAGAGTGTGAAGGCCACACATTTCCAGAGAGCAGCACCACTCCATTGCAGAGAGAAATGCCTCTCCATGGAGGCCAGCCTGGGTTTGGCCCAGCTGACCAGCTCCTCTGCAGAGCCTGACAGGTGTGGCAGCAGTGTCCAAGCAGAACCATCTCCACAGTTCTCAGAAATGCATCATAACTAGAAGTGGACTGGGGCTGCTCCTGCCAGAGAACAAGGTACACCATGGGCAAAAAATGGGCTAAGGACCCTGACCCTTCTTGTTATAGCAACACAGTGGTGGTGGGGGGGTGGGAGTAGCTGTTCTCTCATTGAGGAAATCTTCCCCATTAATACTCCCTACGCTCACATCCATCTCTTGCTAGCTTGGCTTTCCAGGACCAGCACAAGAAAAGCAAAGCATGCAAACATGGCATTTCACACTTCCCTGTCCTGGAGTCCTGTATACCCCAAAATTCCTCTCCCTCTGTGGTTTGACTGGGGGAGGAAAAGGCGTGAAAAGACCTGTTCCCCCTGCCCTGCCCTGCAGGCGTGAAGGGGGGGAACAAGGGACCCTTCGGGCATGAGGGGTGCCTGTGCAGTGCCTGCGCTGGAATAGGGCTGGGGATTGGCTGTGGTCTTTGCGCCTAGGCAGTGGTAACTCGGCTCTTTGTCTAGGAAGGGTATAAATATATTGGGGGGACTTCCCGCCTTGGGGTTCCCACCTTAGAGTTCTCCCCCGCCTGAATAGCTTCTGCAGAAGGAGCCCCTGGCGCTCTGAAGGACAGCTTCCCACCTTAAGCATCCTTTATGCAGGCTCAATAGGCCTTAACGATCCTTGGAGGCTTCTGAAAGACAGCGAGGGCACAAGCATCTGGACCTGCCTTCCTTTCAGCCACCCTGACTTACCTGTGAGTAACTTTGGCTCAGCTTTATTAATAGTGGGGGATGCTATGTTTAATAGCTTAAGCCTTTTCCAACTTCTGACAACCAAAATAGTCAAATCTACCTATGGTATCCTTACAGATCTTCTCAACCTAACTGAATCTGCTAATTAAAAACTAAATTAATTTCTGTATCTAGTTTTGGGGGTGGGTTTTTAGGAAAATAAAATAACTCTATTTTTCTATAAATTCCTGACTTGGCTGCATTAATTCCCTGCCTCCACAACATTCCCTCATAAAATGTCTTCTGTACTTTCTTCCACTCCTGATGCAAGAGGCTTAGCTAAGGCTGCTATATCTGTAACACATACACAGTTTTAAGTACCTATTTCATTCATGCTGAAAGCAGAATTTGCTAGAAGGCAACTCTCCTGATTGGAAGGAGAGGGAGTTAGGATTCAAAAACAAGAATTGGCTTTAACTCCCACCTCTACCACAGCAAAAAAGTGTTTCTTTCACCCTCAAGTCAGTCCCAAGCCTAAAGATGAAAATCCAAAGTACTCAAAACAACCACGGCTAGACGGAGAGGGTAGTGTAACAGGCAGTTCGTTCCAGCCAATCTTTGTTCACCTAAGTATTTCATCAAAACCTCCCAGTTAATATTGGCATTAACAGCACCGTCATGAGTAAAACACCTCTCCTTTTGCCTGGTCTCTTGTTTTCAGTCTCTAAGCAAAATACTCTTGTCTTAAATAAAAAACATGTCAGAGAGCAGCAGGTTCATCCTACTTCAGTGGTCTACCTGAAGCAAAAGCAAAGACAGAGCAAGGGTGGCTGAAGGGAAAATTTACTAAGGCTGCAAAAGTTAATTTGAGAGAATGCAATGCAAAATCCCACAGTACTGAACAAGATGAGCTCTAACCACTCCAACTATGGCTTTGGGCTTTAGCTAGCACTTGTTATTCTCTGTATTTTATCTATCCTTCCTTTCTATATTCTCCAATGGGAAGAGTAACTGTGTTATTTGGATACTGTGACTAGTGCTTACCATCATTTACAGCCTCCCTGTTTCCCATCAGCATGGTGCCGAGACCGCTCCTGTGTGTTGTAGACTCTGGACAAGAGTAAAAATTGTTCAAAACATAGTGCAGCCAATAGGAATAGTAATAATCCCTCCCTGGTTACCACGAGCTCTTCATTAGGCAAATAATCCCAATCCCTGTGTGATCTGGTATAGCTGATCCTGATCTGGCAGGAGGGTTGGACTAGATGATCTTTCGAGGTTGCTTCCTGCCTCTGACATTCTGTGATTCTGGGTTTAGAACTAGTGATCTTTACGGTCCCTCCCAACCCAACTCAGTCTGTGATACTAAAGCAGCACCTGTTCATTAAGAAATACATTTCTGAAAGTCTACAGCATTTAGTCCAGATCAATACATTTTCACCATGAGACTTTTGTTTAAAACTGATAAAACAAGCCCAGCAGTCAAACAAAGAGCGACTACAAAGACTTCAGATGACAAATGAACGACTGACCTCCTTCCCACACATGCACAGCCCTAGAAGAGGCATTCCGTATGAAGTTGGCAGGGTATAAGGAGAAGAGAGGGCAAGGAGATAGCATCAAAAAGCATGCTAACCCCTCTCCCCCTAATATACACTGCAGCCAGGAGCACCAACAAAACTGAATTCAGAGCCATATGCGATCAGCACAGCAAACAGACCACAGTTAAAATAATACAATAATAGCCCTTGGGAGAGCTGCCACTGGTAGATGAGTGTTTGAGCACATGCAGACATACCTGGTGTTGCTAAATAATAGGAAATGGTATCCGGTGCCTCTCTTTCACAGAAGAAAGAAAAAAAAACCACTTCAAAGCTATGCTTTGCAGGTGAATGAACAATTTCCCGTCCTCTTCCACCACCACAAAGAAAAAGAACAAAATTGTATCTACCAGCTCTCAGCAGAGTAACCCGTGCACTATCTGCAGCCTGAACTACCTTTCTCCTCCAAGTCTGAGCATGCTCCATCTGTCAGCAGTATCCTATCGCTCCAGCTGGCTCACCTCAATTTGTTAGCCTCCCAGAGGTCAGCCTTGCATGCAGGATGATTTGCTGCAGTATTCCTGCAAATCCCTAACGGGCAGCCACACTGAAACAAACACCATCGTGCTGTTCCACAAAGCTGAGCACGTCTTGGAAGAGAGACAGCAAGCTGCCTGGGGGAGGATGCATTTTAGAAATCCTGCTTTTGAGTATTATTAATGTCACTACTACTCCAAACACGTCACACAAAAGAACAAAACAGGAGAGAAAGGGTGAAAAATGCCCCTTGCTAGGAAAGTCATCTGAAATGCTTTCTAGGAATTCCCCGGGAAGCGATTTCTCAGATGTGATGATCAACAAATGACTTAGTACTGAAGAAGGCTGCAAGTGCCCTGCTTCAGAGGAACAGTACTTTCAAAATCTTTTACTGTAGAAACAAGTAATTTCTAAATACAAAGGCACAAAACTGAGCCAGAAGCCTTTAAGAGTCGTCTACTGCATACAAGCTGAAGATCATTGAGGCAAAAGCATTTTATATCAATCTTCTCAGGAGAGCTCGAATCTGGGAATTGAGCAGCTTCCTGAAGATGGCTAACGACGCAGTACCAACTAGGAGGATTCCAAGTTCTAGTCCTGAAACTGGATCCACATATGGAATCAGAAGAGCAGCCCAGTTTTGCCCACAGCACTCACCATTAGACTCATGGCAGAAAGTCACATCAAGAAACACTATTATTAGGAGAGAGATCACAGTCCTGTAGGGACATACTTGCAGATAGATCACAAGCAAATAGAAGGCTTGTTGCAAATTTGTTCTCTGTACATTTCCAGGATACATCTTGCTGATTATCTTGGAAGTTTTTTCCTCTAAAGTGAGACAGACAGCAGTGTGAGTGCAGCCCAGAGAGCCAAGCATGTGCTGGGCTGCAGCAAGAGCAGTGTGGGCAGCAGGGCAAGGGAGGGGATTCTGCCCCTTGGCTCTGCTCTCCTCAGACTGCACCTGCAGTTCTATGTGCAGTTCTGGAGTCCTCAACACAAGAAGGACGTGAAACTGTTGGAGCCAGTCCAGAGGAGGGCCACAAAGATGATCAGAGGGCTGCAGCAGCTCTGCTATGAGGACAGGCTACAAGAGATGGTGCTCTTCAGCCTGGAGAAGAGAAGGCTTCGAGGAGACCTTGGAGTGGCCTTCCAGTATCTGAAGTGAGCTACAGGAAGGCTGCGGAGGGACTATTGACAAGGTCTTCTAATGACAGGACAAGGGGGAATGGGTTTGAACTGGCAGAGGGGAGATTCAAACTAGATATTAGGAAAGGGTTCTTTCCAGTAAGAGTGGTGAGACACTGACACAGGCTGCCCAGGGAGGTCATGGCTGCTCCTTCCTTGGAGGTGTTCAAGGCCAGGTTGGATGAGGTCTTGAGCAGCCTGTTCCAGTGAGAGGTGTCCCTGCCTATGGACTGGACGATCCTTGAGGTCCCTTTCAACCTAAACCATTCTCACAGTCTCAGGTTGTGCTGGGGGAGGTCTACGCTGGATGTTAGGAGGAAGTTCTTGACAGAGTGATTGGCATTGGAATGGGCTGCCCAGGGAGGTGGTGGAGTTGCCATCCCTGGATGTGTTGAAGCAAAGCCTGGATGGGGCACCTAGTGCCATGGTTTAGTTGACTGGATAGGACTGGGTGATAGGTTGGACTGGATGATCTTGGAGGTCTCTTTCAACCTGCTTGATTCTATGATTCTAATAGGTGAAATAAGAATGGTGAAAAGGATGGAGAGTTGTCTAACACCAGTGGGTACATACATGTATATGCATTTAAAATAGACTAGAATAGACTTAATTTGCAAGGGACCTACAATGATCATCTAGTCCCACTGTCATACAGACACCCTCAGATGAAGCACAATCATTTTCCATAAGGAAAAAAATAAAAGAATCCCTAGGTTTTTGCTCATGGCAGGTATTACCCTCACTTCCAAAATGAAGAAGTTCAAATGACTTTGAATTAAAAAAAAATAATTTAAGATACAGGGTATGTAAAACCCACCTAGGAAAGTCTGGCTGCTACACAGGTTAGCCTGTCATCTAAACCCTCATTTTAAATATACATCACAGAGAAGCTGGTGTCTGACTTTTTACCCTCCCCAACTCACATTGGATGTATCTGAGGGAGGGAATAAAGGGATTTACATCATCTGTAGTGGTTCACTGCACTATGGAGTCACACTGGGCAGGTGTGTCTGCAATCACTCTTCCGTGAACACTCCCAGCTTACTGTGGGACCCCAGCTCTGAGAAACCTCCTGTTTCCATGCAAGAAAGCAAAGCAGCCCTGCCAATTTAATTTGTGGTGACAGGCTGAAGAATTTGCAGGGCAGTGACAGGCAATATATTTTGAATCACAGTAGCAACAAAGCACAGTACCAAGCACTGCAGTATCCTACAACTTCTGGGGCAGGGATCCACCAGCATTTTAAGTTGGTACAGGTGAAAGGTCCTTCATTCATCATCAAGCACCCTGACCTCACTGAAGTCAGAACTCCTTGCTGGGGTAGACCACTGCATGGGAACAGCCTGCAACCTAGGATGGCACTTGGGTATCTCCTCTTTCCTCCTAGGACACAGATTCATGGCCTCAAAACAGGGACATCCAACATCCAAGCCTCTTCTGCCTGCTGTGGCAGAGACAGTACTTTGTTCCCTGTAAGATGAAAACAGGATAGTCCTGAGGCAGAGATCTAACAGAACTGGGCAGCACAAAGCAACCCCAGGAAAAGCATGACTTGCCATGTACAGTACAAGACTGCAGCAGTGCTGTCAGAGCTGAGAAATGTGCCTATCATTCCACCACACATGCTTAAAAACACAGTAATACTATGGAATTTATAACCTCAGGTTTCTGATTGCCAAATACAGAAGAAAACTAAGCTGAAACAATTCTGCAAAATCAACAGAACATTCTTGACAAAGACAGATCTTCAAAATGAGCCTGCCAAGATGATGAACAAACACAACTGTTTTATCTACTAAACTAAGGCATCACAGAAGTAAACCAGACACTTTCTCATTTCCTGCTCTGAACTCCTTCGTTTATACCTCTGCCTTCTTGGTACAGAATGAGCGAAATATTTGTTGGCCACATGGAAACATTAAAAGTCATTCAGATTGATAGGAGAAGTTGTCATCTACCTCAATATTTTCCTTTCCAGGCCTATGTCACCTCTTTCCACCAACTCAAAGTGGACTTTGAACTCCTTCTTGAGCCTGTGCCTGTCTGAGAGAATCTAAAAGAGATAGAGGTCATTCACAGCTGTTTAGAGAAAATAAATAAATAAAAGTAATAAAGAGCAGATCCACTCTTTGACAGGCCCACTCAGTGTCCCTAGCTTTCCTCCTGACACTAAGGATATTCAGAATTACCTTTCTAATTTTGGATCATCTTATTGCCCTCTGACCTCTTTGAATGCAAAGGTGCTGAAGAATTCAGATATTTTTCCCCTGAATTTTGAAACTTGAGTGGAATTAGATTTGTAGCTGACTTCACTTTAAAAAACATGTCCTGACACTATGCTTTCTGCATTCTGAGAGCTCCATTGCATGACCTATCTTCCACTGACTCCACAGTCCTTCATGAAGCTCTGGGTAGAGACTTTATCAGCAAGACTCTTGATAGCCCAGAGACACCATGGCAGGCTCCCTATCTTAATTTTAATGGAGGAGAAGGTACAACATTTACAGTCTAGTCTTCTCTTTACAAAAAAAGCTACTGGCATTCTGGCCTGGATCAGGAACAGTGTGGCCAGCAGGACAAGGGAGGCTACTCTGCCCCTGTAGTCAGCACTGGTCAGGCCACACCTTAAGCACTGTACCCAGTTCTGGGCTCCTCAATTCAAGAGAGATGTTGAGATACTGGAACATGTCCAGAGAAGGGAGACGAAGCTGGTGAGGGCCTAGAACAGCCCTGTGAGGAGAGGCTGAGGGAGCTGAGGGTGTGCAGCCTGAAGAAGAGGAGGCTCAGAGCAGACCTCATTGCTCTCTAGTGGGGCTGGTTTCTTCTGCCAGGCAACCAGCAACAGAATAAGGGGACATAGTCTCAAGTTGTGCCAGGGGAGGTCTACGCTGGATGTTAGGAGGAAGTTGTTGGCAGAGAGAGTGATTGGCATTGGAATGGGCTGCCCAGGGAGGTGGTGGAGTTGCCATCCCTGGAGGTATTTAAGAGGAGGCTGGATGAGGCACTTAGTGCTATGGTTTAGTTCATTAGAAAGGGTAGGTGATAAGTTGGACTCACAGACCGTAGAGGTCTTTTCCAACCTGGTTAATTCTGTGATCATCTGAAGAAACACATCTCCCATTAAAGAGTAAAAGATTAAGTGTCAAAGTGATCTGGGTAGGACACACTACACCATCAGACACTGTGCTAATTTGAGCCTAGCTAGAATGTTTTGGTGAGAAGAACTAGATTACAGGCTGTGAAAGGAAAACAATGGTGATGTCTACTTCGCTCATAGGCTTGCTGAGATGTATAAAAACAAAAAGCAAACATAGACAACCACTTCTTCTGCTGCTGGCAAGCTCCAAGCTGCATCTGACTATCTAACCTCACCCTCCATTTTTGACTAATCCACTTTGCTTCCTAACCCCCCTGGCCGAACCTTCATTTCTTCCTTGGGACTGGGGTAAGGTTGAGAGGGGTAGGGGGAAGGTGAAGGGGTGGTTGAGAGCCCCTCCTGGGGACTCTGGTTTCTGGGAGGGGAGTTGTGTTTCTGTATTACCNGGGGGATGGGGGGCGGCAGGGAACACCCAAACCATCACAGACACAAACATGGATACAGCTTCCTGTGAAAAACTCACTAACAAACAAATACTCTTGGGCTGTATTCATTTCCACCAGCTCTAGGGCTAGAAACAGGAGCAAGGGCCTCCAAGATCACAGGTAACAATTTAAACAGGACAAAAAGGACAGGGAAGATTAAGTTATCAGCTCTGTCACTATCACCCTGAAACATGAGCTTGACATACTCTGCTCCAAGCACATCTTCCTCCCATCTCCTATCCTCATTTATGCTTGCCATGCAGAGGACTGTGGGGTCTTCTGCATGCCTGAGAGATCCTCTACAGCCACAACTTTGCCTGAAACTGGAAGCCCTGTCAGCATAGACTTGTGCTGAGAAGGGTGGAGGAAAAGTAAGAGAGGTCCTTTTTTCTGTCTGTCAAGACACACAGGGTAATCATAACCAGCAAGTCTCACAGACATCTTAGGAAATAAAGATGCTAATAACACAGCAAAATACAGCTGTTGAAAGGGAAAACATCCTTGAATGTGAACATCACAGGGGTGCCAAGGTATGTAAAAGAAGAGAAATAAAAAATAAAAAACTTGCATTTTGAGGATAAGCACTGCAAATGTCAACCATTTTGACAGATCCATGTAGAAGTATCCAAAGGACCAGGATAAAGATGTCCAAGCATTTCACCACCTTCACAGGATTATGTACCCATTTGCAAGTGAGCTGCAGTTTTCCAGAACTAAGAACAATTTGCAATACAGCAGGACTGCTCCCTGCAGCTGCCTTTGTCCTAAGCTTCCACTTCCTGTTATGTTCAGAGACTTTTGTGCTTTCTCAAAAACCCTGGAGAATAGAAACCTATAGGGCCACGAAGACGATCAGAGGTCTGCAGCAGCTCTGCTATGACAACAGGCTACAAGAATTTGGGCTCTGCAGCCTGGAGAAGAGAAGGCTTCCAGGACACCTTAGAGTGGCCTTCCAGTATCTGAAAGGGACCTACAAGAAGGCTGGGGAAGGACTACTGACAAGGTCTTGTAATGACAGAACAAGGGGGAATGGGTTTAAACTGGCAAAGGGGAGATTGAAATAGATGTTAGGAAATGGTTCTCTGCAGTGAGAGTGATGAGACACTGGCACAGGTTGCCCAGGGAGGTTGTGGCTGCTCCCTCCCTGGATGTCCTCAAGGCCAGGTTGGATGAGGCCTTGAGCCACCTGTTCTAGTGGGAGGTGTCCCTGCCTATGACAGGGGGTTTGCACTGGATGATCTTTGAGGTCCCTTCCAACCTAAACTATTTTATGATTCTATAAAGTGAAGTCCTAGTACTTCATGGAAAGAACTCCATAAGTAAGCAGCAGCAGCATCTACAATCATTATCAAAACAGTGGTTTTGATCCAAGCTGCAGCATATGCTTCAGTTAGCCTCTCTCTGAAAAATGCCTGGAGGTAGTTAGCACAGCAGCACGACAAGAACGTAGTTCAAAGTAAAGGAAAATCTCTGTTCCAGATAAAGGTAAGCCAACAAGTGCAGCTGGAGCAGGAAAGCTTAACCCATGGTGTCCACTCAGAGAAAGGGCACATCCTCCTCTGTACCCGCTACAAGGGATGCATCAGTTCAGACTGAGTTTCCTCAAGCTGTCCAGGTCTGTGGCTGCAGTGAGCACCATGGCATCTCTTTGGAAGCATTTGGAATTAGGGAAAATGGCTGGTGAGATATGAGCAGGTGGACTATTTGCTCAGCCTGGTGGTAGAGCTAAGAGAGGAAGTGGATAGGGTAAGGAACATTAAGGAGTTGAAGAAAGAGACAGATGTGCAACGACACTGTGACCTCCCTGAGGCAGGAACCGGGACAGGAATAGTCACCACGAAACCATAAATTAAAGGCATCCAGCACCCTCTCCCCATCAGGATGTAGGCAGAATCCTGAAAAAACGTAGTGAATGAAAGCAAGTCCCCATTAGGGAAGACAAGCAAACCCTCTCCTTGCCCACCACAAGAAAGAAGAATCCTTACCTTGTCTCTCATTTGATTACAGAATCAGAAGGCCCAGCAGAGCAGAAGTAGCACATGGCTGTGGGCCAGGCATTTACTGGTTTAAATGTTGCTACTGACAGGTGGAAGAAAAGAACACAATATGAATCATGTCTCTCAGCTTCAATGTGAACCACTGCGTGCAATAGGGAAATTTGCTTGTACATTCCAACTCCTCCAGGTGTCATATGCAACAATTTACAGTTCACTAGCTAGTAAGAATTTCTTCATGCCCTTCGCAGCTTGAAAATTCATGGAAGGACTATTGAATCTAGCCATAATCATCGAGGGCACAGTAGCAGGAAGAACAGGTTCAAGTCTGATTTGAGGGTTGACTTTTTTGTGTCAGGCTTGCTATTATATTTATGGTGGGTAATTTTTGCCCCATAAATCTCAGCAACAAAGATATCATTTCCATATGGCCCTTTTCCTCACCTCACCTCACCTCTGTGGCGGTTACAACACTCCTATAAGTAGCTAATATGGCATTTAATACACACATGAAGATGGAAGTTTTGGAGAAAAAGCAGAAAGTAACTATTGGAAGTGGAACATCTGCAAGCCTGTCAGGGGTTAGAGCTGGGCTGGGCACGAGACAAATGACAGACGCTATTAACCCATTTCCTTTCTCAGAGGGGAAAAAAAAGAAGAATAGAATAGAATCAACCAAGTTGGAAGAGACTTCCAAGATCATCCAGTACAACCTAGCACCCAGCCCTATCCAGTCAACTACATCATGGCACTAAGTGCCTCATCCAGGCTTCTCTTGAACACCTCTCTGTGAAGAACTTCCTCCTAACATTCAGCCTATACTTCCCCTGGCACAACTTGAGGCTGTGTCCCCTTGTTCTATTGCTGGGTGCCTGGGAGAAGGGACCAGCCCCCACCTGGCTACAACCTCCCTTCAGGTAGTTGTAGACAGCAACGAGGTCTGCCCTGAGCTTCCTCTTCTCCAGGCTAAACAACCCCAGCTCCCTCAGCCTCTCCTCATAGGGTTTGTGTTCCAGGCCCTTCACCAACCTTGTTGCCCTTCTCTGGACACCTTCCAGCACCTCAACATCTTTCTTGAATTGAAGAGCCCAGAACTGGACACAGTACTCAAGGTGTGGCCTGACCAGTACTGAGTACAGGGACAGAATAACCTCCCTCATCCTACTGGCCACACTGTTCCTGACACAGGCCAGGATGCCATTGGCTCTCCTGCCCACCTGGGCACACTTCTGCCTCATCTTCAGCCTACTATCCAGCAGTACCACCAGGTCCCTTTCTTCCTGGCTGCTCTCCAGCCACTCTGTCTCCAGCCTGTAGCACTGCTTGGGGTTGTTGTGGACAAAGTGCAGAACCCTGCACTTGGCCTTGTTCAGACTCATCCCATGGGCCTCTGCCCACCCATCCAGCCTGGCCAGGTCCCTCTGCAGGGCTCTCCTACCTTCCAACAGATCAACATCTGCTCCTAGCTTGGTGTCATCTGCAAACTTACTGATGCTGGACTC
>WAAF01012859.1:0-18141 GCA_013400475.1 Tricholaema leucomelas
TCTAGCTAGCTTCAAACTAGCACACCATCTATATTTACAACTGTATACAACTTCCATCTTCCAGCTTGGAAGTAAGATAAAGCTATATTTTACAGCAAAGCTTAATTTACAAGCATATATACAAAATATATTTACAACTGTATAATTTACAAGCATATATACAAAATATATTTACAACTGTATACAATTTAGAAATAATATAGAAATCTAATCTTCCCCGCCCCAGACAGAGAAAAAAAACCCAGAAAGGGCCAATGCTACCTTCTCTCTCCCCAGATAGAAAACCAGCACAGCTCACTTGTTTTCTGGTCAGTCAAGGTTAGTGGAGGAGATTAGAGTGAGAGAAGTGAAGGAGCAATGAACAAATGCAATGCCTAAAAGCCTAGAAGGAATTGCTTTTACTTTGTCTTTTTATACCTCTTACCAAACCAATGAATGATATAGACTTTGTTAGTCTTTCACAACCAATGCCCTGGTCATTCAGATTATGTACCAATATCTCTTATTAGACTATTCCAATAAGCCTTAAACTACCACACCAATAGAGCTTAGCTTCCTATTTAGTGAACTCAGAGGAAGCCTAGATAGTATGGTTAGTCTTGATGTTGACTCTTGCATGCAGATTTAGTAAATATTTGTATTTAGGCTTCTAAGTTTTCCAAAGCAACTCGAGTGATTTCAGATGCATTGCAAAAATGCATTGCAGAGCATTGGTGTCAGTACATAAATGCATTTTTCAGAATGGTTTCCTTTCTATGTTTAGGAACAAGTTCTTTACCATGAAGGTAATGAAACACTAGAATGTGTTGCACAGGGAGGTATTTGAGGCCCCATCCCTGGATATATTCAAGGTGCAGATCAATGGGGCTCTGGGCGGATATCGTGCAGTGAGATCAGAGAACTGGCCCAGACAGCCAACCATGTGCTGGGCTGCATCAAGAGAAGTGTGTCCAGCAGGGCAAGGGAGGTGATTCTCCCCCTTTACTCTGCTCTCGTCAGACCCCACCTGGAGTACTGTGTGCAGTTCTGGAGCCCCCAATACAAGAAGGACGTGGAACTGCGGGAGCGGGTCCAGAGGAGAGCCACGAAGATGATCAGAGGGTTGGAGCACCTCTGCTATGAGGACAGGCTGAGAGAGTTGGGGCTCTTCAGCCTGGAGAAGAGAAGGCTTCGAGGAGACCTTATAGTGGCTTTCCNTAAAAAAATGATTGAATAGTAATTTTCATCAGTTCCTACAAATCTACCACAGATGGAATGAATTTGGAACCAAGGGACACCTTAATTGATGATTCCTTGAGAAGTTGGTATGGGCATGTCCTGGAGTCCTCTATACCACAAAATTCCTCTCCCTCTGTGGTTTGAATAGGAGAGGAAAATGCATGAAAAGACCTGTTTCCCCCCCCTGCCCTGCAGGCGTGAAGGGGGGGAGCAAGGGGCCCTTCCGGCATGAGAGGTACCCCGTACAGTACCCACGCTGGAATCGGCTGGGGATTGGCTGTAGTCTTCGCGCCTAGGAAGTGGTAACTCGGTTCTTTGTCTAGGAAGGCTATAAATATTGGGGTTCCCACCTGAGAGTTCATTCCTGCCTTGGAGTTCTCCCCCGCCTGGATAGCTTCTGCAGAAGGAGCCCCTGGAGCTCCAAAAGCTCTGAAGGACAGCTTCCACCTTAAGCACCCTTTATGGTTCTTAATGATCCCCGGAGGCTTCTGAAAGACAGAGAAGGGACAAGCATCTGGACCACCCTTCCATTCAGCCAGCCTGACTCATCTGTGAGTAACTTTGGCTCAGCCTTATACTGATAGCGGGGGATGCTATATTTAAAAGCTTAAGCCTTTTCCAACTTCTGACTTCTAAAATAGTCAAGTCTACCTATGGTATCCATGCAGATCTTCTCAAGCAACTGAACCTGTTAATTACAACTAAATTAATTTCTGTATATAATTTTGGGGGTGGGTTTTCGGGAAAATAAAATAACTCTATTTTTCTATAAATTCCTGACTCGGCCACATTAATTTCCTGCCTCCATAACAGGGCAGTGAACAGTTTTCAGAACCCATGAATTATTGAGACAGTGATACATCAGTGACTGAATGAATAATGTAGTGATCAACATGGTTTACTTAAATTTAGCTTAACCTTTTCTTCCATGAGGGAGCAAGAAAAGAATAATTGACTCAGTTAAATTATAATCTTAGAAATGTTGATCTGTAGCTGGGTTTGTCATAGATTAGGTTTCCCTTTCCCACATAGATGAGGAAAGGAATCTAAGTTTGAATTCTCTGTACTAATAGTGACTGTAATAAGCCTACAAATTATGCAAGGTAGAAGGTTCTGTGGAGCAAGATTCTCAGCTAAACTCAGAGGATTAGTTTGGTGTTCCTATTTTCTTAAGCACTGTGTATATATTTTTCTCGATGCAACACATTAAACCTCTCCTCCACACAAAAAAAACCAAAAACAAAACACCAAAAAACCCCCAACAAACAAACTCCAAAGGAGATGAAGAAAGAATGACCCTTTACTTGAAAAGTGGTTTGGATCAGGTCTCCACCGTACATGATAAAAGAATAATATATGGCATAACTTTAATTAAGCCAGAAATTAACATAACTAATATAACTGTTGCAATTGACTGGAAGAAATTAGTGTTTCATAGGTCACCTGAATTGTCAAGAAGCAGATTTCCTTGTGGTCATCTGAGCTGTCTGTGAGCATTACAATTCCTTGCTTGTTATTTTGTGCAAGTGTAAAAAAAGAGTTCAGTTTGCGTATTTTTTTCCCCCCATTTTTAAAAGTAAATAGCATATGTCTGTTGAACAACGCAGCTCAAAGACCACGTTAAATTAGCAAAGCCAAATGGCCACATTGATCATGCATGTGAGGACAGTGATAAAAAAAAGATTTTGAAGACTACAGTTCAATAAGATGAAACATTTTCCCAGGGCCAAAGTAATTATTGGAAATGGAATTTAGTTATTCGCATTGCTCAGATTTTGCAACACTAGGCAGAGTAACATTCAGATAGGTCTACAAAGGGAGTCCATGGAAATCTGAACAATATTGGAACACAAATGGTTTCCAGTTTCCAACTGCTGAAGTAATTTAAAAGTATTATTCTCTTATGTGTTTGAGGAAATGTTATCCTCTATTCAATATTCTGCAAAGTTTACAGGATCAGCTTTATAAACTATCTTTTGTATTTTTGCTGCTGGACACTGCACCTTGGACTGTTCTCCTGGATGAAGAGGCTGGGGACAGCTAAGGGTTTCCCACAGTGGCAGTGTTCCAGTGAGTTCTATGGGGACCAGGGAATGCTCTCACACATGAGTACCCTCCTTTGGGTATAGTTTCAACACTTTATTATATCTCAAATACTAAAACCATAAAGAGAAAGGTATCCTGGAAACTACAATGCTTATAGCTCACATATTAAAATCATAGAGAGAAAGGTACATGAGAAGGAATGCCAAGTAACTCTATTGATCAAATAGCAGGTTATACTCACCCTATCCAACTGACCAGCTACCATCACCATCCTGTGCCGTGTAGATCGTAGGGCTGGCAGGCACTTATCTTCTTAACGTAGGCATCTCCATCAGGAACTGCACCATCACGGTGGTAAGACTGGTGCTGCTCCAACCCAGCCACCTAGATTCCTGGTATATATGTGTTCAGAATTCTGTGACATATGGCCAGAATGTCCCAGAAGGCCAAACAAAGGAGAATGGAGCTCCTTCTTTATTTTGGAATCTGTTACATACCATCTTTCCCAGATGGGAGAAGCGAGAAAGTAGACAAAAGTTTTGGCACCTCTCAGTCTATTACAGACTCCATAATTGGCCTTGTTTTTCAGCTTGCTTTGTTTTGTGATAAACACAGGTCACAATACTAGGCATGTGCATCTTCCTTTTTTGGAAAAATAATTCAGGATTGGTTCTAGGAGTGGTTTTACCTGTTGCTATTAGTCAAAGACGCTCACCAAAAATGCTTAAAACCCTAGCAAACTTGCTTGTTTGGTGCTTCTGCTTTTGTTTTGTTCTCTACCTGCTTCCCTTACAAGCCTCTGTGTGCCATGACACTTTTCATCGCATGTTAAGTGGAGACTTGCCTACGACTGGCAGCCTGACCTTGCCTGATCAAGCCTGAATACAGGTAACAACCCAGCAACGACCTAGCAATTAGTTTCAACATTGGGACTTGCTGGCCAGCCACTCCGGCTTGCTGTGCCAGTCTGAGGGCCGGCTCCTTGCTATACACAGCACTCAATAGGATTGCTCCAGCCTGCAAACCTGGACCCTGCTTTGCCCAGGTGACTGACCACCCAATGACTTCCTGAGATCCATGGAAGACCTCTCTCGTGTCTGTGGGCCTTCTCAGACGGTGTGCTCAATTTGGACTGAAAAAGCAGCAAAGCACCATCGCATCAATACCACGTGAAGTCCACCACCTGGCTTTCACTATATATATATTTTCCTGTTTATGCTTTTGGAGCACAAATATTGAGACTTTTGACCAGTGAGTACCGTAACTCTCTTTACTCAACTTTGTAAAAGTTTATGCTTAACCTTTCAACGGCAGTTTGTGCTGCCAGTCTCTCTAGTTATAAACCTTTCTAAAGATTTTTCCTAAATCATTTGACTATATATATATATATATATATACATTCTGCAAAACAGTTTTACTAACTGCGTCATAGAATCTGTGTGTGTAAATTGTAAATAAGTTTGGGGAAGTTTTCTTTGTATAATTAATAAACTATTTATTAATTTTTTTACATCAGCCTCATTACAATTCACTCCTAACCCACATTCAAACCCCTCGTTAACAATAGGAATACAAATATATTTCAGGAATGTAAACATATGCATAAGAATACAAATATGATGTCAAAAGAGACACTGCGTACCTTCAGAAGTAGGGTCCTAGCCCTCTAATTATTCTTCTAACAGAGACTAATAATCTACTCTTCTTTTTAGGGATCTCACTGCATTAAGTGGACTTTAAGAGATACATCCTGACTTTGAGGAAGCCATGGTTTGTCAGGACCAATAGTATGGGTAATGCAAATGATAGGACAGATAGATAAAATTATTTTAACTGGAACAGAGATGACCCTGTATGGAATTTAATTCAACTTAATTTATCTCTGGTCTTTGATGGGACCTCAAGGATGACCAGAAACTTGGTTATAATGCAGGACTTCTTGGCTGTAGACATAAGAAAGGAAGAAAATCTAACGTGTCATTTTCCTTAGACCTCTGCCTTAATTACAGGGTCATGCTGCTACTCTAAGAATACTCTACCACTTTTCAAAGATATAGGGTAATTCTGTTCAAAGGCAGATAAAGGAAAAATGCTGTAAGGGAGAGAGGCAAGCACGAAAGGGAGAGAAGCAGATATAAGTGGGAATTATAAATGAAATATTATTATGTAAGGCCAGTAACAGATTTTCACTATAATTAAGATGGATTACTTTAATAATCCTTAAGGGCTTGATTCAGAACTGCATTACAATACCCCCATTTATGTGGGGCTTCTACACTCATTATCTCTGTGAGGAAATCACAGGTGTTTAAATAAGGAAGGAAAAATTCAGAGATTTTATATTTCTTCAAGCAGCTTCCTCAGGTTTGGAGAGCTGTGTGGCTGCCTCAGATGTATGTGCTTAGGAGAGTGCCTGAGCCTTGATAGCAATCTTGAGAAGTAATTATCCTTTGTAGATTTTACACCTGAACATATATATAGGGCATGTCAATTTCACTAGGAGTAAAAAAAAAACCCACACAAAACCTTTTGTGCACAGAAGATATGCTGTTTTGATTAATGAACTACAGAACTAACTTTCTTCCTACTACAGATGTCAGATGTGCTTTAAAAATATACTCACTTTCCTTGCAAACACACAGTATTGGAAAAATATTGCACATGACAAGTGAGGCCAGGACTGTTTAGGAAACCAGAAGGCAAAATTTCCATTTTCACAATAACATTTTAATGTGAAAGTGAGAAAAATACTAAAGAATGATAAAACTTTGAAGGAAGATTATGATATTTCAATGTAAGGTTATAATCTGTACTTTTGTTTTAGTAATATCTATCCTGTGCTTTGATTTTTTGTAAGAGGAAAATAGTGGGACTATCACAACATCTGTAAGCTGATGGGCTACCCCTACCATTATGCTGTAGCTTAATTTCCAAATATTTGGAATCCAAATGATTTCTCAGCTTAAGGATGAAGACCTCCTTGGTGAACATGATTACAATCATAGAATCATATAATCAACCAGGTTGGAAGAGACCTATCACCCAGCCCTACACAATCAACTAGACCATGGCACTAAGTGCCTCATCCAGTCTTTTCTTGAACACCTCCAGGGACAGCAACACCATCTCCCTGGGCACCCTGTTCCAATGGCAGATCACTCTTTCTGTGAAGGACTTTCTCCTAATAATAAGCCATACCTTCCCCAGCACAATTTGAGACTGTGTCCCCTTGTTCTGTTGCTGGTTGCCTGGGAGAAGAGACCAACACTCACCTGCCTACAACCTCCCTTCAGGTAGCTGTAGACAGCAATGAGGTCATCCCTGAGCTTCCTCTTCTCCAGGCTGCACAACCCCAGCTCCCTCAGCCTCTCCTCACAGGGCTTGTGTGGGAATGCAGTGTGAGAAGGAATGATAACAGCCAGTATGTGACCATTTGGCTTTGATTCCTGCAGCTTCAGGATGCCTCCTATGGGGAGGAAAGATAGTGGGACACCTGATTAATGAGAAAAAACAAGGCCTGATGTATGTAAAAGACTGGGCTGTATTAGACTAGATTATGCTAATGTGTAGGTGTGTGCACTATGCTCTGGACTCTATGACAATAAATGTCTCCAGTGGGATTCACTTTTAACTGTGTGGAGTGCGTGTGTCATCCCTTGCTGGCAGGTGGTGATTTATAATGCATTCCTGAAGGAAGATTTGTGGTGCAAGGGACAGCCACTGTTGGTGGGAAGCCCCAGCTAAGAAGCCAGCATGTCAGGACCGTGACCAGGCCACAGCATGTGCACTGCAGAGAGAAGAAGCTGACCACTGCAAAGGGTACCTAGGTAGAAAAAGAATAAAGAAAAAAAAAAGAAAGGAAAAACAGGAGCATAACTAAAGAAGGCGGCACCATATTAAAGCTCTTCTCACATATCCTCTTTAAGAGAGAGGCAAAATATGAGGATAATGTCCTCTGAAGATTATTATTGTGGTACCAAGACCATGGGTTCCCGACTGACCCAGTGAGTGCCTTTGAAATTGACACCTGGGACTGGATAGAGAAAGCCTTGTGGGACTTGATAAGCATGGGTGATAAAGCCACAAATGATCTGGTGACCACCTGGTGATTTATTTTTGATTCATTACAAACTTTGAAAGCTGAGAAAACTGTAGCCAAGGGTCCATTCACAGCCATGAACTCTGATGGGAATAAAGTTGAGAAGAAAACTGAGGCATTCTCAATACAGATTAAAGTTTTTGCCTCAGACCCTACTCAGTATACACTCCCTGAGGATGACGATGATGATGAATGATCATCTAGCCCCTTTAGCCTCCCCTTGCCCTGATGGAGGTAGATCCCACCCCTGCATTGCCCACCGATATTGATTGGTATTTGGCTAATATACCGAAACCTCAAGCCAATGATCCCTCTGCTCCTACCACCCCAAAGTCCAAGGGCTTTCATCATGCCCCATTGTATCCACTGCTTCCCCCTTCTACACCCCTGATGCCTGATCCTCCACCATCTGACTTTCCACTGCTGATTTGCCCTGATCATCCAGATGCACTGGGATGATCAACTTCTAAACAGGCTGCAAGAATTAGAACATTAGCAAAAACTTCAACAGCACTTCGCAGAAAACAGGGGCTGAGCCCTGCAGGAGCTTCAACAGCGATATTCTGGAGAACATAGGCAGGATGGGCGTGGTAGGAATCCTGTCACAAAATGGCAAGGGATTGCAAAAGACAATTACTTGAAGGTGTGGTTTTAGCAGCACCAGTGTCATCTGCTTACTCTGTAATGCTGGGGTGGGGCAGGAAATAAGGGAAAGAAAATAATTAATTGCTGGACTCCATTCCCCTGGGAATAGGTTAAAGAAGTCAGGAAGTCAGTATTACAGTTTGGGTTGTGATCACCATACATGCAATCATTTACTAATAATATATTTGCTACTAACCTAATGACTCCATCTGATTCTCGTACAATGATGCAAAGGATTGTAACACAAATGCAACACGTTATTTGGCATATGCATTGGTATGATTCTGTTTCCACTGTGCTAATTCAAAATCTATATGGGAGGATAGTGACCCTTTAAAAAATGCTACTTTTAACATGGTCACAGGTCAGGGGGAATTTGCAGATGTGCAGAGGCAAGCTATATTACAGACATTTGTTTTTCATCAATCAATGAACCTTGCTAAGGAGGCTCTGAGAACTTTACCACAGGATGGAAAAATAATACGTCTGTTTACTGCCATGAAGCAGGATGCAAATGAAAATTATATGTCCTTTTCAGATTGATTGCATGGAGTATCAGAGAGATCACAGTTGGCCAATGTGGCTAGGGAAGCTATACTTCTCTTATTAGCAATAGAAAATGCAAATGCATCATGTAAGTGAACAATTCAAGATTTACAGAAAAGTGCGTCTTTGGTTGATATGATGGAGGTTTATGCCAGGGTGGCTACAGGTGAGGAGCATGCTAATTTCATGGCTGAAGCATTTGCAGCAGCAATAAAACCACTCATTCAGCAAGGCGGAGGATGCTGGCATTGCACCACCAGAGTAACAATTGTAACACCAATGTGATTAGATAATTGTTCTTCATTTATTTCTGTGAATACAGCGACTTATATGCTAACTTGGAAGAGGCATGCATAGCTAATAGTTAGGATTGGTACATGTGGAAGATACAAATAGGTTAAACTTATATAAACAACCTGTAGGGTCAGCCTCCTGCAGCTGGTAGACCCTGACTCCTCACAGCTGCATGTGGGGGGCTGTTATTCACCGTCTCAGTTACTGCCTCCAGGATGGACTCAAGGACACTCTGCAGCACAGGATTGCTCATTGTTTATCAATTCATGTTCTTCTGTTAGCAAGAAATCTGTCCACAATTCCCTCTTTTTCTTTTTGAGCAACCCAGGCTTGATCTGCAATTTCACACAGGCTCTATTCAACACAGGAGTAAGTAATACAGCTACAAATCAATAATATTAAAATCAGAAAGAGAATGAACCTGTTAGAGCTTTTTTAGTAGCAGTAGCTTAGCAAGCCAACAACCCAAGCTTTATCTAACAACCCCAAAAGCTTTTCCTGCTGCTACTTCTGGTGCTATGAAAGCAACAGTAAGTCATTGGTTCAAAAGTCCAAAAAGATCCAGACGATCATCACAGTCACAGGAGAGTGCATCTTCATTGGGCTCTGTGTAGATAGTTGATGTTGTAGAATCATAGATGTATCTAGTTGTCCAATATTTCTCAGACTCCCATTGTTCTGGATTCACTATAATTTTCAGGAATCTTGATATTTTCACCACACTCCTTTGCTACGACCTGCGTCTGTTCTCTATTGTGCTCAACAGCTACTAATTTCTGAATATGATACAAAAGATATGCCCTATATGTTGCTTCTAGGCTTTCTACTAGGCCTAATTCCCACAATTCCTCTATTTGTTTTAAAAAATGAAGGCAGTGTTTCTCATCCTTTTGCAGGGCCCTTTGCAAAAAGATAACAAGCACTTTGCCATCTTTGCCAGTAAGTGGGTTTGGCCCTTATAACAGAAACTACACTGATCTCTATTTTGCAGTGTCCCAGGTTGAGGCTATAGGGTTAAAAAAGTTTTCTGGGGACTAGAAGGTTGTTATTCAATCCCATAATCCTGTTATCTCTTTATAGACTCACAACAAGGTCAGTTTGTTCTCCTTTCCTCCTCCTCCTGCCCTGGGTGTGTGGCAGGAGCCAATCTATCAGGAACATTTAAGCAGTAGGCCTCTTGGCTGGCAGAGGCATTGAGGGGGGAGAGGATTGGAGCACTGGGGAAGTTTAGATTTAGTTTTTTGGGGGATGAGGAAAACTTCAAGGGGGTTTGCCATGGATGGGGAAATTTCTTTGTAAGATCTATCGCTGTATTTCTCTCTAAATACAATTCTGCATTTTTCTCTCCAATTTGATTTGAGAGTTCAATTTCTGTCGCCTATCTTTAGAAAACCCATGACATGCAGTTGTCCATTCATTAAAGCAGAATTGCTGAAAGCTCTTGAAAATACTCAAATTCATTAAGCACGATCAAGACCTATGATTTATACACACACAACCATTCAAGTTCTTGCCACAGTATCTTCCATCTGAGCGAGACGCCTGCTCACTGCCAAAGCAGGCTAGTCATAACAAGCTGGTATCCATCAAAAGCCTGTGAACATAAATGAATGAACAAATGCACAAACAAATACAAAAATAGGTAAAAACACATTGATTTCCTAGGCTAACAAATCCATTGACCTTGTCTAGGGTGAAATTCTCTGTATGATGTGACTAGAGAAATCTCAAATTTTTTCTTCTTCTTTTCTTCTTTCCTCCTTTCTTCTCTCTCCTTTCTCTGTCCCTCCTCTCTCTCTTTCTCCCCTCTTTTTTTTTCTTTTGTTTTTTTTTTTTTGTTTTTTTTTTTCATGATCCTAGTGCTATGTATATATACAGAAAAACTTAAGAAAAAATTTTAAAATATCCCTATATCCTAAACCCTACAATTTTCATATTATAAACCCTTAGCCTTAACTATATCACCTATCAACTGAAAAATCTATCAACTGAAGGAAACTTGAGAAAAAGCAAAGAAAATCCAATAAATTGATACCATGGCATCCAGGAAAAAATAAAGGACCTTAGAATCAGCACAAAAGTATTATGTATTAACCTATACATTCACATAACAGTTTCTTACCATATAATAGCTACCAGTTACTTAACACACTGCTAAAATTATCCCAGAACTGTAGTACAATTAATAACCATTGAACATCTTATCCAGTAAACTCTTAAACCCTAAAATATATTACAATCGAAAGCTATCAAAATGCAGGACTGTCTCCTTTAAGAACAAAGCTGTGCTTCTCCTGGGCAGATAAACAGCAGAGCTGCAAAGAGAAAAGGTGGGAGGGGGGGCACGCATTCCCAGCTCAAGCTGGTCTGCACACCAGGGGCGGGGGGGAAAGGCTGGGGCGGGGGGGGCTGCAGGTGAATCCCATGGGGGACGCCACTTCCATGGCTTCCCAAGTAGTGCTGGCATGGCTAAGAAGATTCGCCTCTCTTGTCTTGCCCCTCCACTTTCTTCTGTTGTCCCTCAGGGCCTTTTACTCACCACATTGACTATTTCCTGATGGCTGTTTCTTTGCTTTCCCTTCTCGTACTTCAGCGTTAGATTTGTAGCTTCACCAGATACAGCCTTCTGATGTTTACTCTAAAAACTTCTCTTGTTCCTGCCAGACCTCCATTGTTGTAGGTCATGGCCAGAAAGAGCTTGCCATGTTGTTTAAGAAGCTCTTTCATAAGTTGGTAAATATCTCTCAGACACTCAGACAGAAGGCAGAAGCAAAGGTAAATAAAAGCAGGAGCTGAGCGACTTAACAAGGCTTTGTGTGTGCCATTGATGCGGTAATGTGGACACCTTTGCTTGGAGCAGCTTGCATATGCAAATAGCCTAGCACTCTGAAGCAACAGACCCCCGTCCTGAGCTGGACTCAGCCCTCTAACTTATGGAGTCTGTCAGGAAGCTCTATCAGCTGTGAGTCTCTTCTGCTGGGTTCGTTCTGTTGGGGGGAGGGGCGAGCTACACAATTCCCCCTTTTCTTTTCTCTTGAGCAACTCGGGCTTGATCTCCAACTTTGCACAGGCTGTGTCCGACAAAGGGGTAAATAATACAGCTACAAATCAATAATACTAAAATCAGAAAGAGAATGAACCTGTTAGAGCTTTCACTAGTAGCATTAGTTTGGCAAGCTAACAACCCAAGCTTAGCTAACAATCCCAAAAGCCTTTGCTGCAAGCGACAGTAAGTCATTTGTTTAAAAGACCAGACGGTCCAGATGATTGTCACAGTCACAGGAGAGTGCATGTGTACCACATCTTCATTAGCTCTGTGTGGCAATCGATGTTGTAGAATCGCAGATGTATCTAGTTGTCTGATATTCTTTCTCAGACTCCCATAGTTCTGGATTCACTCTATAATCCTCAGGAATCTTGATGTTTTCACTACACTCCTTTGCTATGACCTATGTCTGTCTATTGTGCTTAAGAACTACTAATTTCTGAATATGATACAAAAGATATGCCCTAGATGTTGCTTTCAGGCTTTCTATGGGGCCTAGCTCCCACAGTCCTTTATTTGTTTTAAAAATTAAGGCAGTGTTTCTTACCTTTTTGCAGGGCCCTTGCAAAAAGATAACAAGCACATTGCCATCTTTGCCAATAAGTGGGTTTGGCCCTTATAACAGGTGTTAAACTGATCTCTATTTTGATGTTACCCATTCATTAAAACAGAATCCCTGAAAACTCATGAAAATACTCAAACTTGTTAACCAGGATCAAAGCCTTATCACCTATACACACACAACCGTTATGTCAGTACTTCTTTCAAGTTCTTACCGCAATATCTGCCATCTGAGCAAGACTTCCTGCTCACTGGAAGAAAACATAAATGAACAAGATGCACAAACAAATACAAAACCAGATAAAAACATGTTAATCCCCTAGGCTAACAAATCCATTGGCTTTATCTGTATGATGTAACTACAGAAATTTCATTTTTTTTCTTCTTCTCTCCTTCTTTCCTCTCTATTCCTTTTTCCTTCTCTTTTTTTTTTTTTTGGTTGTGGTTTTTGCATGATCATAGTGCTATCTAAATATACAGAAAAATCCTAAGAAAAAATATCCTACAATATCCCTATATCCTAGAATCCTACAGTTGTCATATTACAAACTCTTAGCCTTAACTTTTAAAAAAATATATCAATTAAAGGAAACTAAACCATTAAATTATTACTGAGGAAAAACAAAGAAAATCAAGGAAATATTACATTCATGGAGCTTCTTGGAAAATACTCCGGTATCCAAAAAAAAACCCAACAAACCTTAATCACAACTTATTGTGGTGGAGAGTCCCAAAGGTCACAAAGTGGGCTTGAGCATGTCCTGTCTTGTCTGAACATGTTTACCTGCCTGTCTCCATTGAAGCCAGAGGTGAGAAAAGTAGGACAAAAGAAACCCAAAACAACCTAATCTGGTTTAGTCTGGTCGCATAAGAGGGGTTTCATAAGCCCCACACCCCTATCGCGTGCAAGGTGCATGTGCCCCCATGTAGGAGGAGAACAGCTTGTGGGTTCTTCCTTTTTTGGGTATATTTGGGTGATTGTCAGAAAGTGATTGGGTAATATTGTGGCCAAAGAGACCATTGGTCTTGGACATTGGTCTATAAAAGGGTATAAACAGGTGAATAAGGTGCTTGCATGCTAGTTCGTTCACTCATTTGCTCGCATGCCACCTCAGCCTGCTGTGCCAGCCCAGAGAGGATCGCTGACCCCTCGTGCACCAAATCAGGCTACCTTAGCCTCCAGCCTGGATCCTACTCTGCCCAGACAGCTGAACATCTGATGAACTTCTGAGAAGCCAGGGAGGGACTTGCCCATGTCCGTAAAAATCTCTTCAGACTGCAAGCCAGCAGCCAAGCCACATCAAAGCCCACGTGGAATTCACCACAGAAATTCTACTGTATATTTTCCTGTGTGCGCTTTGGGCCACAGACATTAAGACTGAGGACTAGTGAGTATTCTGATTCTCTTTATTCAAGTTGCAAAAAAAATTTGGTTAATCTCACAAGCGGTGAATTAAGCTGCAAGACTTTCCATCCAAGACATTTCTAAAACCTTTTCAAAATTCCATTGTATATAGACATTCTGTAAAATAGTTCTGCTAACTGCATCCAAGAATTTGTGTGGATAGTTGTAAATAAATTTGGGGGAATTATCTTTGTATATATTAATAAATTATTTAATAACTTTTACATCAACCTCATTGTATTTCACCCCAAACTCAGATTCAACTAGCCCCCTTCATAACACTTATACCTTACAAAACAACTCTTACCATAATCAATCATAGAATCATAGAATCATAGAATGGTTTAGGTTGGAAGGGACCTCAAGGATCATCCAGATCCAATCCCCTGCCATAGGCAGGGACATCTCCCACTAGAGCAGGCTGCTCAAGGCCTCATCCAGCCTGGCTTTAAACACCTCCAGGGAGGAAGCATCCACAACCTCCCTGGGCAACCCATTCCAGTGCCTTACCACCCTCACTGTAAAGAACTTCCTCCTAACATCCACTCAGAATCTCCCCTCTTCCAGCTTAAACCCATTCCCCCTCGTCCTAACATTACTAGACCGTGTAAATAGTCCCTCCCCAGCTTTCCTGTAGGCTCCCTTCAAATACTGGAAGGCCACTATAAGGTCTCCTCGAAGCCTTCTCCTCTCCAGGCTGAAGAGCCCCAACTCTCTCAGCCTGTCCTCATAGCAGAGGTGCTCCAGCCCTCTGATCATCTTCGTGGCTCTCCTTTGGACCCGCTCCAGCAGTTCCATGTCCTTCTTGTATTGGGGGCTCCAGAACTGCACACAGTACTCCAGGTGGGGTCTGACGAGAGCAGAGTAAAGGGGGAGAATCACCTCCCTTGCCCTGCTGGCCACACTTCTCTTGATGCAGCCCAGCACTCGGTTGGCTGTCTGGGCTGCATGTGCACACTGCCGGCTCATGTTGAGCTTCTCGTCGACCCAGACCCCCAGGTCCTTCTCCTCAGGGCTGCTCTCAGCCATTCATCACCCAGCCTGTATCTGTGCCTGGGATTGCACCGACCCAGGTGCAGGACCTTACACTTGGCCTTGTTAAACGTCATGAGGTTGGCCTGGGCCCACCTCTCCAGCCTGTCCAGGTCCCTCTGGATGGCATCCCTGCCCTCCAGCAAGTCAGCTGTGCCACACAGCTTGGTGTCATCTGCAAACTTGCTGAGGGTGCACTCAATTCCTCTGTCCATATCACTGACAAAGATGTTAAAGAGCACTGGTCCCAGCACTGACCCCTGAGGAACACCACTTGTCACCGGTCGCCAGGTGGACATTGTGCCATTGATCACCACTCTCTGCATGCGACCATCCAGCCAATTCCTTATCCAGTGAGTGCTCCACCCATCCAGTTTGTGCTTTTCCAGTTTGGTGACCAGGATGTCATGTGGGACAGAGTCGAATGCCTTACTCAGGTCCAGGTAGACAACATCAGTTGCCCTTCCCCTGTCCATTGCAGCTGTGACTACATCATAAAAAGCCACCAAATTTGTCAGGCATGATTTGCCCTTAGTGAAGCCATGCTGGGTACCACCAGTCAGCTCTGCTTGGTTTTCCATTTGCTTTTGTAGAGCCTTCAGGAGGATCTGCTCCATGATCTTTCCAGGCACGTTAGTGCGACTGACTGGTCTGTAGTTTCCAGGGTCATCCTTTTTCCCCTTCTTGAAGATGGGTGTTATGTTCGCCCTTTTCCAGTCAGCAGGAACTTCACCAGTCTGCCATGACCTTTCAAACACAATGGACAGTGATTTTGTATTCTACCAGTTACTTAACATACTCTATTTTAATTACTTAAGTTTTACCACAATTACTCTGCTAAAATTGGAATTCCAAAACTTAGCTTATTACAATTAACATCTTATCCAGTAAACTCTAAGACCTATTACAATCAAAACTAGAAACATTATCAGGATTTTTAAAACACGAAATAGCTATCACAAATTCAGTCTGTCTAAGAACGGAACACTTCTCTCTGCAGCAGCTGTAAGGAAAAAAAAATAAAGAAAAAAGATGGGAGGGAGGGAGGCGGGGGGAATGGGCCCCGCTGAACTCCGGCAGGTGGGGGAGAGTGGTGACACCCGGAGAGGGGGTGCTCACATTCCCAGCAGATTTGTCACTTATCTCATCCCTCTGCTCTCCCAGCCCCCATCCCCCACAGCCTCCGCTACTGTCCCCATTGCCCCTGCTTTTTCTTTTTCTCTGCTGTTCATCCCTCTGTCTCCTTGGTGTTTTTTTCCTTTTCCTTTTGAGAGTGAAGACTCTCCATCCTGCACTGCATGCTGTCAGTGGGGGACTGCATTTTCAGACGGCAAACTGGACCCTGGCAATTGTGTGTATCAGGGTCCGTGCCAGAGTCTGTGGGCAGGTTACTAGCAGCACTCAGCAAATCAGTCGGTACATATAGTTGCAGTAGTTCCGAGAAGCTTTTCAAGCTGGGAATGCTTTTGCCGCTTTTGCCGGCTGAGTGCTTATTAGTGGCTGCCGCCATTGTTAGCTGGTCAGGGCGTTCCCAGTCATGCTTGGCAGCCATAGAGACCTGTCGGTCAGCTTTCATATCCCTTAAGGTATTTACTACATCTCACCAGGTGGAATCGAGCCTTTGAGTTATTTTAAAATTTTTATCATCAATAACAACAGTGAATCTGTAGTGGAGGGGGATTCTGCCACCTACGCTGGTTTGTGGCGAAGGGGAGAAATTAATTGGTGCAAGATAATTATGTATAAAAATATATATTTATTAAATCCAATATTCTGAACTCTCATCACCCCCAACTACTATATTTAATATTAAATGGATCTTTTCACGGTTATGGATTGACTTTATGGGAATAATAACACAATGTGGCTTATTAATAACTATATTACAATATCTAGCATACAACTATTAACAGAGAGTTTTCCCCATGGCTCAATACCGCTTGGGGTCAATATACTATTTTCCCAGCAGAGTGGGCTGAAACACTTTTTGCTCTGTGGCAGGAGACTAAAGATATTACAGATAGTATGGAGGCTTTAAAGTATTTACTCACGATTCTGATTAATCATCAATAATCATCAATCACCCTCTGGGATTATGTCACCGTCTGTTTACCTAGCATCCAAACCTCAGGGGAACTTTGCCCATGGCCTGTGAGACTGGAAATCTGCCCGGCTTCAGGGGAAATGAATAATCCTCCCAGCTTCTGGGGAGAGGATGCAGTCTTCCCAGCTATCTGGGGGAAATGACAGTCTCTGACCTTGTTCTCCTGGCAAGGATGCTTTGTCTGCCTTGTCTCCTGGCTCCTTCTAGATGCTTTGTCCAGGGACTGGTCTGGGGACAGTTGGCAGGACCTCCAGTGCAAGAGAAGGATGCTGTGCAGTCTAGGGCATGGTTCTCACACTGGCTGGCAGGCTGATTATGCAGGGTCTGCGTCCTGGTATCTTGGTAGCAATGGTACCCCCCAGGCAATGAAGGCAGCTGGCGTGCAAGATGTGCACAGCTGGCTGCGGAGTCTAATCTCCGCTAATATATAGGCAATGCAGGATCAAGTCCTGATTATGAGTGATCACGAGCAGAGGGGGCCCAAGCACGGGGCCTGAGCATGAGTATAAGCACTCTGGTGAAGTAAGTGTGCAAGCAGGTGAAGCTGCTGGTGAAGTCAGAGCTAGTGAGAGCTTCCAGAAGCTCACAGGAGCAAGTAGAAGCACGTAGAAGCACGCAGAAGCAGAAGCATGTAGAAGCAGAAGAAGCACGTGAGAGCTTCCATTTATGAACTGTGGGCCTAACATTAATTGCCCGCTTGGCCACCAGTGAGCAATCAGGGTTTGGCAGTCAGCCAAACAATACCATAATAGGCTAAATTGCTTGCCTGGTACCTCCAAATATGGGGAGAGCATAGGCTAGGCCACACACTGACAACGTGGGCTTATGCAACATGTTTACTACCTGCTTATATCACTTGTTTACAACCTGGACCTTAGGCAGGCCAGACTTTGTGGCACCTGGCCTATTGTGCCTTTAATGTGTTTACCCCTAGCTTGGCCTTGTTTACCCCTGGTTTGGGGAGGAAAACATGTTTCAGCAGGCAAGGCAAAGTAAGGCATAAAATAAGCCTATTTTCAGGCCTACAGATCCTCAACAACAATCCCACCCCCTGGCCTATTGGGCCATTGATTGAGGGCAATTGATTATCCCTCTGGGGATGAAGTATTTTGTATGGATTACCTTGGGTGTAAGCATGATGCCTT
>WAAF01012860.1:0-10142 GCA_013400475.1 Tricholaema leucomelas
CAACATATCTCTTGAATTGAGGAGCCCAAAAAAAAAGAAAAAATATTTTTGCAGCAGGTCATGGCGGGTGATGATGTGCAGAAGCTGCAGGACCTGCCTGAAGTTGGTCTCGTCGCACCTGCCCTGCTGCTCTAGACTTGCACAGAAATTAAACTAGCATTTCTAGGGTAAGCTCAATAGAAAGCTCCACTGGAGATATAAAGGTGTTAGAATCATAGAATTATACTCAAAGCTCATCCAGTTCCAAGCCCCTGCCATAGACAGAGACACCTCCCACTAGAACAGGTCACTCAAGGCCTCATCCAACCTGGCCTTGAACACCTCCAAGGAGGGAGCAGCCACAACCTCCCTTGGCAACTGTCGCGGAGGGGTATCCTGCTGACTACGCCAATTTGTGACGGAGGTGAGAAATTAATTGGTGCGAGATGATAATCTATAAAAATATATACTTTATTAACTTCAATATTCTGAACTCTCACCACCCCCAACCACTGAATTTTAATATTAATCAGGATCTACACGGTTATGGAAGATATTATCAAACAGTAATTGTTATAACAGCTAGCAAATATTCAAACTATAAACAAGAGAGGAGTTTCCCTGTGACAAATATCACTTGGGGCCAATATGCTACTTGCCCAGCAGATGGGTTGAAGCTCTTTCTGCTCTATGGCAGGAGGCAATAGAAATTACAGAGGCATTGAAGCATTTACTCACAAATTCTTATTAATTATCAATCACCCTCTGGGGTTACGTCACAGCCTATTACAAGTGTCCAATTTTCAAGGGAGTCTGCCCATGGGCTTTGAGGCTGAAATTCTCCTGCCTTCAGGGAAAAGGAGACTATTCTTGGCTTCTGGAAAAGACAGTCTCTGACCTTGTTCTCCTGGCTTCTTCTGGATGCTTTGTCCAGGGATTCGTAGGCAGGACCTCATGTGCAGAAGGAGTATGATGTCGTGCAGTCTGAGCATGGTCTCACGCTGACCACAGAGGTTGATCATGTGCAGACAAGTGGGGTCTGCTCCTGGTAACTCAGAGGCAGTGGTGTGAACCAGGCAACAACAAGGCAGCGGGCGTGCAATAGGGTGCATGGCTGCACGGAGACTGAGCTCCGTAGGTAAAGGCAGGTAATATAGGATCTAGTCCTGATGACTCATCACAGTGGCATGCAGTAGGGTGCATGGCTGGCTGGGAGACTCCATCTCCATAGAATAAAGAAGATGCACTGCGGGTGAACTGGCAGACAGGCAGGCATAAGCAAAAAGCAGTGCGTGTGAGTCTAAGCAGGATAATGAGAGCCAGCAAGCACTTGGTTTACCTGTGTACCTCTATTTATCAAATGTGGGATGAGATTGATGACCCTTTGGCCCTCCACAACACCCTTTCCTGCTCTTTTTATATGTAGGTATTCAAGAATTAAATCTTCTCACAGTCTTGTTCAGTTCTCACGTATAATCTACCATTAAACATGGATTGTTTTTTCCCACAACCGTCATTTTTTGCCCAAGTCATTTGATCAAAGTCATTTGGCAGCCTTTTATTTTTTTCCCTCTCCCTTCAAAACTGGGTTTTAATTATTGCACCTCCTCTTTTTAGTGGGTTTTTAGTGAGTACTTGGAATATGTTTTCATTTGGCAACCTTTTTTTTTTATTTTCCCTCCTCTTAAAAACTGGGGTTTAATCGTTGCACCTCATATGCAGGTCTTTAGTACGTGTTTGAAAGATAATGTCTTCCTTATGGCAACCTTGCTAGAGCTGTGTCAGGATATTAACTCCTGGAATCATTTTAATACTTTTGGTCTTAGAAAAATAATAATTTCTGGGTAGTTGAAGGAAGAAAAATCTTCCTACAAAATACAATGAGGAACAAGTTGTCCATGGAGGTTGTGATGCTCTCTCCAGGAGGTGTTCAAGGCCAGGTTGGATGGGCCCTTGAGCAACCTGGTCTAAGTTGAAGGTCTCCCATGGCAGGGAGTTAGAACTTGATGATCTTGAAGGGCCCTTCCAACCTAAACCATTCTGCGATTCAGAGATAGTTTACGCCCTGTGGATGCTGCCTGTCTTCATCATTCATTAGTAGATTATTTTATACTTGCCTATATTTAAACTCATTCTGGATCAGCCTTCCCAGTTGAACTACATGACCAGTTGAGGCTACCTGTCCTTATCAATATTAAATGTCTATAATTTCTCTGTCATCTTCAAGTTTTAGCATCAGTGATTCCACAGTTATGTGCAGGTCATTTGTTAAAATGTTGAGTAGCACAGAGCCTTGGTGGAATCCCAATGACAAATCCACATTTGACAATGAATCTCTGTAGACAAATACTTTTTGGAAACCATTTAATAGCCACATTTCACCCTACTTAATATGTGTTTTGTTGATACTGTGTAGTGCTACTGTCTCAAACACAATGTCCTGTTATATTACTGAAAACACTCTTAAAAGTCTAAACGTATTAAATCTCTGTTCTTATCTTTATCAATCAAAGTGGAACCTTATCAAAAAAAGAATATTTGTTTGACAGGCCCTTTTTAAAGTAAGAAGAGACAAAGCCACTCTCAAGTTAACAAGCATTAAATGTATGACAGTTCTTCAATTCTTCTTTAATTGAATCCCTCTTCAACTTTTCATGTCATTTCATTTAACGTACTGATACCCTGTCAGGTCTGAGATATCATGAGAGAGATGCTCACTGGAAGGTATCAGCTTTCTGTCAAGTAATGAACATAGCAATGAAAATAGTCTTAGAAATAACTTAGCAATATTTTCTGGTAAATAGACTTTAGAAAGTTTGAAAGCTTGTAAATGTATATATAATATTGTCTAAAATGTGCTTTCTCGTATATTTCACTTCCTCAGGCTGCATATATTAGATTAGCATAGAATCATAGTAACACAAAATAATAGAATCAGAATCATAGAATCATTCAGGGCTGGAAGAAACCACAAGGATGGTCCAGTTCCAACCCACCTACCATGGGCTGGGACACTGTACTGCAGATCAGGCTGGCCAGAGCCTCATTCAGCCTGGCCTTAAAACACCTCCAGGGATGGGGCCTCAACCATCTCAACACTGGTAAAGCCACACCTTGAGTGCTGTGTCCAGTTCTGGGCTCCTCAATTCAAGAGAGATGTTGAGGTGCTGGAACATGCCCAGAGAAGGGCAACAAGGCTGGTGAGGGGCCTGGAACACAAACCCTATGAGGAGAGGCTGAGGGAGCTGGGGGTGTGCAGCCTAGAGAAGAGAAGGCTCAGGGCAGACTTCATGGCTGTCTACAATTACGTGAAGGGAAGCTGTAGACAGGTGGAGATTGATCTCTTCTCCCAGACAATCAGCAACTCAACAAAGGGACACAGACTCAAATTGTGCCGGGGGAGATATAGGCTGGATGTTAGGAGGAAGTTGTTGCTAGAGAGAGTGAATGGCATTGGAATGGGCTGCCCATGGAGGTGATAGAGTAATCATCCCTGGAGGTGTCCAAGAAAAGCCTGGACAAGGCACTTAGTGCTATGGCCTAATTGACTGTATAGGGCTGGGTGCTAGGTTGGACTGGGTGATCTTGGAGGTCTCTTCCAACCTGGTTGATTCTATTCTCTATTCTACTCTATCTCCCACAACAAGCCACAACAAGCTCCTGGCAAAGCTGGGAGGCTGAGGAAGCTGGAGTTATTTAGCCTGCGGAAGAAGATGCTCAAGGGTGACCTCTTTACTGTCCACAACTACCTGAAGGGAGGTTGTAGGCAGGTGGAGTTGGGCTCTTCTGCCAAACAACCAGCAATAGAACAAGGAGACACAGTCTCAAGTTGTGCAAGGGGAGGTCTAGGCTGGATGTTAGGAGGAAGTTATTGGCAGAGAGAGTGATTGGCATTGGAATGGGCTGCCCAGGGAGGTGGTGGAGTCCCTGTCCCTGGAGATGTTCAAGAAAAATTTAACCTCAGATGGCTTTGGTAGGAGCTTATCAGATTAAATCAATCAAGATCAGATCAAATCAATCAAAATAAGATCATGGTATCTGCATCCATTTTAAAACACCTTCTGAAGTTTAAACTGTTCTCCCAGCATTAAAATTTCATAAAACAGAATACCAAAAAAACTATTTTGAAACAGGCTAGAAAAATTAATTTGCTGTGAAGATAGAACTATTTCATGATGTGTTTCCTAAGCGAACAGTCAATAAGATGCACTCATCACCATGAATTATTTCATCTTGATCCACTAGCATTTTCATAGGGAAATGTGAAAATGGCAGATGCTGTACAACCCCCTCTAACATTGTGGCTATTGTCTCTTTGTGGTAAATGAAAGAACATTAGGACACTGTCAAGATTCCTTCCACTGTCTGAAAGAATAAGATGTTTCCATGTCACTGAAGATATTAAATTGGTCAAGAATTAATTTTCTTTGGGGAAAAAGAAAATACTATGGCAATATTATGGCATCATGAGGATGCTCAGAGGGCTGCAGCAGCTCTGCTGAAAGAGTTGGGACTGTGCAGGCTGCAGAAAGGAGGCTCCCAGGTGACCTTCTTGTGGCCTTCCAGGATCTTAAAGAGGCCTACAAAAAATCTGGGGAGGGACTTTTTAGGCTTTCAGGGAGTGAGAGGACTGGGGGGAATGAAGCAAAGTTGGAGGTGGGGACAGTCAGCCTGGAGGTGAGGAGGAAGTTGTTGAGCATGTGAGTGGTGAGAGGCTGGAATAGGTTGCCCAGGGAGGTGGTTGAGGTCCCATTCCTGGAGGTGTTTCAGGCCAGGCTGGCTGAGGCTGTGGGCAGCCTGCTCTAGGGTAGGGTGTCCCTGGGCATGGCAGGGGGGTTGGCACTGCTTGATCCTTGTGGTCCCTTCCAACCCTGATTGATTCTATGATTCTGTGTTGGAGACTAAATTTCTTTTGAGGGCTCATGTTAAGTGCCTTTAGCCATAAGTTTCGTCACTGCCCAGAAACCTATGCTGAGGAACAGGGAGGGAACAGACAAAAATTAGAGTACAAGTGTGCAGTTCATAAAGTGAGCTTCAGATACAAAATTTTCAGAAACTCTGAGGGAGCAAAGCACACCACAGTTTTCTTGGCTAGACCTCTGATGCTTTTAATACAGATCTGAAGAGAAGATAGTCACAGGGAGGATGACAAAATAGATGAAAATCTGTAGACAGACAGCACCAAGAAACACCAAAGACACAAAGAGAAAGCATAAACACAGACAGATTTGTGCAAGGTCACACAGGAACCCTACGGCAGGAAATTCTAGGAAGAGAATCTAGATCATGTCCTGTAATCACCATAAATGGTTCCTCCTGCGCACAGTACTGTAATGGTAGTAATCTTGAGGATTCCAGGACTGGACACAACACTCAATGTGTGTCCTGACCAGTGTTGAATACAGGGCAGAATAACCTCCTTGTCCTGCTGGCCACACTGTTGCTGATACAGGCCAATATGCTGCTCACCCTCAAGGGAGACCCAAGCAGCTCCCTTCTGCTAAGATAGAAAGCACAATAGAATTCAGTCATAGAGAGGCCTGTGAATATTTTCTCACAAAGTATTATCTTCAGATTCCCAGGGCTAAGTACAGTTTCCTGACAGCAGCCAAACATTTGAAGAGAGGTCTGTTGGTGTCTTCATAGCTGTTGATAGGCTTCTAGATTTTCCCAGGCTTTAACATGACACTGGTAAAGAGGCAGACGATCTCTGATCAGCATCGGTCACTAGCGGTGTCCCTCAGGGATCAGTGCTGGGCCCCATCCTCTTTAACATTTTCATAGATGATCTGGATGAGGGCATGGAGTCAGTCATCAGCAAGTTTGCAGATGACACCAAGCTGGAGGCAGATGTGGCTGGGTTGGAGGGCAGAAGGGCTCTGCAGCGGGACCTTGACCACCTGGACAGATGGGCAGAGTCCAAGGGGATGGCATTCAATGGCTCCAAGTGCAGGGTGCTGCACTTTGGCCACAACAACCCCATGCAGAGATACAGGCTGGGGTTGTAGTGGCTGGAGAGCAGCCAGACAGAAAGGGATCTGGGGANTTGTAGCCAGGAGGAGGTTGCTCTCTTCTCTCAGGCAGCCAGCACCAGAAAAAGAGGATTCAGCCTCAAGCTACACTAGCGGATATTTAGGCTTGAGGTGAGGAGAAAGTTCTTCACTGAGAGAGTCATTGGCTACTGGAATGGGCTGCCAAGAGAGGTGGTGGAGTCACTGTCCCTGGAGCTGTTCAAGGCAAGGTTGGATGTGGCACTTGGTGCCATGGTCTAGCCTTGAGCTCTGTGGTAAGGGGTTGGACTTGATGATCTCTTCCAACCTTGGTGAGACTTTGATACTGTGATCCCGGATCCTCTTGGAGTCCAGACTTGGCATCGAAGTTTGCAGAGGTGTAGGCAGGATCTCTTGCAGATGTGCAGAGAGAACCATGTCAGTGGCACTTCTT
This sequence comes from Tricholaema leucomelas, assembly GCA_013400475.1. Lineage (NCBI taxonomy): Eukaryota > Metazoa > Chordata > Aves > Piciformes > Lybiidae > Tricholaema lacrymosa > Tricholaema leucomelas. The sequence continues at coordinate 6,424 of WAAF01012860.1, forward strand.
GCCACATTGTGAGGCACTTAATGCCTTCTCTCGGGAAACTTGAGGCAAAACAAGCTTCCAGGTAGTCAAAGCTTGTACATCAAAGCTTTGCTGGTCTGAAGCACAAGGCAGATCAGAACAGAACACACTGAGGCAGGGCAGAGCACATTGGCAGAGCAGAGCGTAGAGCATACTGCTTGCAGCTTAGCTCCATTTATATTATTTTTCCCAAGTGCAAAGGCTCTTTTGTCCACAGAATGGCATTTGCCAAACTGACCAAATTAGGTGACCCCAGGGCTTGCTCACTTTTATTTGGCCGCGACACTAACAAGTACCTAAACACCTGTGGGTACCTCCTCATCACTTTGGTAGAGAACATAATGGCCCAAGCCTTTGTTTTCCTCCCTCCCTTGTTGCCCTCATTAGCAGAAGGGTGGGGCAAGCCAGGATGTGTTTTAAGCCTATTGACCTTCCATGACAAATTCCTACTGACAAAAGAGCATAATGATGTGTGAAATATTGGACCGAATATGCTCATCAATAGTATCTGTCCATGCACTACGTAATCTAATCTTAACAACAGGAATAAAACATTCAATATTCAAGCTACCCAAGTACATTAGAAAATGGAATCAAATTCATTGCTATTTCAAGTACATTTAAGCACCTTCTTATAATAATTACATTTAAAAATTGAAATACAGCACATATCTATCTTCCATTTAAAGGGCCATTAACCACCCAACAAAATGACACCACATAACTTTTATTTCAATAACTATTTTCCTTTCTTCAATGAAAGTTAAATAATACATTAGTTCAAAAATGGCGTCACATAAAAGACTAACTGAAATGACCTATGACTCTACAACCACTTATTTCATACCAATGAAGCTAAAATTAGAAGTTTTTAAAATACCTTATGACAAAACTTCAGTAGTAATATTTTTCTCTCAAATACACTAGTGATTGATTTATATCTTCTTAATGTGCTTGCCATCCCTTAAGAAACAAAAAAAATCTCAAGTTTATAGATGTATATCTGAGAACCAGTTTAATTCTGAGCATGGAAGATCTGTCACATAGAACAGATGTAAAATTACAGCTGTGCAGCAGATTCATTGTATGTAATAATCATAGAATCATAGAATAATAGAATCATAAGATCAGTCAGGGTTGTAAAGGGACCACAGGGGTTATCCAGTTCCAACCCACTGGGGGTATGTGGTAGTTCAGGTGTTCCCCCCCCCAACTTTGGAAATCACCCAGACTAGACTCAGCTGGCTCTGGAAATTTGAATGAAGCTTATATTTACAGCTGGCACAATATATAAGCAGATAGTTACAGTATATACAGTTATAGACAGAAATATACATGGTAAAAGGTAACACAGAAACACCCTTCCACCTTCTCCCAACCACCCTTCCACCTTCTCCCACCCCTCTACCTCACCCTAGACGTTGTCTTGTGCCCCAAGGAAGAATGGAGGATCAGCCAGGGGGGGTTGGAAGCAGGTGGATTAATCAGAGAGACGGAGGGTGAGGTAAGAGAGAAAAACACAGCCCAGAGCTCAGGCAAAGAGCAAACTCCCTTATCTAGGTTTGGATTCTTATTCTTGTACCTCTCACCTAGCCTACGAGTGAAGTAGACATCACTCTTGTTTCTCTTTGATAGCCTGTGATCTAATCCTTCTCGCCAAAACATGCTAACTAGCTTCAAACTAGCTTCAAACTAGCACAGAGTGCTGGCAGAGAGTAACTGAACATGAGCCAGTGGTGAGCTCAGGTGGGCAGGAGAGTCAAGGGCATCCTGGCCTGGATCAGGACAATGGAGGTTATTCTGCCTGTGTGCTCAGCACTGCTCAGGCCACACCTTGAGTGCTGTGTCCAGTTCTGGGCTCCTCAATTCAAGAGAGATGTCAAGATACTGAAGCATGTCCAGAGAAGGGCAATGAAACTGGTGAGAGGCCTGGGGCACAGCCCTGTGAGGAGAGGCTGAGGGAGCTCGGGGTGTGCAGCCTGCAGAAGAGGAGGCTCAGGACAGACTTCATTGTTGTCCACAACCACCTTAAAGGAGGTTGTAGACAGGTGGGGTTGGTTTCTTCTCCCAGGCAACCAGCAACAGAACAAGAGGACAGAATCTCAAGTTGTGATAGAGGAGGTTCAGGATGGATGTTAGGAGGAAGTTGTTGCCAGAGAGAGTGATTGGTGGTGGAGTCACAGTCCCTGAAGGTGTTCAAACAAAGCCTGGATGAGGCACTTAGTGCCATGGTCTGGTTGATTTTCTAGGACTGGGTGCTAGATTGGACTAGATGATCTTGGAGGTCTCTTCCAATCTGGTTGATTCTATGATTCTATTAATATTTAATGACCAAAATTCAGCCATGTTCCTGACCTGGAACATCAGTGAAGCAGAGCTGCACAACATGCTGCAGTTCATATTACAGCACTTTTAAGCCGTATGCTAGTATTGCTCAGTCCTTTGCAGGCATGTACTGATAGTCAGCAGGCATGGCTTGGTATGTCAACTTGCAACAGGATGATTTTAATCAGCCTGGTTGTTGCAAGCATTTTCATGGCAGATATGAGTTTAAATGCAGTCAAAGAGATTTCGGAAATCCCAGGATATTCTAGGATCTAAGCTGCTCTCTTCAATCCGTGGGGGCATAAAGTTTCTCTCATATTCTGAAATAAAAAGAGGGGGTATTCCTCAGCTGACCATATTTTAAAGGCAGCCCTTTCAAGCAAATGTCTTCAGAATGGGTAGGTATCATGAAAGACCAATATAGGCCTGATACATGTTCTGGCTTGCCCAGACATGATTCCGTGGTTCCCTTCCCTCTGCTTGGTGGGGGACCAGCGAACAGTGAGAATCTTGGAGACATCCACTTAGAGGGTCGATGACTTGCCCAGATTTTTCTTCCCAAATAAGGGAAAACAATCTCCTGACTTCACCTAATATGGTCAGGTTTGGCAAAGTGTCATTCTGACTGGTGAATCTCTGTGGCCAATGGGGCCATTGCATTTAGGCAAACAATAAATGGGCCCTGCCACATACCTGCACTGCTTTTGCCTGCTCTGCTCTGCCACATCATGCTCTGCTTTGCCTGCAGTGACTTTCAAGACACCACAGAACTCCTCCCTTCAAGTGTTTGGGTACTGTTTGATACTATTTTGTGAGTAAATAATTCAAAGCCTCTTTGTAAGAAATTCCTTACTGGATTCTATTTTGCCTTCTGCCTTAGAAGCAGAAAGGAGCCTCCTGACTTCCTTAGTGGGCAAGAGGTATAATTGACCACAAGAACCTCTTTCCAGTTTGTATTTGGATCTCAGAATATTTGGGATTGGAAGAAACTCAAGGAGACTGAGTCCAAACCCCCTGACAGAGCAAGACAATACTATCTAACACAGATCACAGAAGAACACATCCAGACAGGCCTTGAAAGGCTCCCGGGAAGGAGACCCCCACAACCTCTCTGGGAAGCCCATTCCAGTGCTCTGGGACCCTTACAGTAAAGACATTCTCCCTGTGTTGAGCTGGAATCTCCTGTGCTGCAACTTACACCCATTGCTCCTTGTTCTACCACAGGAAGCAAGTGAGCAGAGCCTGTCCCCCCTCTTCTGATGCCCAGCCCTCAGATATTTGTAGACATTATGAGATCCCCTCTCAGTCTTCTCCAGACGAAAAAGTGCCAGGTCACTCAGTCTCTCCTCATAAGCCATGGCCTTCAGTCCCCTAAT
>WAAF01012861.1:1641-17681 GCA_013400475.1 Tricholaema leucomelas
TGAGATCCACCAGTGATTCCAGAAATAGTGATAGACTCTGTCCCTTTGCAATTGGATGGCAATAAAGTACACTGAGCACCTGTGTCAACTAAAGCCCTGTATTTCTGAACTTGTGAACTGCCAGGCTACCTAATGAATACATTCCAATAGATTTGATTTTCTCCACTATCCCTTTCCTCCTCCTGGCTGGAGGCAGGGCGCCCCTAATGCTGAACATGACACATGAGGTGTGCACAATGGTTAGTGTTGTTGTGAGAGAAATTGCAATTATTAGAATAACTGCAGTTGCTCTGGGGATCTGAAGAAGTGACAGCTACTTTTCTGGCATTGTTGCCTCTGTTTCTGCCACTCTGCAGTTCCCTGACTCTCTTTGAAAGAGCTGAAGTAGGTTGACCATCCCACTTGTTCATGTTCTCACCGTATTGGTCACACAGAATTATCCAAGTGACACACATGATTGCTGACGTCTAAGTGGAATTTGTCTACTGGGCTAGAAATGCCTTGCAGGAGGTGGGCATCTGTTCCTGATGACAGAAACATACACCCACTCAGAAGATGAAGGGATGGTATTCTTTGCCTTTGGATATCGAGGTTCTAAGTTCCTCCTTCAGTTCTTTCATGGTATCTTTTATCTCTGTACTCAAGAGTTTTTATGGCAGAGACTAGGGCAGAATGCAATAAGCTGTCCTTTATCTGCCTCAGTTGGTCAGTGAACTCACCAACAGTGAAAGACTTTCCATTATTACTCCTTGATAGAAGCCTGCTAGCCAAGATATTAGCATAAGATGAAGGAGCAAGCCTAATAAGCTTCTTTGTGAGACCTGTTCCAAGGAAAATGTCATCAGACTCATGTGTGCTATGACGTCCATAAAGTACTTCCTTCACAGCAAACTCCTTCAGAAGTTTAATTCCCTGCTCAGTTGTGTTGCACTTCTTAGCTGTCCATGGCAAATTATCTCTCATAGCCATAGCCAACTGAAGGCGTGTCCACAAGCTAACCTTACCAAGAGGACTTGGTAGGTATTTGTCCATTACACTCTCCTTTTTGAGTGGCCCTAGCTGTTTTGCAGACTTGTCTCTTACCTGTAGGGCATTTGCACCAATAGTATGGCATCTCACCAGCCAGCTTATGATTTGCTCTCCTGATTCCCTTGAATATTCCTTTCTAACTTCCCTAATTTCTTTGAAGGGATCACTGGAATCCTGGATGCCTCTTCATCTGGTTGTCCTTGCCCTAGAAACAGCACTTTCCTAAGAGCACTCTTATCTCCTCAGAGACATCCTGCTTTTTGGCAGCCAATCTCACAAAGCTCCTTTCATCGGAGTGTTGAAACCTGAGCATATTGGTCAAATCTCTAAGGCTTCCTCTTCTTCCTCTTGTGTACCACAGGTCTTCTTTCCTAAATCTTCTCTTTTTTGTCAAATGTTTGGTCTTAGCCTGCACTTTTGCAGGAGCAAGAAAGGTGGCAGAAGTTCCTTCTAGCGGGTCTGAATCACTGAGTGTCTAACTGTGGGAGAATTCCCTCCCTAAGCAGGGCATGAGCTGGTAAACATCAGAGCTCATGCTAGGAACTGTCCTTGGGCTGTCTCAGGCCCAGGAAACTAAGCTGTATATAATGAGCACCCATGCACACCTGCAGGGGGCTGAGCTTGCCACCCTGCAGGGGTGGACACCAGGGATTGTTTTGATAAAGAGTGACCTATCGGTACCTTGCACATAACTCTGAACCAATCTGTACCTTCCACTTGTGTCAACCTCAACTAGTTGTGCACACCTCTTCTAAATGGTATGTAAGCTGTTGCACTTCCTTAATAAAGCGCACTGCGCATTGCACTGCTAGCAGCTGAGTCACTCGTCAGTACCCCAATTGATCTTGGCCTCTCCCAGCTTCCTGTATCCCGCATCTAACCTGATGCCTGAGTTTGAATTTGATTTAGGGTTAGAAGTCTGTGGATTTGAACTAGATGCAGAATTACAAACAGCTGAAGCCTGAACAGATTGAGGAGAAGAAGCACTTAGGCTGTCTGCGATGTTATTGGTAGATAATTCTTGGCCAAATTCCCAGAATCTGCAGTAGCTGTGTCCCCTTTTTCTCCCCCCATAGGAATTCGCGAACAATTGTTTATGGAACACGAAATGGATTGTTTTCCTTCTATATCAGGAGCTTGAGAACTTTTAGAAATCTGCCTCCTTCATTTTCTTAAGGCAGTCATGTTCAGATTTTTCATACACAATGCCACCATTAGTCCTAAACCCAGAATTATTAGGGCTATATTCATACATGATAAATATACCACTGTATTATGTGCATAGAACCTGCTACAGGGATCTGGGAGTTCAGTTTGAGGCCACACAACATGCATTAAAGCTGTGGGAGGAGAAAGAAGAGTTGTAATACTTCCTGACTTAGTGAAAGCAGAGTTGGTAATAATTTCAGTAATATTAAAGCCAACCCAGCTTAGAACATACTCTCCAAATTCCAGGAACATGCCTTTAAGCTTTCTCCATAGCATATAAAAAATCGACAAACCAATTTTTGCTGTCAATCAATGGTAGGAAACCCATACCTCTGTGAGATAAAGAATAAAAAATAAAATGTAAAATAGCTTCACCTTAACTTCCAAACTGAATTAGCAATCAGTCAAATTGAATTAGCCCCACGTTGAAGTGCCAAAATAAGATGTGATGGTTTGGGAGTTACACACACCCCCTACCCGCCACCAACCCCCAATGAAATCACCCAAGCTAGACTCAACTGGCTGGAAGTTAAGGAATGAAGCTATATTTACAGCTTAGTACAATTTACAAGCATATAGATAAACAAATATATACAGTTATATACAAGTTAAAAGTAATACAGAAACACAATACCTCTCCCAGAAATCAGCTTGCCAGGAGGGCAGTGTCAGTGAGAGAATCTTTTAAGTGCCTGGATTTCCCTTCCTCCTTAGGATGAAGACAAAGAAGGGGATGAAAACCATATTAGGTATTTTCTTGAAAGAGTACAGAGGGGCAGAAGGAAACTTTTGTGATGTGTAGATCATTAAACTGGGTTAGACAGAAATGATTTTAGGACTATCCAGACCAAGATGAACAAATACTGTCCTCTTGTCCTGACACCAACAGGCTTTGGTAGAGAAGTAATGGAAGTAGCTGTGCAATAGTTATCCAACACACCAATGTGTCAAGTCAAGACGGATCAAACAGGCCAAAGGTGCTGAGAGGAACATAGGAAAACTTCACATCATCAATGTAAGTTTTCTTCTAAGGTAGTTTAGCTTGTATTGGTTTACCTTTTTTTTTTTTTTTTTTCCCCCCACAGAATCACAGAATAGTAGGGGTTGGAAGTGACCTCTGGAGATCAAGTCCAAACTCTCTGCCAAAGCAGGATCGCTTAGGGCAGGTTGCACAGGAAAACATCCAGGTGGGTTTTGAGAGTCTCCAGAGAAGGAGACTCCACAGCCTCTCTAGGCAGCCTGTTCCAGTGCTCTGTCACCGTCACAACAAAGAAGTTCTACCTCATGTTAAGGTGGAACTTCCCGAGTTCCAGTTTATTCCAGGCTGCATGGTGTTGGACTGTGTGTAACTATGGATGTTAAATGTCTCTTGCTCTCATTGCATCTGATCTGTCTCACTGTGCTTATGGAGAAAAAAATGTCCTGTTGTGAAGATAGGAATGGGGTTGGAGAACATGGAGAGTGCCATACAGGCACACAGGAGGGAGGATTCTGAGCCCTGATTCACATACTGGAGCCCATGTTTGCACAGACATCAGGATGAACTCAAGGTCTGCTGGTAAACAAGTGCAGCCTCAGATCGGAAATACTGCAGTAATCTGCTTCACAAAAATGCACCTCTGTGCTCCCTCTGTGTGAGTCAGAGGCCACTACCCCAGCTAGTGTTTGCTGATCTTTTATTTCTGCTCATGCAAAGGCAGAGTTTCATATACAAATGCTTGCAGAGACATATGCAGCCAACAGATTTGAGTCACTTGGGATCAGGAGCCTCAAACGAGAAGTTGTCTACTTGTCCAGATCGGTTAAACAACTTGTATAGAGATTTCTGTCAGATGCATGATGGTTCCAGGGCTTTGTCTCCTACTGCCACTCTCTCCTGTGGGGTTGCTGCACATGGAGAGCCTGCAGAGCTATCTGTAGGTAAACATAACACTCCTGAGTTACACAGACAGATGTCAGCCTTTCATGGGGATTCTGTTTTATTCATATGAGATGAAAAAAATACAGAAATTGTCAGTGGAAAAGAAGGGATAATTTTCAAGACAGTGAAAGAAAACAGAGACCTGTGTCTACTGAATGTAGCACTTGGACCTCTGTCCCAACCAGCAGCGCTGCTCTTTCCTTCCCCTACCAATTGTGTTGCTATGTTGACTTCCTTGCCATTCTGCTGGCAGCCTTCCTCTACCTCATTGCCCTTATGGAAATGTATTTCTGACAAGCTCCTCTTGACTTTTTTTTCATGTTTTGTCTTTTTTTTTTTTTGCTTTTCATGCTTTATTTTTGAAATGGTGTAAAAGGAAATGTTCCCATTTCAACTAGACTTGGAGGATGTGAAGTATGAGAGGATAGGTAACAGAAAATGTGTAGGGAAAAAGATAGCCTGAGAGAGTGACAAGAGAGGAACAGAAAATGCCCTCAGATGAGAGGAATCTGTGACTGAATGAACATCCAGACAGGGAAGAAGTATTTCCTCCCTGTAAAGGTAGAATAGGCATCAGACTGGATAAGTAGCTGCCATTACAGGGAGACAAACATTTAAAACATTTTAAATGTGGGGATTGATTTTTGTGATTGTTGTTTGTAGGTGTGCTGGCAAAAATGCAAATGATACCTTAGCATCTCTGTGTATTGATCTTATCCTAAGGTGTGTATTCACCTTATCCTTTCAATAGACAGTAGCAAGCAAGCAACTGCAAGATGCTAGTGGATCTCCAAGCCCACTTGCAGACCACAGTGTGTGAAGAACAGAGTTTTTTTTTTCATGCTTGTGTTCTTCTATTCAATGTCCTCTCTGCAGTTAGAAAACAGACACAACAGGCAAAAGTACAGCCGGCACACGGCACAATAAATGACTAATTTTCACTCAGCAAAATTCTCTAAATGCTGCTACATGCCAAACTCTGTGGAGCCATTTCTAAGATCTCAAAAGAAAGATAAAAAAATTTTCAAATACGCAGAATTGACAGGGCAATGGAAGAGACACAAGTAGCCAGATGGTGAGTGTTGCACAAAGCCAAACAAATCCAGTCTCTGAATTCCTAAGACATATAAACCATATACATTTATCTGAAGGAAAGTGAACTTTATGCAAATTCATACTCTGTCATAATTCTGTCATGCAGAACAAAGATCTTGTAATTTCCCAAATTTGTCCTTTCCTTACCCTTCTGAAAATGTGTTCAAAAGCATAAAATAAGTAGCTCTTTCAGTCGAGCAAGCTGGTAAGGAGAGGAAATAATTATATGTAGCAGAGGGAAGTCAATCAGTAGTTAACTGTGTTCCCTTTGTTGTTGTTTGAATTAGTTTTGTATCCACACAAAGCTCTGCCTTTTGCTGCGTTGTACAGTTGTGTGGTGGTACAGCCAGCTCTTAAAAGGGGAATATGACAGATGATCTGTGGCTTCAGTTCACAGAATTTCCTACATGCCTAAAAAGAAATGGATTGAGGTGTATTAATACACACCGTATTTAAATTCCTTGACCAGTCACCAGAAGTAATAAAGTTTAATAAGATGCTGGCTTGCATAAAGTGAGCTGTAAGTCTAGGAGTGTTATGCTCTCACTTCATGGAACTCGTTTTGTCTTCATCTGACATTTATTGCCCAACTTAGTTCACTCTGTTTTGAAGAAAGATGTACTAAAATTGCAGAGCATGTGTCCTAGAGCATTGTTGTGGAGGCAGGGAATTAATGTGGCCAAGTCAGGAATATATGGAAAAATAGAGTTATTTTTATTTTCCCAAAAACCCACCCTCAAAACTATATACAGAAATTAATTTAATTTTAATTAGCAGATTCAGTTGATTGAGAAGATCTACAAGGATACCATAGGTAATTTTGACTATTTTGGAAGTCAGAAGTTGGAAAAGGCTAAGCTATTAAACATAGCATCCCCCACTATTACCCAAGCTGAGCCATTAAGTTTACTCATAGGTGAGTCAGGCTGGCTGAAAGGAAGGGTGGTTCAGATGCTTGTCCCCTCGCTCGTCCGAGGGTCGTTAAGGCCCACCGAGCCTGCATAAAGGGTGCTTAAGGTGGTAGCCATCCAAAGCAGAGACAGCCCTGTCCCTCAGGAGCTTGTCCTTTGGAGCGCCAGGGGCTCCTTCTGCAGAAGCTATTCAGGTGGGGAAGAACTAGGGGACTGGAGAGCATGGCTTATGAGGAGAGACTTGGGACTTTTTAGTCTGGAAGAAGAAAAGACTGAGAGGGGATTTAATAAATGTTAAAATGTCTGAGGGCTGGCCAGGAGCAGGAGGACAGGCTCTGCTCACTTGCTCCCTGTGAGCAATGGGTGTAAGTTGCAGCAAAAGAGGTTCCTCCTCAACACAAGGGGGACCTTCTTTGCTTTAAGGGTCACAGAGCACTGGAACAGGCTCCCCAGAGACGTTATGGGGTCTCCTTCTCTGGAGACTTTCAAGGCCTGTATGGATGTGTTCCTCTGTGATCTGTGTTAGGTAGTATTGTCCTGCTCTGTCAGGGGGGTTGGACTCATTGATCTCCTTAGGTCTCTTCCAACCCCTAACATCCTGTGATCCTGTGATCCTGTGAACTCTAAGGTGGGAACCCCAAGGTGGGAAGTTGCCCAATATTTATACCCTTCCTAGACAAAGGGCCGAGTTACCACATCCTAGATGCAAAGACCACTGCCAATCCCCAGCCTGATTCCAGCGCGGGCATCTGCATGGGGCACCCCTCATGCCAGAAGGGCCCCTTGCTCCCCCCTCTCACGCCTGCAGGGCAGAGGGGGGAAACAAGTCTTTTCACGCCTTTTCCTCTTCCATTCAAACCACAGAGGGACAGGAATTTTGGGGTATACAGCACTCCAGGACAAGCATCTACATGACAAACAGAGTGGAAGGATTTGTGTATGAGGAAAGGGATTATGGAATTTTAGAGGGCTGTGAAGAAGCCATCTGTAGGGGTGTAATTGACATAAAGATAAGAGATTATAAACCTAAGATGTTGCATTTAAATATTTGTTATTATATTCTGATTTTTAGCTTAGCATCCAGGACCTCATGATGCTCTTTCTATGCATGGTATCAATTAGTGAAGCAAAGTGGAAGTCAAGAGAATCAATTAGCTGTAAGCAATTTATATGTTCTAATTGCAGGCAACTAAAGCAGCAATTATCTTTATCTGCTTTCCTCTCTATATATTAAAGTTAATTTTTTCCAAGTTAATTAGAATTGGCTCTAAAATACAAAGTGACATTTTCCTGGACAATACCAAAACAACTGTTAAGGTGTAAGAGTGTCATAGTTTTTTAAAAAGAGCTGACAGAAATTAAACTCTTGAATTGAATTGGAGAGAAAATACAGAATTGTATTGAGAGAAAGAGAAATACAGCCATAGACATTACAAAGCACTTACCCTGGCAACCCCCCTTGAAGTTTTCCCCATCCCCCCAAAAAATAAATCTACATTCCCCAGAGCTCCAATCCTTCCCCCTCCCCCCAGTGCCTCCACCATCCAAGAGGCCTACTGCTTATATGTTCCCAATAAAGTGGCTCCCGCCACACACACAGGGCAGGAGGAGGAGGAAAGGAAAACTAACTGACCTTGTTGTGAGTCTATAAAGAGATAGCAGAATTATGGGATTGAATAACAATCTTTTAGTCCCCGGAAATTTTTTTAACCCTGTAGCCTCAACCTGGGACAAAGAGTAAAGAAATTAATTCTTCACTTTGAGGCCATGACTCTAAACCATTATCACAAGTAATTAATGCAGTTTACCTTTATATCCTTGTAGATGGAATCCTAGAGCACTTCTTCCTTCCTTAAAACATTATGTAGGAATGATAGAAGGATAAAGGAAATATATTTGATGAAGAATATTTCTATGCTTTTATTATGCCTTAAAGGCTGTCTGGGTTTAGATATGTGCTGAGATATTTTGCGGTACCTGTGGCTTTCTTCATGATCACTTGAATAAAGCTTAGCAAAATCACTCAGAGTGTTAGATTTAGCATAAATGAACGTGCCAGGGAAACTGCAGGAGACTGAGGCAAAGAGACTCAGAAAAACTGAAGACAGTTCTGATGCTTTCTTTTTTCTTGGTTTGAGAAAAACAAAGATTGTCACTGCTTTGGTATCCCATACTGGTGACACAGAAGTGTGTGCTTATCCAGGATGAGTGATGAAATTTGCAGTGAAGACAGCAACTAATGAGGAGAAGTGATTAAAAAGGCAACTGTATTGGAAATTAGTAATCTGTTATGAATTATGAATATTAATTTCTGCATGAATAGTAATTTTAAAATTAATATTTTAAAAACTGGGAAAATTTCCTGAGATTCTTTGGATTTTCAGTCAACAGGAAGTAATCTCACAGAATTAAACAGTTTAAACAATTAGAACTTGAAAATAGTAACGTGAAACCAGGAAAAATTCTAACTATGCTTATGGAGTCTTGGCATTCACTCCAGCATGTGTACTCATGATGCTTTTAATCCCTGAGTATGTCTCCTGTATCAAAGAACTTTCAAACTCGTGATGATGATCTCAGGGTAAAATACAAAGTATTCCAGGCAGAGGGAAGGAGAGTTGAGTTGCTGCTAAGCTGGTGGGTGTGAGTTGCATACACCTGACTACCTTTAACAAGTCACAAACGATGAGAGGCAGGAAGGCTCTGTGCAGGAAGGCTGAATGCAGAGAAAGGCTGAATGCGGAAAGGCGCTTACTAAATCATCCCCCTTTAAATATTTCATTTTGAAAAGCAAACTGGCCAATAGGCACTAGCACCATTGTACTGGCCAATGAATTCAAAGCTTTATGCCTCCTTTGACCATGCAGGCATGTTGAGGGCAGCACAAAACACCTGACACGTGGTGCTAAGCTCCCTAGCCCTCAAGGCTTTGCTGGGGCCAGACCCTTATTTTTTGCTCATCTGAATCCACTCCTGGGCCCCACAAAAGAGGAGGAGAATAGCAAGAGTTAAACTGGCCCAGCAGGATTTATGCCCTACCAGGACAGCACCCAAGATACTTGTAGTTCATTGGTGCTGCTGTGGTGATTGGTAGGTAGTTAATGCTCACGAAATAAAACTGCAGTTGATCTGCAGCAGCTGACCTCTAGGTGAAGACAGTTTTGCACAGAAGACAAACTTTCAAACTTTTTTAGATCTACTCAAACATAACTTTCCTTCCTTTGGTTGTGCTTGGGATGTTACTGATTTATAGCTGAGTAGACAGATGCGGAATCAAATACTGGGTGCTGGAGACCCCAGGGCTCTCACCAACAGCTCAGGTTTCCTGCATCAGCTAGAGAAACTGAAGAGATAGGAGTTACTTGCTGTGGAGCTGACTGTGGAGAGCCAATAGGTTTTTTTACTCGGTTTGTTACTTTGCTTTCAGGAAAGATCTTCTGTGAAGCCAGTGGTAGATGCATTCCTGCCAATTTTCGCAGGTTTGCTAACAAGTAACTTCAGACTTCCCAGAAATATTATCTTCCTTCCTTGCTTATTTGTCAGTTGTGAAATGTCATGTGACTATTGGTGAGCTTGAGAAGTAGAGGTTGCCTAAGAATAAGCATGTGTGGAATAAAGCAGAAATGTCAGTAGTGGTTCTGGAGATGGTACTGGGTGTCGTGGTAGGCCAAAATAGGACAAAATAGACCTGAGCATGTCCTGGCTTGCCCAGACATGTTTTTCTGCTCTCTCTCCTTCTGCTGATGGGGCAAGCAACTGTGAAAAGGGAAGACAAAAGGACCTGGTGTCTCCATATCTGTCCAAACTTGTTTACAGGGTTCCTGCACATGTTTATACACTTGTGTTCTGTCCTAAAAGGTAAAAGCAAACTTAACTTCACTTAATATGGTTAAGATTGGCTAATTGCCACTCTGACTGGCTAATCTGCATGCAAAGGTCCATTGGACTCAGGCTGTATTGATAAAAGAAATGAGAAGCTAGAGAGAGTGTGCTTGCCGCTGCCACCATTGTTTCTGCCTTAATGTGCTCTACTGCTTTATTTCATCCTGCCATGTTCTGCTAAACTATAAGCTAGCTCTGCTACATAGTAACAAACCCTAATGCTTGTCCGCCTAGAAATTTGTTATGAATGGGTTAGTTTAAATCTGAGTTTGGGGTGAAATGCAATGAGGCCAATTCAAAAGTTATTAAATACTTTATTAATATATATACAAAGATAATTCCCCCAAACTTATTTACAACTGTCCACACAAGTTCTTGGATGCAGTTAGCAGAACTATTTTACAGAATGTCTCTATACAATGGAATTTTGACAGATTTTAGAAATATCTTTGATAGAGAGTCCTGCAGCTTAATTCACTGCTTGTGAAGTTAGCTAAATTCCCTTAGCAACTTGAATAAAGAATTAAGAATACTCACTAGTCCTCAGTCAAATGTCAGTGGCCCAAAACGTTGGCAGGAAAATATTTAATAGAAGTCCTGTGGTGAATTCCACATGGAATCGGCTGCTGGCACGGCAGGCTGAGGTGGCAGGCGGGTGGCAGGTGAATGAGGAACAAATGAATGAACATGCAAGCAAGCAAGCACCTATGCACCTGTTTACCCCCTTTTATAGGATGATGGCGGAGGCTAATGGTCTCATTGGCCATATTATCACCCAATCACCTTTGGCAATCACCCAAATATATCCAAAAAAGGAAGAACCCACAGGCTGTTCCCTTCCAAAATTGGGGGGCGCATACACCTTGCACAAGACAGGGGCGTGGTCTTATGAACCCCTCTTGTGCAACCGGACCAAACCAGATTAGGTTGTCAGGGTTTCTTTGCCCTGTTTTCCCACCACTGGCCGCAATGCAGAAAGGCAGGTAAACACACTCAAGCCTATTCTGTGATCCTTGGGACTCTCCACCACAAAATTGCTTTCAGTTTACCAGGAACAGGCACCAAATGCCTCCACGCGATAAGCTTGCTCAGCCAATGTGACATGATGCTAAAACTGCACATCTGCAAGACATCCTGCCTGCAAGTCTTCTGCCAAGACCAGAAAGCCCTGGAAAAGGGACACAGAAGGAACCAGAACTAGATCAGAGATTGTTTGCCTCCTTCCCCAGCATCCTTGATAGAGCCAGTAAATATCAGAAGCCTCAACAGCTAAAAGATACCAACAGAACTCCCTGCAAGCATGGGTACTGTCTCAAGCTGTAGTGAGCCCTGTGAGTTAGGAAATAATATTTTGTGAGTAAATACTCAAAGCCTCTTTAGCAAAACTCTGTAAGTAAATTCTAGCCTTCTGCCTTAAAGCAGAAAGGAGCTCCCTGAATCCATCTAGTGGACAAGCAGTGTATTGGCTGCAAGGACCTCTCTTCCAGTTCAATTGAGTTTAATATTTTTGTATTATTGCTGGTTATTTCTTGAATATACCAGATTCTGTTATTCCTTTGTATAATGTTTGCATAACTGTTGCACAGAAACAATTATTATTAAAAATTACTGGGCAGGTAGTGAGAGTCCTGAATATAAAAATTAATAACAATATTAATTTTGGAAAAAATACATTAATTAATACCCTCCATTACACTGATATGCACAGAAAAAAAAGCAGCTGCTCACTTGCACTCCATGAACTTCTTGTAAACATTTGTCTTTTCTGTAGGATGAATAGTGGGAATGGGAGCAAACCTCGCTTGATGGAGAAATACTCAGTTCTGGTCATGAGATGTACTCACTTTGTGCACATGATCCATTTTCCGTATGGCAGCATCTTGCATATCAGATGTCTTGTTTCAGCTGTGAGGGTAGATTTATATTAGATGTAAGGAAGAACTTCACTGTGAGGGTGGTGAGGCACTGGAAGAAGGTTGCCCAGAGAGTCTGCAGATGCCCTGTCCCTGGAAGTGTTCAATGCCAGTTTGGATGGAGCTTTGAGCAACCCAGCCTAGTGAAAGGTGCCTCTGCTTATAGCAGGGGATTTGAACTAGGTGATCTTTAAGGTCCCTTCCAACCCAAACTGTTCTATGACCCTAAGTCTATTTTTGTAAGAGCTGATGGTGTAGTAATCCTGCAGTAAGAAATTTTTGCAATAATTTTTTTTCTCCTTCTATTCCTCTGCATAAATCTAAAATTAAAACAGCTTGAAAAGATTAGCTGAGATTAGCAAAAAGAATTTAGTGACATATATTCTGTGATACAGAGGGCTAAAATGGATTAACTAAGTGGCTTCCCTCAGGGCCTGCTGCTGTTATTCTGTAACACAGTAAAAGTGTAAAACACAAAATAACAATACAATAGAAGGAAAAAAAAAAAACAAAAACAAACCAACTGTTGAGCCTCTTTGTGAGGCAAAACTGTGATATAAAATAAGTTTATAGTGGCAACAGCAATAATAAAATATTGTAATCTTGGAAACAGCAATAAAAAATACAGCTGCAGTAAAATAATTGCATTTGATTGATTTCAGAGACACATATTACTTGCTCTGTTGGCGTTCTGTCACTTATAATATAAGATGGACTTCCACAGAGAAATCTCCTGATAGGAATAAATTGTTCAGCCTTAGAGACCTGTTAAAACTTTCCAGTTGCTTTGTTACTTGAATCTTTTAAATGCCATCTCTCTGGAGTTGCTATTTCCTTTGGGAGTATTTGTTAACACTCAAAGCAATGTTTTAAAACTGGGAAAAATTATCTATTTGAGCAGCTCTTGTTTCATGCTGTTTTGCAGAAAAATCTTTTTGATACCCTGGATTTCAGCATCTTTACTACACATGTTTCATTGGTGATCATGAGGAGACACAGGCTGTGTCTCTGCTACTTCTGCTGGCATGTTGCATGTCTTTGATCATGACTGAGTTTGATGTGCTGCAAAATCAAGAAAATGGATACATTTGGTCTACTTAGGAAATAGGAAAACTTAACAAGTCAGTGCTGATACTGATTGCATGTCAGAAAATACCTGGTGTGTTGTATAATGTGAAAGATGAGAGGTTCAGAGCCACGAGCTGCAACATGTCTCAGCGGTACTGGAGGTTTAATGCCTGCAATTAATGTTGTACAGAAGAATCGATGGGCATTTGTCACAAGTTAAGCCTGCAAAGTGAAACGGGAAAACATATGACTGGGTGATCTTTGTGACTTGCATGATGACTTTCATCTGGGAATCTCAGAGGACTGTAAGCATTGAGCAATGAGAAGATGTTTTCACTTGGAATTTGTAGGATTTAACACAACTTCTGCAGTCAGATGAGAAATGAAGTCTATAATTCAAGTCTCTGGGTTGCCAGGCATTTTTCTATACCAGGCCAAGTTTTCTTGATATCAAACTTTATACAAGGTTCTCCCTCACTAGTCTTGAGTTAACTTTTTCCTTGAGCTAGTTTTACTTGGAGTAATAAAAAGGACCCTGATAGACAGACCTCTTTGACATGAAAGGTTAGAACCTATGCACAAATGCCCTGCATCAGAATGAAATTGTCTTCAAATTGAAATTGTCTTCATTTGATTGATGAAGAGATGTGCCAGAGCCATATGATCATCAGACTAAAGGTCTAATCCTACAAAGAAAAGGGAGTTGAGTGGGGATTTGTGGTTTGGGCTATGAATCACAAATAATTAAATGGAAACAACTGAGGGCACTTCACATCATAATGTTGGGACAATTGTGAGTGGTGAGCTCCAATCTCTTTTTCAGGATCTCCTTATGATCAGAGACATCATGAAATAGGCGTGGATAGTGTGGAAACACTTCTGAAGAGAAAAAAAGAGAGGGAGAGAAAAGCTTTCATTCCAGAAGGACAGATCATTTGAACTTTGTTCACTCACTAGCTTGCAATGGTATTATTTGAGCCAGACATGAGTTCTAGCACACTTGTCTCAGGTAACCTTTTAAAGCTATTGCTTAGAGCAGGTGGGAAATCAGCACAGCGCCTCTCTGCCACATTCTCTGAAGGAGATGAGACCTGCCAGAGTTTGATGTTGACATGCATTCATTCCTTCCTGTTCCAAACAATGGTTTTAATTGCTTGTCTGTTGCTTTCAGCTCTTCTCATTTTCCTATTTCTCAAAGTGATTGTATTTTGAAATTGTCCCTGTCTAAAGACTAAAAAAGATAGTACTTTATTTTTTTTTTTCATTCTAGTTTTACAGGTCATAGTGGTGCCTGTAGTGACAAGGTAAATTAGAGCAGCTCTCGTTAAGAGTGTTATTCTGCAATGTCTTGCTCAAACCAGGATGTCCCAGGTTGATAGAAGTGGTCAAAACTTTCCTTAAAGAGAGGCTTGTAGGCTGAGGAATCCAGAGAGGCTGGCACACCAGGAAGTGAAGGGACTGCAGTTCTGCAGGGCTGTCAGCCCTGCCCTACCACTTGCTGAGAAAGAAGGCTTAGCCTGGTCTGCTACCTTCAGTTAAATCTAACATGTTGCCACCAAGAGCTAACCAAGTTGAGAGTACTCTCTCTTCCTAGTGAAGAGAATGTCTAGATGTTTGGTCTTGTTCCTAATTTTTTCTTTTTTTATATTCTTGATACTCATCAGCTTAGAATTTATTATGGGCTTTAAAAAAAGGAAATTCTCTTTTCCACAGTAACAAATCTAAAAAAACATGAGAGCATGTACTGAATTGTTCTCAATACTTTGGATACATCTTTCTAGAATATTGAACATCTCATGACAGTGCTTGCACTAATTCAGTGACTAACAAGCAGCTGTTTTGCAGATGCTGATGTGTGTGTGTCTGTTTAAAACACTGCTTCCAAATCTGGGTAACATGGCTCAAGTGGAGAGCCTGGCCCCATATTTCAATTTTACATATTTACTAGCAATAAACTCTAAGTGTCATTGCTTTTGGTCAGATGTTATTTATTAGTGTAGTGTTTCTCATGGTAAATACAGTTGTAAGAGAGAACTGAATATGCAGAAACTGAGCTCCTTATCTGTCAATCAACATGATTGGATATAAAGGAAGTTTTGCTGTTTGAAATGCACATTTGACCAGTCCTATAAAAACATAAGATGGACTCTTAATGTGGTGGCAAATGTGTAGCATGTGATAGTTTAGCCACACTTTCTCCTTCTACTCCTTGGTGGTCACAAATACTTATAGCACTTAGACCCTTCTGCTTGAAGTTATGGGAAATGTTATGTATTCTACACAGAAAAAAAAAATGAGAAGGTAAACTATGTATTATATTGTAAACTATGTATGCATTACCCTGTGACAAACATAAATTCCACTATTGCTTCATGATAACACTGAAAACACAAAGCAAGCAGAAGCAGAGCCTATAAAAGCCAACCGATTCCCTTTAAGGCCACACTGAGTTCTGCTTTATGCTTTGCTTGGGGATTGAGCATAGGTGCATTCCTAATCATGCATGCATGCATATGAAAGATGTATAGATACATATGGCAATGAAATTGTTGCCTGTCACAATTGGCCAGAAAATTCTGTGACAGCTTAAGGGGACCTAATTCAGTCCAACAGAGAGTAGTAGCCAGTGGATACATAAAGACATTTTTGAAACTTTCGATAAAAAAATTACTGTGAATAATGCATGCACTTATAAATGATAGTCACTGGCTTGATGTGGTTTGGTAGAACTCACTGTACAGGAAGAATAATATTTTTTTCCCCTCAAATAGTTGTGATTTTAAGAAATTAGGTTAGCTCTGTGTGCTTATGGTATAGAATCAGAATCAGAATCATAGGTTTATGTCGGAAGGCACCTCAAAGATCATCCAGTTCCAACTCCCCGCCATAGGCAGGGACACCTCCCACTAGAAGAGGATGCTCAAGGCCTCATCCAGTTGGCCTTGAGCTGCCTGTCACAAAACCCCAAATTTCAGATACTAAGGTGTCGTGGGTTTACTAAAGATAGGCGAC
>WAAF01012862.1:0-14597 GCA_013400475.1 Tricholaema leucomelas
TCCAGCACGGGCATCTGCACAGGTCACCTCTCATGCCTTTGCTCCCCTCTTCACACCTGCAGGGCTTTTCAGGCCTTTTCCTCTCCCATTCAAACCACAGAGGGAGAGGAATTTTGGGGTATACCAAACTCCAGGACAGGTCTTAGCTACAGAGGTTCAGAAGCAAATTACATTCCAACAGAGAAAGAGATACTAGCAGCTTCTGAAGGAGTGAAAGCAGCTTCTGAAGTGATTGGAACTACGTCACAATTGCTTTTAGTTCCTAGACTGCCAGTTCTAAATTGGATGTTCAAAGGCAAAGGTTCATCTCTGCATCATGTCACAGATGCAATCTGGTCTAAACGGATGGCTTTGATAACCCAATGAGCACAAATAGGTAATCCAGACTGCCCTGGTCTGGTGGAGGTGATCACCAACTGGCCAGAAGGCACAGACTGTACCAAACCTCCAGAGGAGAAAATATCCCTTGCTGAAGAAGTTCTTCCTTATGGTGATCTCTCTGATCAGGAAAAGAACGATGTCTTGTTCACAGATGGTTCCTGTCATCTTGTTGGGAACAAGCAAAGATGGAAGTCAGCAGTCTGGAGTCTATCAGGAGAGTTAATGAAGCAAGAGATGGAGAAGGAGAATCCAGTCAATTCACTGAGGTAAAAGCTGTCCAACCTGCTCTTGATGTGGCTGAACATGAAAATTTGCCTATCCTTTACCTCTACACTGACTCGCAGATGGTAGACAATTCTCTATGGCATTGGCTAAAAGACTGGAAAAAGAATGGTTGACAGAGGAAAGGAAAGCCTATTTGGTGTGCTGATCTATGGCAGGACACTGACGCATGACTGGAGAGAATTCTAGTTGTGCATGCAGCACGTAGATGCACAAATGCCTAAGAGCAGAGCTACTGAGGAACACCAACACAACCATCAGGCAGAACAAGCTGCCAAAATTTCTGAAGCTGACACAAACTCTGATCTTGACCTTGATTAGAAACACCAAGCTGAACTGTTTTTAGCTCGGTGGGCCCATGATTTATCTGGACATCAAGGCGGAGATGCAACATAATGATGAGCATATGATAGATCAATTAACTTATCTATGAACATGACATTTGTACTCATCCATGACTGTGACATTTGTGCTGCTATCAAGCAGGCTAAGCGAATCAAGCCCTTATGGTATGGTGAGAGATGGTCAAAGTACAAGTATGGTGAAGCCTGGCAGATTGACTACATCACTTTACCTCGATCTCGTTCTGGCAAGCAGTATGTGCTAACGATGGTAGAGGCCAGCACCGGACAGCTGGAAACCTATCCAGTGCCACATGCTACTGCACATAACACCATTCTTGGCTTGAAAGACAAATCATGTGAAGACATGGAACTCCAGAGAGAATCAAAACAGACAACGGCATTCATTTCAAGAACAACCTAGTGAGAAAGTGGGCCAAAGAGCGCAGTATTGAGTGGATCTACCACACACCCTACTATGCACCATCTTCATGGAAGATTGAATGCTACAGCTGTTTGCTGAAAACCACCCTAAAGGCCATAGAAACATAGAATCAACCAGGTTGGAAGAGACCTCCAAGATCATCCAGTCCAACCTGGCACCCAGACCTATCCAGTCAACTAGACCATGGCACTAAGTGCCCCATCCAGTCTTTTCTTGAACACCATGGGGGTGGAACTTCGGAAAATTGCAACAAAAATTTAGCATAAGCAACCTGATTGGTAAATAGGAGGTGTTCAGGAAACAATCATATTTGGTACCAACACTGGACAGTGATAAAGTTCCTGTTGTATGTGAAAAGAATCTGTTCAGGAAAACTGTTTGGGTATTTTATCCTTTGGGCAAAGGGGAACCTGTCTGAGGAGTGGTTTCTGCTGAAGGTCATGGTCATACATATTGGGTAATGCAGGAGAATGGTAAAATCCAGTGTATTCCACAGAAAAATCCAACTTTAGCTGAGAGAACCTAAATTCAGAGTCTATAATACAGGATGTTAGGAGTTTTCTCTTCTAGGTATTACTGTCCTGGAGGTCCTGTGTACCCCAGAAATTTCCTCTCCATCTGTGGTTTGAATGGGAGAGGAAAAAGGCATGAAAAGACCTGTTTCCTCGCCCCTGCCCTGCAGGCGTGAAGGGGGGGAGCAGGAGGACCCTTCCGGCATGAAGGGTGCCCCGTGCCGGGCCCGCACTGCACTCAGCTGAGGATTGGCTGTGTGCTTTTCGTGCCTAGGAAGTGGTAACTCGGCTCTTTGTCTAGGAAAGGGTATAAATATTGAGGGGTTCCCACCTTGGGGTGTTCCCGCCTTGGGGTGCTCCTGCCGTGAAGTTTGTCCCTGCTTTGGACTTCGTTCTCGCCTTGGTATGCCTGCCTGGAGTTCTTCTCCCCCAGCCTGGATAGCTTCTACACACGGAGCCTGACCTGATTGCCATTACTAAGGCTTGATGAATGAATCCTGCCACTGAAGTGTGGCTATTGGTGGCTACAGGCTTTTTCAGCAGGGTCAGACAAGGAAGGAAGAATAGAGGTGTTGCTCTACATGTCAAGAAATGGGTAGCATGTGAAGAGCTGTTTCTGAAGATTAGGCACAAGCAGGTGAAAAGCTTATCAGTAAGGTTTAGGGACTCAGGCAACAAGAGAACCTGGTAGCTGGTGTCCACTGTAGGATGCTTGATTAAAGAGAGCCTACTGACAAAGTGTTATTACTCTAGTTATAGGAGGATTCATGATCAAAGTATCACAGAATGGTAGGATTTAGAAGGGATGTCTGGATATCATCTCGACCAAGCTCACTGCCAAGGCAGGTACATCTACAACAGGTTCACAGTATCACAGTATCACCAAGGTTGGAAGAGACCTCACAGATCATCAAGTCCAACCCTTTACCACCGAGCTCAAGGCTAGACCATGGCACCAAGTGCCACGTCCAACCTTGCCTTGAACAGCTCCAGGGACGGCGACTCCACCACCTCCCTGGGCAGCCCATTCCAGTGTCCAATGACTCTCTCAGTGAAGAATTTTCTCTTCACCTCGAGCCTAAACTTCCCCCGGCACAGCCTGAGGCTGTGTCCTCTTGTTCTGGCGCTGGCGCTGGCCACCTGAGAGAAGAGAGCAACCTCCTCCTGACTACAACCACCCCTCAGGTAGTTGTAGACAGCAATAAGGTCACCCCTGAGCCTCCTCTTCTCCAGGCTAAACAATCCCAGCTCCCTCAGCCTTTCCTCGTAGGGCTTGTGCTCAAGGCCTCTCACCAGCCTCGTCGCTGTGTCCAGGAACACATTCAGGTGAGTTTTGAAAGTCTCTAGAGAAAGTGACTCCACAATCTCTGTGGGCCACATATCCCAGTGTTCCTTCACCTTCACAAGAAAAAAAGTTTTTTTCTTTACATTCAGGCAGAACTTCCTGTTCTAGAGTTTGTGCCCAATGTGGTTTTTTTTCCTGTCTCTGGGCACCACTGAAGGGTGTCTGATCCCATCCTTTTGGCTTCTCTCCTTTAGATATTTATAGGCATTAATAAGATCCCTAGACCTTATGAATGAGCCAGAGAGATCTTATCAATGAATCAGAGAGTAATTAAGCTCCCATTCTGATAGAAGACTTCAACCACACCAAAATCTATGTGGAAAAGCAGCATACTGAGCTGTAGGCAATCCATGAGACTATTGGAATGCATGGGGGTAACTTCTTAAGCTCTGCCATAGAGGAGAAGATACTGGACCTGATGGTCACCAAATGAGCTAATTGGTGATATCAAGTCTGAAAGTCCCTTGGGCTGCAGTGATCATTCACTGATGGAGTCCACAGTCCTGAAGGATATGTGTCATACAAAGAGTAATGTCAAGACTCTGAATTTTAGGAAAGCAATAATCTAGCTCTTCAAGAAGTTAGTCAATAGGACCTCCAAGGAAAGTGTCTTCAAGGACAAGTCTTTAAGAGCTCTTTCCAAAGAGTGCAAGAGTTCTTAGTCCCCACCTACAGGTGTCTTGTAGACCACAGAGAGTAAAATGCCTTGGATGAACTGAAAAAATCAGAAATAAAAAAAAGCATATAATATAAAATATTGAGCATAATCATAAATATCTTTTTCATCTCTTAAATGCTGAGATGAGTTTACCTCACACATAGAGATGATAAGCCATCAAGAGAAAAGTCATTACTGTTAGAGAATGCATCTTCAGACTTTTACACTCTGCAGAAATACTGAACGTTGTCCAAGATACTAACAAGCAAAGCATGAAAGCAAGAGCCTCAGTGATTTAACAAAATTTTCATGAATGAGTGCAGGTCGTGAGCAGCTAGCTCATCCTCAGACTTGCGTATACTACTGTTATGGAAGGCCTAAATAGGCAAGAAAAGGCCTGAACATGTCCTGCTTGCCCAGACATGTTTTTCTGCTCTCCCTCCTTTTGTTTTTGTGAGAAACAACTGCAGGAAAGGAAGGCAAGAGGGACTAGTGCCCTATGTCTGTCCAGACTTGTTTACAGGGTACCTGCATGTGTTTATACATTTGTTTGTGTTCTGCCCTAAAATGTAAAAGCAAGCCCTGACTTCACCTAAAATGATTAAGCTTGGCTAACTGACATTCCGATTGGATAATTGTGCTAGTTTGAAGCTAGCTAGAATGTTTTGGTGAGAAGAATTAGATTATAGGCTGTGAAAAGGAAACAGTGGTGATGTCTACTTCACTCATAGGCTTGCTGAAATGTATAAGATCAAGAACGAAAACATAGATAACAAATTCCCTCTCTGAGCTTTGGGCTGCACTTTTCTCTCTAACATGCTGCCTGATTAATGCTTCTGCCTCCTAACCCCCTTGGCTAACCCTCCAAACTCACCTTGAATGTAAGGTAAAGTCTGCACTAAGGTAGAGGTGTGGGAAGAAGGTGGAAGGGTGGTTGGGAGCCCCTCCTGAGGACTCAGGTTTCTGGGAAGGGTGGTGTGTTTCTCTATTTTTTTTTTTTTTAACTTGTATATTTCTGTATGTATATCGCAAACACCTGCTTGTATATTGCTAATACCTGCTTGTATATTGTGTTAAGCTCTAAGTATAAAGTTTCATTCAATTTCCAGAGGCTGAGTCTAGTCTGGGTGATTTTACTTAAGTGTGGGGGGTCAGGTAACACCCAAACCATCACACTAATCTGTATTCAAAGGCCCATTAGACTCTGGTTACACCAATAAAAAGAGATGAGAAGGTAGAGACAACGTGCTTGCTTGCTTCTACCACCATTGCTTTCTGCCTTATTGTGTTCTCTGATACTGCCTCACTGCTGTCTTATCCTGTCATACTCTGCAGCATTACGTTTGCTGAGCTATAAGCTATCTCTGCCACAAACTAATGGACCCTGATACTTTGGGCTTGTCTGCCTGGAAACTGCTACAAGTTTACCAGGAATAGGCATCAAATACCTCCACACATAGGCTTACTTATCTAGCATGACACCTGCCAGTCGTCTGACAAGACTGCACATTCACAAGACATCCTGTCTGAGTATGGAGCAAAGAGGAACCAGGACCAGGTCAGAGATTGTCTGCTTTCTCTCAGCACCCTTGCTAAGAGCCATGAACGATCAGAAGACTCAACAGCTGACAAGACATTGACAGAACCCCCTTCAAGCATTTGGGTACTGTCTGGAACTGTAGTTAGCCCCACAAGTAGGGAACTAATATTTTGTGCATAAATACTCAAAGCCTCTTTATCAAATCTTTAGCAAAATTCTGTAGATTCTTGAGTGAATCCTAGCCTTCTGTCTTCAGCAGAAGAGTTCTGAGTCCATCTTGTGGGCAAGTAGTATAATTAACCACAAGAACCTCTCTTCCAGTTCAACTGAGTTTCATGCTTTGTATTACTGCCAGTTATTCCTTAAGTTTCCTAGATCCAGTTATTCCTTTGTGTAATGTTTTCACGACCGTTGCACAGACCTAATATTAAAATTATGGGGTGGGTAGTGAGAGAATCCTGAATATCAACACTAATAAACAGTGTTAATTTTTAAAAACTACCATCTCTCATCATTAATACCCTTCATTACAATTACATACCTGCAAAAAGCATCTTCATGATTCAAAATTTACTGTTAAACTAGTTAGATAGTGCTATTACTGTGACAAAACAGGGACTGTAAGTTTCATTCCAGATCAGTCCAGGTCACCACAAGCAAAGGACTACCATGTTTCATATGGAATATCATGAAATTTTCTTGCAGAAAATAAAAATTAACTCACAAATATTCAAATTTCCACTCCACATCTGTAATAAAACATATGTAGAGACACAAGAAACCTCCAGAAAACCTCCAGCATGTATGTAACCCTAGTCTAATAAAATAATTGATTAATTTTTGTCACATTATTTTAATACTTTTCTGAGTACAGTACAAGGATAAATCAAGTCTAAACACTGTGGAACTACTATTATTATTTAAAAAAAAAAAAAGGAAGGGGTTAATCAATTAATAAAAAAAAATTGTTAAGCTGTCAAACAATAACCAATGAGAGGAAAGATTGACTTTGAGTTTGACACTTTCTGACACTAGTGTACTGTGGTTAAAAAATTTTTAAACAGTCCTTAAGTGCAAACATCAATATCTTCATCAAGGTGAAGCTCAACAGGGGTCTGGACAAACTGTCTAGTTGAGGATACCTCTGATTACTGCAGAAGTGGTTGGAACAGATGACCATTAGAGGTCACTTCCAATCTAGACCATTCTATGATTTTTGATTCTTCCCTTTTCTAATGTATTTCAAGCTAACAGTCTTTATTCTCTTTCTTTACCTCCCTCCAGCTAATTCTGACTGTTTAATTATTTGTTGAAAGTCAGTATGCTGGATTTTGATCGATTAAGGCTCAGAGATTTCTGACAAGCAGAGCATACTTTCCTCTTACTGTTTGTGTTTGGCTTGACTATATAGCATGGATAGCATGTCAAAGTTGTGCATTCTCCTAAGCACCTTGCATTTCTCTATTCCGCCTTCCCCCTTCCCTCCACACAGAGAGAAAACATAACAATGCATATATGAAGTTACTCCAGCTGAAATGCAGTGTAATTTGCATATTTTTTAAAACATATTTCAGAAACTTGGATTGGTGAAAATTCAGTGAGACTCCTATGTGCCTTCAATCATATCAGTACAAAATTCAGGAAAGTGCAATAATGTAATTTTTTTAATTGCAATCTCTTTTGTGTCACTTTATAGGAAATATTCAATAGTTTCTCATTTTTTCCTTTTTTTTCTTCCATTTCATTTCTCAGTCTCTCTGTTTCTAGAATGTATACCTCTGTTCCTCACACTTGAAACATTCTCTTTCAGACTGCCAAAATCCCCACTTATTTTCCAAAATTCACTGCCTATCAAAATGACCTACAAACAAACTGCACTCTCAAAATGCAGTGAAATATATCACAGTGCTATGAATCTATAACTACTCTCTCTTTTTCTAATAAATAACAACTGAAGTGGAGAGCTAGCAAAGAAGTTTCAGAGGAAACGTGATGACATGCTTCAGAATTACACTTACTGTTCTGAAATAGAAGCAGGATACTGATTATTACCTGCCTTCCTCCACCTTTCATTCTGCTAACATTCTTCTTAGTTTATTTACATGCTGAAATTAATTCATAAAGTTGTTCTGCATTGAATGTAATTTTAATGTAATTTAAAAGCTTTAGTTTTGTTGTTATTTTTTTTCCCTGTAATAGTTTCCTTTATTCTTTTTTTCTCCTTATCATAGAATGGTTTAGATTGAAAGGGACCTCAAAAATCATCCAGCTCCAACCCCCATGTCCTGGAGGTCCCGTGTACCCCAGAAATTTCCTCTCCCTCTGTGGTTTGAATGGGAGAGGAAAATGGCGCGAAAAGACCTGTTTCCCCCCCCTGCCCTGCAGGCATGAAATGGGGGGGAGCAGGAGGACCCTTCTGGCACGAGGGGTGCCCCCTGCGGGGCCCGCGCTGCACTCGGCTGAGGATTGGCTGTGTGCTTTTCACACCTAGGAAGTGGTAACTTGACTCTTTGTCCAAGAAAGGTATAAATATTGAGGGGTTCCCACCTTGGGGGTTCCCGCCTTGGGGTGCTCCTGCCATGGAGTTCGTCCCCAATTTGGACTTCATTTATGCCTTGGTGTGCCTGCCTGGAGTTCTTCTCCCCCCACCTGGATAGCTTCTATGCAGTGAGCCTTTTGATGCTCCGAAGACAAGCTCTCAAGGATTTCACCTTAAGCATCTTATTGTGCAGTTTATCGCTTCTTAATGACCCTGAAGGTTTCTGAAAAGACCACGGGACAGACCCTTGAATTGTCCTTCTTTTCAAGCCAGTGCACCCTGTTGTGAGTAGCTTACGGCTCAGCCTTATTTTGATAGTGGGGAACGCTATATTTAATAGCTCAAGCCTTTTCCAACTCCTGACTTCAAATTAGTCAAGTTTACCTGTGGCATCCTGTTGTGTAGATATTCTCAACCAACTAAGAACAAACCTGCTAATTAAATCTAAATTATCTTCTGTGTATAGTTTTGGGGGCAGGTTTTCGGGAAAATAAAATAACTCTATTTTTATAAATTCCTGACTTGGCCTAATTAATTCCTGCCTTCGTAACACTCCACCATAGGCAGGACACTTCCCAATAGAACAGGTCACTCAAGGCCTCATCCAACCTAGCCTTGAACACCTTCAGGAAGGGAGCATCCACAACTTCCCCAGGCAACCTGTTTCAGTGTTTCACCACTCTCACAGTAAAGAACTTCTTCCTAACATCCAGTTTAAATCTCCCCTCTTCTAGTTTAAACCCATTACTCCTCATCCTGTCATTATAACATCTTGCAAATTGTGCTCCAGCCCTCTGATCATCTTCATATCCCTCCTCTGGACTCACTCCAACAGTTTGATGTCCTTCTAGTGTTGGGGGCTCTAGAACTGTACACAGTATTCCAGGTTGGGTCTCACAAGAGAGAGTAAAGGGGGAGAAGCACCTCCCTTGCCCTTCTGGCCACACTTCTCTTGATGCAGCCTTACTTAAACTAAGCAAATATATTCAATGGGAGAAATACCTCATATTAGAAAGACTTATTTATTCTATTCATAAACCCTAGTTATTTATTAGAACATGAGATACTTTCGTAAGTGGACTTGCTAAATATTTGTATTGATAACCCTTTCAAAACCTTAATAGTTTTTGAATGGTGCCTCTTAAATGTAACTGTACCTTAAAAGGTCTTACTGTAGTATCTTATGAAAATGGAAATTTGGTCAAAATATACATGGTATTTCAAGGCAATCCTGACAAATTTATTGACATCATTTTTTTTTTTTTTGTCTTCCTAAAGTAGAAGAGTACATAAGATTTGATGGCATTGTTGAAAATGTTTCCTCTGAGTTTTTTCCTCCCCATTGCATTTAGAGATTTCTGCATGTCTTATTCTTCTATGAGAAGCATCAAATGGAGAGTGAGATATGGAAATTAATGAATGTATTTGTGACAAAAGCTTTGCCTATTGCTTATAAGCCTGGTGTCAAAATCATTAATGCTTTCACAACAGTATGGTGGAATAGCTGGGTGATATTTTTTTTTTTAAACACAGATTTAATCTGATTGCAAAATTTCTAAGAGCATATTTTAGATCCAACAATAAAATACAGGTAATGTAGTTTAAACTTGTCTTAGACTGAGCTCACCAGACCATTCCTTTAGTCTTTCAGAATTTACACTTCGTTGTCTGTGGGTTTGCATTTGGACAAGGTCATAATTTTCAACTTCTCCACCACTTCCTGAGGAAAATAAACACTTTTTCTGGGATATAATTCAAATATGGGTTTGTTCAATAAAAGCTTTCTGTGGAAAATAAACATATATGTACAATATTTCTTTGGGACAGTTAATAGCCTCAACTCAAACGCAGGACCTTGCAGTTGGCTTTGTTGAACTTCATGGAATTGGCACTGGCTCACCTTTCAAAACTGTTAATGTCCCACTGAATACCCCACGGCATGTCGATCACAACAGACAGCTTGGTGTCACCAGCAAACGTTCTGAACATGCCCTCAATCCCACTGTGCATGAGACCAGGAAAGATGTTAAACAGCACTGGTTCCAGTACTCTATCCCTGAGAAACACCACTCATCACTTGTCTCCACTTAGTCATTGAGCTATTGCCCATCACTTTTTGCATGCAATCATCAAGTCTATTCTGTATCTTCTGAGTCATCCACCCATCAAATTCATGTCTTTCCAATTTAGAGATCATGGAGTAGTGTCAAACACTTTGCACAAGTCCAGGTAGCCTGGAGAAGAGGAGGCTCAGGGGTGACCTTATTGCTGTCTACAACTACCTGAGGGGTGGTTGTGGCCAGGGGGAGGTTGCTCTCTTCTCTCAGGTGGCCAGCACCAGAACAAGAGGATACAGCCTCAGGCTGCACCAGGGGAAGTTTAGGCTCGAGGTGAGGAGAAAGTTCTTCACTGAGAGAGTCATTGGCCACTAGAATGGGCTGCCTAGGGAGGTGGTGGAGTCGCCGTCCCTGGAGCTGTTCAAGGCAAGGTTGGACGTGGCACTTGGTGCCATGGTCTAGCCTTGAGCTCTGTGGTGAAGGGTTGGACTTGATGATCTGTGAGGTCTCTTCCAACCCTGATGATACTGTGATACTATGATAGATGACATTATCTGTCAAAGCTGTTACCTCATCACAGAAAGCCACCAAGTTTGTCAGGCACAATTTGGCCTTGGCAAAGCATGTTGCCTGCCATCAATCATCTAATCACTTTTCATGTGCTTTATAAAATTTTCCAGGAGTATCTACTCAATAGTCTTGCAAGGCACTACTCAAGAGTGTATGTAAAAGTCTGCTATTTATGGAAAGAAACTGCAAAACTCAAGGTACCTGTGACCATTAAAGGTGGTTCTAAAAATACCTTTAGAAGAAAAGACCAGAAAAACGAGATTTTGAGTAAAATTCTTTTTTACTACCTTGTCAGTGATGCTTGGTGAAGGGTGAAACAGATTTTTCTTATTTAGTCTGTGATGCAGAAAAGCATCTAAGCATTAACTGAGCTCTATCAGAGCCTGACATGTCACTTTCTCTGATGATTTCACTGAGAATGGTCTACTTTGTTTGATACAAAGTGACAGGTTTATTATATAGGAAAATATACGTTAGGAACTGGACAAAAGCACACAAGTACAAGACTGCTACACATTCAGAATAAAGAAGATTTCATAGTTACAACTCAAGCATGCTCAGACCTCCAGCTCCCATGCTATGTTTGATTCTTAGTGGCCCTACACATTTCCTGCATTTCTTATCAGATTGAACAGGGGTCCTGCAAGATGTCTGTTAGGAAGTGTGGCTAATGATTGGAACAGTCTGGTATAATTTTCTGAATAGACTCACAGTCATATGAAAAACAATACAGCTCATTTTTGCAGCTTCAATTCATGATTTAATGATTTAATAAATAAATAATAGTTAATAAATGAATCACAAATGTCCCTCCCTCTCTCAGCTCCACTATAACATCAAGAACAGAACTAGTAACATAATCTATGTATTGCCTCAATATCTTTAGGAAGAAAACACAAACAGTGAAGGAAAGGTATTTTCCCTAAAAAATTCTTCTTTCAGTTGTCCAGTTGTCTTCTGCCCTGTCCTGGGCATTCATATTATCTTCCTGCAAAGCCTTATGAAAATTTGTAGCCTTCCTTGTAGGAACAGGTGAATGGTTTGCTAGTAAGGGATGAGTTGCTCAAGACTAAACATACAGAGTGTAAATCTTGGGTATGAAATGTGGAGGTCAGTTAGACCTCAGAAGGGAAAAATAAGCAGGATCCTGTGGTCAGGCCTGCTCAGATAGTTGCGTGGCAACATATATCAATGGAGCAGGAGAATAACGGAGAAAGAGGAAACAGCACCTTTCATCTGAACAGGGCATGTTAGCCAATCACATAGTAGCTACTAACGTGTATACTTTCTTATTGTAACTTTAACCAATCAGCGATTGATATGTTAGCCTTCTGAGAGGATATATACCTGTATATTTTGCTAATAAATTGGGAAATTTTGGCTTGTATCAAGTCGTTGCTTCATTCCTTCATCACAGCACTTCCTGAGTGACCTGCCCCTTTTTTCCAATAACCATAAACTCTCTTTTTGATGAGCTGAAACTAAATCTCTCTGTTCAGACAGGCTGACCTTTGTACCCACTGACTTGTTTTGTTTTTTAGTACACAGGGATGGCCTGAACAGTTCCTTTGCCTTTCAGCTTCCTTCATGAAGAGTGTCTAGCCTTCCCGGACTCCTCAGCCCTTCAGAAGTACCTTTAAAGGAACTCTGTTGACCAGTCTCCAAAACAGGCTAAAGTCTGCCCTCTAGAAGTCCAAGGTTGCAGTTCTGCTTACTCCAATATATCTAAAGAATATTTTATCTGCTTTTCATCGTGTTTAGGATGCATGTTGGTATATTTTGACTTTGTTAAAATTGCAGAATTCTTCATTTACCTCCAAAAACTGCATGAGGACACAGCCTAGAGTGAAAAAGTAACTGTGTTGTTATAAAACTATTCCCAGTAGATGTTAATCCATAGAAGCATAAACATGATAGAGAGAGCTGCCATATGATGAAATAAGAAGCAATACATCTAACAGATCTTTGTCATTATGGTGGTTTGGGTGTCCTCCGTCCCCCACACTTTAGAAATCACCCAGACTAGAATCAGCTGGCTCTGGAAATTTGAATGAAGCTTATATTTACAGCTGGCACAATTTACAAGCAGATATTTACAGTATATACAGATATATACAGAAATATACAAGGTAAAAGTAATACAGAAACACAACAGCCCTCCTAGAAACCTGAGTCCCCAGAAGGGGCTCTCAACCACCCCCTCATCTTCCCCCTACCCCTCTCAACCTTACCCCAGTTCCATAGAAGAATGGAGGCTTGGCCAAGAGGATTAAGAAGCAAAGTGAATCAGCCAAAGCAAATGGAGGGTGAGGTTAGAAAGCAAGATGGAGTTCAGCCAGCAGCCCCAGCTCCCCTAGCAGGCAAAGAGCTGAGGGCACAGCCCAGAGCGAAGTGCCCAGCAAAGTGACTTTATCTAATGTTTTGCTTTTCCTGTCTACATATCCCAGCAAGACTGTGAGCAAAGTAGACAACACCATTGTTTTCATTTCCCAGCCTATGATCTAGTTATTCTCACCAAAACATGCTAGCTAGGCTCAAACTAGCACAATCCACCCCTGTCTACTTCACTCAGAGGATTGCTCAGAACTATCTGATCTAATCTAAAACAATATTTACAACAATGAATATTACAAGTTCAGTTCACACTTCATTCCAGCTATCTCAGATGTAGGTGATTCAAAAGCTCAGAACAGCTTGTCTCCTCACAGATGAGATGAGAACAGGGACTCCCAGATGACATTGGGTTCGTGCTCATGTACTGTAGATTCTCTCGTAGATTCTTTCATTGTTGGATGCCGATGGTACCTAGAACAGAAAACTCCTAACTCTGAATTTAAACTCTATCTGCTAAGGATAGATTTCTCTGTGGAATACACTGGATTTTACCATTCTCCTGCATTACCCAATATGTATGACCAGGACCTTCAGCAGACACCACCCCTCGGACAGGTTTCCCTTTGCCCAAAGGAGAAAATACCCAAACAGTTTTCCCAAACAGATTCTTTTCATGTACAACAGGAACTTTATCACCGTCTACTCTTTGGATCAAATCTGATTGTGCAGGTCCTGCCCTGTTTACTGAACCTCTACTGTTTACCAACCAGGTAGCTTGTGCTAAATGCTTGTCCCA
Source organism: Tricholaema leucomelas (assembly GCA_013400475.1). Lineage (NCBI taxonomy): Eukaryota > Metazoa > Chordata > Aves > Piciformes > Lybiidae > Tricholaema lacrymosa > Tricholaema leucomelas. The sequence continues at coordinate 13,801 of WAAF01012862.1, forward strand.
CTTTTTCAGAGTTATACCCCCCATGGCTTCTACGGTGGTTTTCAGGAAAGTATTTTAGCATTCGATCTCCCCTGAAGCTGGAGCAGAGTAGGGTATGTGGTAGATCCACTCAATACTGTTCTCTTTGGCCCAGTTTTTCACCAGATTGTTCTTGAAATGAGTTCCATTGTCTGACTCGATTCTCTCTGGAGTTCCATGTTTCTACATGATTAGTCTTTCCAAGCCAAAAGAGGTGTTACGTGCAGTAGCATGTGGAACTGGATAGGTTTCCAGCCATCCAGTGCTGGCCTCTACCATCGTTAGCACATACTGCTTGCCAGAACGAGATCGAGGTAAAGTGATGCAGTCAATCTGCCAGGCTTCACCATACTTGTAACTTGACCATCTCTCAACATACCATAAGGGCTTGATTTGCTTAGCCTGCTTAATAGCAGCACAAATGTCACAGTCATGGATGACTTGGGTGATAGCATTCACGAATAAGTCAGTTGACCTATTGAGTGCCCATCGGTATGCTACATCTCTGCCTTGATGTCCAGATTAATCATGGGCCCACCGAGCTAGGAACAGTTCACCTTGGTGTTTCCAGTCAAGGTCAAGATCAGAGTTGGTATCAACTTCAGAAATCTTAGCAGCTTGGTCTGCCTGCTGGTTGTGTTGGTGTTCCTTAGTGGCTCTGCTTTTGGACATGTGTGCGTTTACGTGCCACACCTTCACTGGAATTCTCTCCAGTCATGCGTCAATGTCCTGCCATATATGAGCAGATCAAATAGGCTTCCCTTTCCTCTGCCAACCAT
>WAAF01012863.1:0-13452 GCA_013400475.1 Tricholaema leucomelas
ACTGCACCAGTACAGGCTGGGAGGTGATCTTATGGAGAGTATCCCTGTGGAGAGGGACCTCACACACCTCCTGGGCTATTGTACATCACAAGGAGACCTTATAGTGGCTTTCCAGTATTTGAAGGGAGCCTAAAGGAAGGCTGGGGAGGGACTATTTACACGGTCTAGTAATGTTAGGACGAGGGGGAATGGGTTTAAGCTGGAGGAGGGGAGATTTAGACTGGATGTTAGGAGGAAGTTCTTTACAGTGAGGGTGGTGAGACACTGGCACAGGTTGCCCAGGGAGGTTGTGGATGCTTCCTCCCTGGAGGTGTTTAAGGCCAGGCTGGATGAGGCCTTGAGCAACCTGCTCTAGTGGGAGGTGTCCCTGCCTATGGCAGGGGGTTGGAGATGGATGATCCTTGAGGTCCCTTCCAACATGAACCATTCTATGATTCTATGATTCTATAAGCACCAGGGTGAGTGGGTGTTAATGGCCATGGCCCTGGGCAGCACAACAGGAGCTCCCATCTCTGCTCAGGGAGACCTCATCCCTCTTTTGCCACTGACAATCTTCCTGTGCCCAAAAGGCAGTGGCCAGACACAGCAAACAGGCAGCCTTCCTCCTCCACCTTTGTGTTGAAGGAAAGCCTTAGTGCCATGGTCTGGTTGATTGGCTAGGGCTGGGTGCTGGGTTGGACTGGATGAGCTTGGAGGTCTCTTCCAAGTGATTCTGTCTGGGTGCTAGGTTGGACTGGATCAGCTTGGAGGTCTCTTCCAGCTTGGTTGATTCTATTCTATTCTATTCTATGATCTGTAGGTGTGTTCTCAGGACTTTTTAATGCCTCTTTGATCAGGTTGTCTCTGAAAATGTATGTAGTTGCTGAATCCAGGCACAAGTAACCAGGAGGTTGCTGTTTATGAACCACTCACTGTGTGGTATCTTTACAGTGGTGGCAATGGAAAGGGGCCTAAGTGTGGCAGAGGGCTTTAAGTGGATTGTTTCTGAATGAGGTATGATGTGGCTCTAATCACAGCTGCTGTACATTCAGATATGTTTCAAAGTTGATGTCTTGACAGTTTGTTTTCCAACGTTTTGCAGTTGAAGATAACAGCTTGTCTCAGAAGAAGAAGATAACAGTGGAAGATCTCTTCAGCAGTGATTTCAAAATTCATGACCCAGAGGCTAAGTGGATAACTGGTGAGTGAGGCATGAACATTTGCTTTCCTTTCCTGCTCCTTGGGCATCTCTTTTTTTAATTACCATCTTTTTTCCTTCCATTTTGCTCCTGAAACTGCGGATTCAAGGAGTGTTTGGGGCTGGAAAGGGACCTCAGGAGACCAGCTTGTCCAGCTCCCTGCTCTATTAAGGATAGCCAGAGCTGGTTGCCCAGAACCATGCCCAAAACTTCAGTCCTCAAAATGTTGTTCCAGCTTTCCTTCTGATAAAAATGCAAGCATCACTGCTCTGTTACTATATATTGTCTTTGTTAGGGATCTCCAGTGGGCTCATAGCTCACAGCTAGGCACTGAAAATGACAGTCATTGCCTGACGATCTCCCAGCATTCAGTAAGTGCAGTAGCACCTGGATAGAAGACGTGGCTGGAGCCCTGTCAGTCATTATTTTACCACAAACAAAACATCAGATTTATAATCCCCCTCTGAACTTCTTTTTTTCCTTCCAGCAGAGAGGTAAAGCATTGGCAAGCCACAGGCAAGCCACGGGCTAGCAGCAGCTGGGCTGGTGCTTGCACACAAGCTCTGTGTTCTCTTTATCCTCTGCTGCCTTATGTTGTCTGGCCAAGGGAAAACCAAAGAATACTTGAATGAATGCACTGCCATGGTGTAGCCCCAGCCAGCCACTCACTCTCTGACCCCTGCTTGGGTGGGGTAGAGACTCAGAAGGATAAAAGTTAGAAAGCAAGACAGTTTAATGGGTAAAGCAATGCTGCACAAGCGAAAGAAAAGGCAAACCAAGGAATTCAGTCACCACTTGCCCTGGGCAGGCAGGTGTTCAGCCCTCTCCAGGAGAGCAGGCATCCAGCACATGTATCAGTTACTGAGGAAGACAAGGCACTGTAACATCCTTCCTCCCTTCTACCCCCAGCTTTATAGGCTAAGTGTAACATCCTATAGTATGGAATATCCTTCTGGTTAGTTGGGGTCAGCTCTCCCAGCTGTGTCCCCTGCCAAGTCTTTGTGCACCTCCAGCCTGCTTGCTGGTAGGGTGATGTGAGGAGAAGAATAGGCCTTGACTCTGAGCAAGCACTGCTCAGCAGTAATGGAAACCTCCCTGTGTTGTCAACAGTGGCTCCAGCACAAATCCAAACCACAACTCCATGCCACCTACTATGAAGAAAATCAACTCTATCCCAGCTACAGTCAGCACATGCATGTAGTGTTTGCTGGAGGAGAGCTGGTTTAGGGCAGGCAGATTAGAGCTCTCACTGGAGATTGCTGCAATCTGAAGAAGCTTTGGTGAGAATGAACTGCTTTGTGGTATGTTGTACAAGTAGGTTCCAGTCCAGCTCCTGTATTACCAGTGGAGTTAAGAGTTTTTCTTTTGTGTTTAATGAGGAACTGGATTGAATCCCTCCTCATGTTTGGCTTTCCTTGTCTGCTGTGCCTATTTGGAACAATTTTTATACCTATAATGAGAAGAGAGAAGTGTTAAAGGAGAGTGCTGAATTAACATGTTCCCCAGCTGCCCTCAGCACAGCTGTCTCTGACTCCTTCCACCAATTCAGCTACAGAGGAAAGCAATTGCAGATGAAGGCACCTTCACAAACACATCTGCTGATGGGCAGGAGATCTTTCTCAGGCTGTGTGCTCTGGGGGAATGGTGCTGCCCATAATCACTCTCTGGGAATAATAATAGTGGAAAATATTAGCTGTACTGCACTTCAGAATTGTTTGTCTAGTAGCCTTTTTTTAGCACTAATATCCCTAATGGCTCTAATGAAGGAAGAGATATTTTAGTGAGACCTTTACTGCTATATCCTTTATTTGCTGTGGTACAAGAGAATGATAATGAAGTAAACTTTGGCAGGAAGAGAGAATGAGGTTTTTCTGTGGAGCTATCTACATCTTCCCTCTGGTGAATAGAGCTTTGCATGGATGTAAGGCATATTAACTAAGTGGGGTTGGGCTCTTCTGCCAGGCAACCAGCATCAGAACAAGGGGACACAGTCTTAAGTTGTGCCAGGGGAGGTCTAGGCTGGATGTCAGGAGGAAGTTGTTGGCAGAGTGATTGGCATTGGAATGGGCTGCCCAGGGAGGTGGTGAAGTCACTGTGCCTGGAGGTGTTGAAGCAAAACCTGGCTGGGGCACTTAGTGCCATGGTCTGGTTGCTTGGCTAGGGCTGGGTGCTAGGTTGGCCTGGATGACCTTGGAGCTCTCCTCCAACCTGGCTGATTCTGTGATTCTAATATCCAAGCAGATATTTACAATATATATACAGCTGTTTACAGAAGTAGACAAGTTAAAAGCAATACAGAAACACAGCAGCCCTCCCAGAAACCAGAGTGCCCAGGAGGGGCTCCCAACCACTCTTCCACCTTCTTTCCACCCCTCTACCTTATCCCAGACTTTGCCTTACGTGCAAGGTGAGTTTGGAGGACTGGCCAGGGGGGTTAGAAGCAGAAGGATTAGTTACACAGAAGAAGCCCAGGGCACCAACAGAGACACACACACACTGACGCTGCCTTATCTATGTTTGTGTCCTTGCTTTTGTACATCTCAGCAAGCCTATGAGTGCAGCAGCCACCACCATTGTTTCCTTTTCACAGCCTGTCACCTAATTTCTCTCATTAAATTCTTCCAGTGAGGCTCAAACTAGCACATCCTTATGAAAAATGCACTAATAACTAATAGCTAAATACAACAGAGTAATACTGAAGCCCATGTTTTGTTACATGTTTTACTAATAACATTACAGAAGCTCTGGGCTCTTTTAAAGTCTAATATTGAATTTAATGACCTAGAACTAATAAGTTTTATTTGCTTGTGTTGAAGAAAAAGTCATTGTGTAGTAACTGAGGTGATTTATTTCAGTTTACCTTTAGTAATGATGCTCAGATCAACAGTCCTTGGGCAGCCCACATGCCCCCAAGCCTGTTCTGAGCAGTGGAAATGCATTGTCTGTATTGATAAAAGCAATGATGCATTTCAAATGATGCAGATGAGTGGGGAGGAAATGAATTATTTATGCTTTGCTTTGCATAGATATTAAGAACTTTGTAACTTCTCATATTTTTCATTGTGAGAAAGGTTTGCCTTGAGATGATGCTTTGACAGTCCTTAAGACTAAAATTGTCCTACTAGAGAGCTGCAACATGGGCAGCTGGAGTGCAGGCTTCACTGGGCTGCTTGTCCACAGGACAAGAAGACAGGCTGCTTCCAGGCAGCTGGCTGAGTTGTAAGGAAGCAGGAGCCTCTCCCTTGTCATGGTTTGGCTGTTGGTGTGAAAGGAAACTCTTTGATCACCTTGGGTGCTTCTGTGCTTCACAACCTCCCTGGATGTGTTGAAGGCCAGATTGGATGAGGCCTTGAGCCACCTGTTCTAGTGGGAGGTGTCCCTGTCTATGGCAAGGGGTTGGAACTGGCTGATCCTTGAGGTCCCTGCCAACCTAAACCATTGAATAATTCTGTGATTCTGTATCCTTGAACTTCAGTTCTTCTTGTTTGGGTTCTACTAACACCCATGGCAGGTTCCTCAAGGTCCATGCAGGAGACCAGAAAGACACGAGCTTGTACCAGTGGGATGCCAAGAAGGTCAATCTGTTTATTGATACTTATACAGTGGATTTGGTACATGTGTGTGTACTTTTGGTAGGCTCTGTTAGCAGAAACATTCAGCTGTTCCCAGGGCTGGCCAGCCTGCCCCCCTTCAAGGCTCCCTCACACAGCTTGGCTACAGATAGCAGCTAACTTTCACAGCTTTTCTTCCCTGCAGCTGTGCTCCTTATCAGAACGACCCTAAGCATTACACCTTGCCTGTTCTCCTTATTTTCAGACTGCCCAATTCTGCTCAATTCTGCTCAAATTCTACTCAGACCCCGACACACCTACTCCTGGAACACAAACCCTATGAGGAGAGGCTGAAGGAGCTGGGGGTGTGCAGCCTGGAAAAGAGGAGGCTCAGGGGTGACCTCATTGCTGTCTACAACTACCTGAAGGGAGGCTGTAGCCAGGTGGGGTTGGTCTCTTCTGCCAGGCAACCAGCAACAGAACAAGGGGACACAGTCTAAAGCTGTGCCAGGGCAGGTCTAGGCTGGATGTTAGGAGGAAGTTGTTGTCAGAGAGAGTGATTGGCATTGGAATGGGCTGCCCAGGGAGGTGGTGGAGTCACTGTCCCTGGGGGTGTTCAAGAAAAGACTGGACAAGGCACTCGGTGCCTGGTCTGGTTGGTTGGCTAGGGCTGGGTGCTAGGTTGGCCTGGGTGATCTTGGAGGTCTCTTCCAACCTGGTCCATTCTATTCTATTCTGTCCTTACAATTGCCCAGTTATTTCCCTCTGGCTTCCCCCTACAGGTAGAGTGATGGTCACACTCACATGTTGGATCCCTAAGCTGGCTTTCTATACTTCTAGCAAATCCAGATTTCCCACCTCCCTGTCAAGCTCATCTCCACTCAAAGCAGTGCTTTTCTTTCAAACACACTCAGAAGTAGGGCAGTGCCTCCTGCCATTACTGTGTCTGCTAGTGAAGAGCAGCCTTGGGGAATAATTTGAAGGTAGAACAGCTGCATGAAATATAAGACCACTTGGAGGTTCTTTGTGTGTTGTATTTGTTTGCAGATCCATGGCACTTAGCTAGAAACTGCCCTCTTTGCTCCTCCCCATTGTCATGCTTTATGCCATACCAAGGTGCACAGCGGCGTTTCCATGCTGGTGGGGATTGCAAAGCTGCTAAATTCAGTGCTGGGTCCTTCCAGCCAGACTGGAACTGCACCCACTTCACAGTGGGGAAGCCTTTTGATTAAAAAAAAAAGAGAAGGAGGAGAGCAGCAGGAGCAGAAATGGGAAGGAAACAGCATGCTGCCATGGGGAGCAGCCTCATCCAGGGGGGGCTTTTGAAGATGAAGCTCACATCTGTGGTGCTTCTGCTGCTGGAAATAAAGAAACACACAGAGAGCAGTTCTGCCTACCTGCTTAACAGTCTGAATCCAGGTAATTTCTTAATTCTTTTTTTTTTCCCCACCTGGTTCAAAGTGGTTTGAAATTAAAACCCACTGCTCTCAGAGCCAGAGGAAAAGCACTGCGTTTATGAGGGTTTGACTGGGAGAGGGATTGGATGCTCTCTCAGTCGGTGTTAGGGAGAGATCCAGGTGAACAACTAATGGGACATTGTGCTGCTGATAGCCTCCCTAGCTGATGCCTGCAAAGCAGATAAGGGTGAGACCTCAGCCCCCAGGGAAGGATGAACTGCTGGGACAGCCTTTAAGAGGATGGCTGTAATTACAGCCCAGCTGCAGCGTTTGGGGCTAAAAGAAACTTGGGCTTTTTTTCCATCGCCTCTTCCCAGGCAAGCAGCAACAGAAGAACAAGGGGACACAGTCTAAAACTGTGCCAGGGGAGGTCCAGGCTGGACGTTAGGAGGAAGTTGTTGGCAGAGAGAGTGATTGGCATTGGAATGGGCTGCCCAGGGAGGTGGTGGAGTCGCTGTCCCTGGAAGGGTTGAAGCCAAGCCTGTCTGGGGCACTTAGTGCCATGGTCTGGTTGATTGGCCAGGGCTGGGTGCTAGGTTGGGCTGGATGATCTTGGAGGTCTCTTCCAACCTTGCTGATTTCTATTCTGTTCTATTCCATTCTATTCTATTCATAGGAGTATAATACAGGGGAGAGAAGGGAGAGAAACAAACCATACTCCTCCTGGGTTGTGGAACTAGCTGCATTCAGTAGAGCTTGATGATCTTTCTTGCCCGAGAAGCTGACAGTGTCTCACGAGGAAGAGGATCGCTTTGGGAGGAAGCAAGAAATAGATCTGATTTAGATCCAGCACTGCTGAGTGAATCTGGTCAGATAGGGGGAACTCAGTTTGAAACTGTAGCTGAGGAGATCAAGAGTGAGGGCTGCATGAACTTGAAGATTTTCTTAACAGTCTAAGGGTGGGAAAGTTTTGAGAAAGGAGCACCTAGGAGATAATAAGTTAAAAAAAACAAACAAACAGAGAGAATAATCATAGAATCAACCAGGTTGGAAGAGACCTCCAAGATCATCCAGTCCAACCTAGCACCCAGCCCTAGCCAGTCAACCAGACCATGGCACTAACTGCCCCAGCCTTCTTCAGCCCAGTCTTTACTTCAACACCTCCAGGGACAGTGACTCCACCACCTCCCTGGGCAGCCCATTCCAATGCCAATCACTCTCTCTGCCAACAACTTCCTCCTAACATCCAGCCTAGACCTCCCCCGGCACAGCTTGAGGCTGTGTCCCCTTGTTCTGTTGCTGCTTGCCTGGCAGAAGAGCCCAACCCCACCTGGCTACAGCCTCCCTTCAGGTAGCTGCAGACAGCAATGAGCTCTGCCCTGAGCCTTCTCTTCTGCAGGCTGCACACCCCCAGCTCCCTCAGCCTCTCCTCACAGGGCTGTGCTCCAGGCCCCTCACCAGCTTCGTTGCCCTTTTCTGGACATGTTCCACTACCTCAACATCTCTCTTGAATTGAGGAGCCCAGAACTGAACACAGCACTCAAGGTGTGGTGTGAGCAGTGTTGAGCACAGGGGCAGAATAACCTCCCTTGTCCTGCTGGCCACACTGCTCCTGATCCAGACCAGGATCCCTTGGGCATCCTGTAGGTGCTTTGTGACAGCACTCAAGATAACCTGTTCTATAAAAGTGCCTGACACTGAGGTCAGGCTGACAGGTTTGCAATTGCCCAGTTCCTCCTTCCAGCCCTTCTTGTGGATGGGCATCACCCTGGCCAGTATGCCCAGTAAATCTACACAGAGATACCATAATGTAATGATTTGGAGTTGGGAACTGCAGGAATTCCTGGAGATTCAACTCTGTGTCAGATATTTGTAATTGAAAATTTAGCAGGCAAAGATTTACTTATCTTAGAAAAAAGGTCTCTGGTGAGTTTGGATCTCCTGACTGTATTAAGCTGTTCAACATTTAAGAAGCAGCATTTTTCTCTTTCTTACAAGAAGTAGCACTGGACTTACATAATTCATGAAATGAACTTTAGAATGAGATAATTACCACTGATCAAGGGACTATAATTAGACTTGAAAATGGAGATACATAAACCTCACATCAGGGAGAATTCAATTAAGAACGGAAAGGACCAAAAGTTTGCCCCATCCAAAGTCCTGTTTTGTGCTAGTTTGAGGCTAATCAGAATATTTTAATGAGAGAACTTAGATGATAGGCTGTGAAAAGGAAACAGTGGTGATGCCTGCTGCCCTCACAGGCTTGCTGAGATGGATAAAAACAAGGACACAAGCATAGATCAGACAGAGTGTGTGTCTCTGTCTGTTAGAGTCTCTGTTTCTGCTTGGATCTGTGTAACTAATCCTTCTGCTTCTAACCCCCCTTGCCAATCCTCCAAACTCACCTTCCACCTATCCCAAATCACTTACCAAGTGTCCTCCAGAGCCTCTTGCATCCACCATCTCCTTAGCATAGAATCATAGAATGGTTTAGGTTGGAAGGGACCTCAAAGATCATCCAGCTCCAACCCCCCACCATAGGCAGGGACACCTCCCACTAGAACAGGTCACTCAAGGCCTCATCCAACCTGGACTTGAACACTTCCAGGGAGGGAGCAGCTACAACCTCCCTGGGCAACCTGTGCCAGTGTCTCACCACATTCACTGGAAAGAACTTCTTCCAAACATCCAGTTTGAATCTCCCTTCTGCCAGTTCAAACCCATTCCTCCTTGTGCTGTCATTACAAGACCTTGTCAATAGTCCCTCCCCAGCCTTCCTGTAGGTCCCCTTCAGATACTGGAAGGTCACTATATGATCTCCTCAAAGCTTTCTCTTCTCCAGGCTGAAGAGCCCCAACTCTCTCAGCCTGCTCTTGTAGCAGAGCTGCTGCAGCCCTCTGAGCATCTTGGTGGCCTTACTCTGGACTGACTTCAACAGTTCCATGTCCTTCTTGTGCTGGGGACACAATCTCCAGTTGTGCCAGGGCAGGTCTAGGCTGGATGTTAGGAGGAAGTTGTTGGCAGAGAGAGTGATTGGCATTGGAATGGGCTGCCCAGGGAGGTGGTGGAGTCACTGTCCCTGGAGGTGTTGAAGCAAAGCTTAGCTGGGGCACTTAGTGCCATGGTCTGGTTGTTTTGCTAAGGCTGGGTGCTAGGTTGGACTGGATGAGCTTGGAGGTCTCTTCCAACCTGGTTGGTTCTGTGATTCTAAGTGAAAGAAAAACTCCCAGAATAATTTCTAGGCTGTGGAATGAGGCTTCCTGCAGGAGCTGGCCCAGTCCCTGCAGGCAAACTGGGCTGAGATGATAAGGAGAAGCTGTTGACTTAACTGACACTACTCCTTTCATTTCCTCATCAGTTTCAAACCAATGTGACTGTCTGTAGAACTGCAAACTGCTCCTCTGGTCGCACTCATAGAATCACGGAATCAACCAGGTTGGAAGAGACCTCCAAGCTCATCCAGCCCAACCCAGCACCCAGCCCTGCCCAATCAACCAGACCATGGCACTGAGTGCCTCAGCCAGGCTTTTCTTGAACACCCCCAGGGACGGTGACTCTGCAGCTGGGCATGGGCTGGCTCTGTTCTCCTCCTAGTGCCATCCCTTGCCGGATCTGCTGCTCAGCATCAGGAGTAATTATTTATGAAGGGTCCTTTCCAAGCTCTTCCATTGGCTCTGTATCGTGGTGCCCTCTTGTGACCAGTCCAAAACCAGGAATCATGCACTGGCAACCCAGATGTGTAGGATGCTGGATTTCATGTCTTACCTACTTTGCTTTTCAGAAGGCTAGAATCAGGGTGATGACCATGGCTCTGCCAAACCACTTTTACAGTTCAGCACAGTCATACTTCTCCAGACACATCTGAAATGATGCAATAATATAAAAGATTCAATGAACTATTGTAGAGCAAGACAGTTAAAGCTTCATCCAACCCTCTGTAGACAGAAAATCTGCTTGCTAATGTCCAGTTTTCTTGGACAGTTTGTACTGAGCTTCAGTACTCTGCCCATGATAATAATAAAGGAAAAAAAGTCACTTTGTGTGTTCTTTCTCTCCATCATAGCTGCTAACAAGTGGGATTTGGTTGGGGGCAAAAGAAAGAGGCAAGAAAATACACAGAGGAATTAAGGAGGCAAGCCATGAGGTCACATTTTAATGAAAATTTATTCATGGATTCCTTTTTTTCCCCTCAGTGTCAAATGGATGATTACATTTATCTGCAACACTCTGGGTTATGTACAGCTCTGTGTGAAGATGTACTAAATGAGGCAGATAAGAACAGGTGCATTTGGCAGAGAAGAGAGAGGTCGCTGAGTGATGCTTCACTGGCCTGGGGAACAACCAAGGGATGCTTGGAGTAAATGTACCTGCACAGAGCAGGCAGGGTGGGGGCAGCCAAGCAAGAATGGTAGCTTGGGCTCTATTGAACTGTCAACTACTATGGCAAGAGCCCTGGAGGTTTTATTCTCTCAGACTGTGTGTTTGGGGCTGTGTCTCCTGCACCATTCCAGTGAGGAGCCGGAATAAGCTGATATTTGCTACCTGTTGCCTGCACTTTGTTTTGCTGTTCAGACACATGGTAAGACCATGAGACAGGGAGGCTGTAGCCAGGTGGGGTTGGTCTCTTCTGCCAGGCAAGCAGCAACACAGCAAGAGGACACAGCCTCAAGTTGTGCCAGAGGAGGTCTAGGCTGGATGTTAGGAGGAAGTTGTTGTCAGAGAGAGTGATTGGCATTGGAATGGGCTGCCCAGGGAGGTGGTGGAGTCACCGTCCCTGGAGGTGTTGAAGAAAACCCTGGCTGGGGCACTTAGTGCCATGGTCTGGTTGACTGGACAGGGCTGGGTGCTAGGTTGGCCTGGATGATCTTGGAGGTCTCTTCCAACCTGGTCCATTCTATGTCTATGGCTCTTCTATGTCTAAATACATGGGGTGTGGATAAAGACATGGGAAAAGATTTCTTGGGGAGTTTGTTGATCAGAGTGAAATTGATTTTGGCCTGTGCTGAATGTGGGAAGTTAGTGGCAGAGAATCCAAGGGGTCACTGTAACCTGGTATCTCCAGCTGGCCAGACCTGCTAATCCAGCGGTCATCTCCGCTTTTCCTGCTCTAACAGCTAGGGCTTGAAGAGCACATGGCAAGAGCACAACCCAACAGGAAGGAGAGGGTGGCAGAGGAGTTTTGAGGAAGATTTCTCAGCTCTGCAATAGGCCACAGTCAGCTCAGCATGCTGCAAAGCCCCCAGCTGCTGTCGGCCACGACAGAGAGAGCTAAACAGCGAGCAGCAAGAAACTGCACAGCTTTTCACTGTTGTGGTTAAGAATTGGCAGCAGTCTTGTAACTGGAATGATTTGGAGACAAAAAGGATTTTTTTTCCAGAGGATTCCTCATTAATTTTTTTTGCCTCATTGTAGAGTCTCTCTTTTCCCTCTCCTGCAATGTGTTATAAAAGCAGGCAGAGGAAGGGAAGAGAAGTTATTTGAAGTTGAAACGCTCTCGGCTTTTCATGCCTGTGCCACTACACCATCATCTGAGCCTACAGAGTTCCCAGTTGAGGCACTTTGAAGTGGATTCCAGTCTCACAAACGATAGGCAGCAGCAGAATTGTAGCTGGTTTCAAATCTGGGACTGAAATTTCAAAGGTGTGCTCTGCCTTGGATTTCAGGCTTGGTGCTGAGGTTTTCCTCTCAATGAGATTGAAAACATGGGGTTTGTGGCAGGTTGGGTTGGGTGGGTTTTGAGTTTGGATCTTGAAAGGTTTAGGATGACACAAAAAGGGCAAACAGCTTGGAGTTACTGATTTTTAGACTTGTAAGTTTTCCCAAGATTCAGCCTTGTCCAAACTTTTCTCAAGTTAACTTAGAAGCCTGCTAGAGATGCATGCTGAGAAGGGATTTATTCCTGAGCTATAACTGTTTTATTTTACTGGCACTACTGTAAAAGTGCTTATACTGATGCAGCAAGTGCAACTACATTGAGGTGATGAGCAATTAAAACCACTTCTTGCATAATAAAGCACATCCTATCATGCTGGATCTAATATGCCAATGTAATGTGGTAGACAGCATTTAGCTAAATTACAGTAAATCACCTATTTAAAGAAGTTTTCCTTTTGAGCTTCTCATGTGGAAAGAAAATAATATGCTGCAAACTGTGAATGATAATGGCCCATAATGCCAGAGAGATAAAAATGGGATTTCAGTTGTCTCTTGGAATTAAAAGCTGTAGTGATGTTGTTAAAGGCAAGCTGTTCTCTGTCCCCTGTTGCTCCCTTGCATCAGCATCACAAAGTACAACAGACTCCTGGCCTGTAGCAGGAACACTGTGGCCAGCAGGACAAGGGAGGTTGCTCTTCCCTTGTGCTCAGCACTGGTCAGGTCACACCTTGAGTGCTGTGTCCAGTTCTGGGCCCCTCAATTCAAGAGAGACGTTGAGGTGCTGGAAGGTGTCCGGAGAAGGGTGACAAAGCTGGTCTGGAGGTGTTGAAGCAAAGCCTGGATGAGGCACTGAGTGCCATGGTCTGGTTGATTGTCTAGAGCTGGGTGCTAGGTTGGACTGGCTGAGCTTGGAGGTCTCTTCCAACCTGCTTGATTCTATGATTATGATTCTAGGTATTTCTGCACTGGAGAATAGCAGTGCTCAAGAAAAAGGAGTTGCTGGTGAGGACAGGTGGGTTTAAGACAAAAGGCAGGGTGGTATCAGGGCTGTGATAAGTACAGGTGCTAAGGTCTACAGGAGCCATCCGTAAGGATCAGCTCTCGTTGAGAAGCTGTGGTTATGGAAATTGGGTTTAGTTGTTGTTCAGAAAGGATTTCTTGTTATCCCAGAGCCAGCCTGCTGCAACAGCAAGTTGCACCCTCAGCCTTGGCAGGTTTGCAGATGGCACCAAGCTGTGTGGCACAGTCGATTTGCTGGAGGGCAGGGATCCATCCAGAGGGACCTGCACAGGCTGCAGAGGTGTGCCCAGGCCAACCTCGTGGCATTCAACAAGGCCAAGTGTAAGGTCCTGCACCTGGATGGGCACAATCCCAAGCACAGCTCCAGGCTGGGTGGGGAATGGTTGAGAGCAGCCCTGAGGAAAAGGCCCTGGGGCTCTGGGGTGAGGAAAAGCTCAACAGGAGCCTGCAGTGTGAGTGCAGCCCAGACAGCAACCCTGTGCTGGGCTGCAGCAAGAGCAGTGTAGGCAGCAGGGCAAGGGAGGGGATTCTGCCCCTTGGCTCTGCTCTCCTCAGGCCCCACCTGCAGTCCTGTGTGCAGTTCTGGAGCCCCCAACACAAGAAGGACATGGAAGTGTTGGAGCCAGTGCAGAGGAGGCCACCAAGATG
>WAAF01012864.1:0-12015 GCA_013400475.1 Tricholaema leucomelas
AAACCAAATCCCTCAGCACAATGTCTAATCATTTTGAATCACTATGGTACGAAAGAATCACCCGGATCATCCAGTCCAACCTGCATCCCAGCACCCTTCACCACTAGACCATAGCCTCAGGCACCACATTTTTAAACACCTCCAGGGATGGCAACTCCACCTGGGCAGCCCGTTCCAGTGCCTGACCACCTGCTCAGTAAAGAACTTCCCCCGAACATCCAACNTGGTTGCCTGGGAGAAGAGACCAACTCCCACCTGGCTACAACCTCCCTTCAGGTAGTTGTAGAGAGCAATGAGGTTAACCCCTGAGCCTCCTCTTCTACAGACTAAACAACCCCATCTCCCTCAGCTGCTCCTCATAGGTCATGTTCTCTAGACCTCTCTCCAGCCTCGTCACCCTTCTCTGCACCTGCTCCAGCACCTCAATGTCCCTCCTATACTGTGGTGACCAAAACTGGACACAGTACTGGAGCTGTGGTCTCACAAGTGCTGAGTACAGGGGCATGATCACCTCCCTACTCCTGATGGTCACAACATTTCTGATATAGGCCAGTATGTTGTTGGCCTTCTTGGCCACTTGGGCACACTGCTGGCTCATGTTCAGACAGCTGTCCATCAACACCCCCAAGTTGTTTTCTGCCAGGCAGCTCTCCAGCCACTCCTCCTCCAGCCTGTAGGGCTGCTGGAGGTTTTTGTGGCCAAAGTGTATGACCCAGCACTTGGCCTTGTTACGCCTCATGCAATTTGTCTCAACCCATCACTTCATCCTCTCCAAATCTCTCTGCAAGGCCTTCCTATGCTCCAGCAGATTGACACTTCTGCTTAATTTGGTGTCATCTGCAAACTTGCTGAGGGTGCACTCTATCCCCTCTTCCAGGTCATTGGTGAAGAGATTAAACACGACTGGCCCCAAAACTGAGTCCTGAGGGACTCCGCTTGTGACCAGTCACCAACTGATTTAACCTCATTGACCACAACTGTCTGGGCCCAGCCCTCCAGCCGGTTTTTAACCCAGTGAGGAGTGCACCTGTCTAAGCCATGAGCCGCCAGCTTCTCCAGCAGAATGCTGTGAGAAACGGTGTCAAATGCCTTACTGAAGTCCAGGTAGACAACATCCACCACTTTTGCCTCATCCACCTTTTATTAGCGATCAGTTAAAATTAATATTGTAAGTGTTAATTTGCTCTCTAGAATGTTCCTGTTCACACTCATCATACAATCTCTGTGACTGGCAATCAAAATATTTTGAATCTTTAACAAACCTTCACTAATGCAGACCTCCAGAAAAATCCGTGTTGCTGTTAGAATTGCAGAGAATTATTTACTTTTAGCCAACTGCAGTAGTTTTCAGACACCACATATATGAGATGTATTTATGTAGTGACATACATTTATGGTGCTTTAGCACAACATTACATAAATACATGAATGTATTAATGTTTAAAGTGCTGTTAAAAGAGAACAATAAAAGCTTCTATTTCCTCCCCTTAATTAAATATAGTTATACAATGACAGTGATTGAATAGAGACAATTTATTCCTCAAGCACATGTAATTTTGGGCTCAGCCCATGGGAGGAGGTCTACTCAGAACCATGGACATGGTATCACTCCCTCTCAACCATCCACACCCTCATCCTACTCAGCCACCCACACCCTTATATTACATGTTCACACCTGGTCTTTCTCTGGAGTCCTTGGTCTCTAACTACTGAAAGCAGTGCAGTTCAGGGAGCAATAAACTCTCAGTTCTGCAGTATTTATGCTCTGTTCAGTGGCAGAGAAGAATCAGCTTGCAAGGATTTGTTTATTTTACTCTCTGTTAATTCTGAGCACTTGTTCTCTCCCCCTGTAAAATGGAATGTCCACTTTTGTCACCTAAATTGGTCAAAACCAAGCGCAGATAAATTGTATTTTCTGAACTAAGTTAATTTTATAACTAGTTATTGAGATTCTACAGAGATGGATTAGTATGATTTAAAAAGAAAAAGAAAGCTGTACAATATACTCACATAATTTTAATATATACAAATATAATCTCAAGATTCACATCAACAACAACCCAATTTCCTTTAATTACACTTCAGGATGTAAATGGTTTACTTGTGCTTTCTCTCTCTCCTTCGAAATATTTACTTATTAAATTTCGCCCATGTCTTTCTTGACTTCACTTTTTAGTATTTTGAGTCAAAATGTGTTAATTTCACCATTGTGTAGATGTTCTCCTTCACTGCTAGCAATGGTTGTTCTGGAATTTGGGCTTAAGTTTTAAATAAGTGTAATCTACATTTAAGAAAACAATATTTATGTTTCTATTGGCTTTAGGATTGGAAAAAGCTTATTTAGAAAGCAATACTCTTAGCATAGTTAATCCAGTATCATTTCTTTTTTTGCAAAGCTATCACTACATTTTAGCAACCCCCTCTTCCACATTTTTCACATTATAGAACTGGCCAGCATCACATTAATTTTATATATATATATATTTTTTTTTCCCCCAGAAAGCAAGAGCAAAGAGAATGTGGGCCACTTTCTAATATCCAGTTTGCATTTGCTATCTTTAAATTAATGTGGCTTTAAAATAGATTTTTATTTATATTCTTTTTTTTTTCTCTCACAGTGAAATGGTTGTAAAACATTTCACCTCCTGAAGAAACTCTGTAGTTCAATGCTGATAGATTTGCATTAGTCCCGTTTGACTTTTTCATTAAAAAGTATTTCTTTGCTGTAAAACAAATACAAATACTCCTACTCTGTACTCAGGGAAGAAAATATTTTGTGATTCTGACATCAGTACTGAACAGAGGAAAGGATATGAAGACTGTAAGACAGTTTCACAAACGTTACGAAATGCTAGAATTGTTTATACAAGTAGCCATGATTTCCCCTCAGCACATAGCACACATTATGATAGAAGTGCTCTTTAACAATGAGCACAACTATCTTTTCCATGAGACAGGTACTTTTTTTGGTGAGCAGAACAGATCCATTTTACAGACAGAAAAAGAAGGAAAGATCAGTTGCCCTTCCATTTTTTTTCAGACATTGAAAGAAAAGCAGGCAGTCTCACAATTAAAAGGAAGAAGCTCCTTGTCCTGGAGTCCTGTATACCCCGAAATTCCTCTCCTTCCGTGGTTTGAATAGGACAGGAAAGGTGCAAAAAACCTGTTTCCCCTGCCCTGCCTCATAGGCATGAAGGGTGGGAAGCAAAGGGCCCTTCTGGCATGAGGGTTGCCCTGTGCAGTGCCCGCGCTGGAATTGGGCTGGTGATTGGCTGTGGTCGTTGCACCTAGGAAGTGGTAACTCGACTCTTTGTCTAGGAAAGGTATAAACATTGGGGTACTTCCTGCCTTGGGGTTCTGCCTCAGTGTTCTCTCCCGTCTGGATAGTTCCTGCAGAAAGAGTCCCCTGGCACTCCGAAGGACAAGTTCCTGAGGGACAGGACCGTCCCTGCTTTGGATGGCTTCCCACCATAAGCATCCTTTGTGCAAGCTGAGGAGCCTCAGATGTCCTTTGAAAGACAAGGAGCTGACACACATGTGGACTGCCCTTCCTCTCAGACAGCCTAACCCACCTGTGAGTAACTTTGGCTCAGCCTGATTAATAGCGGGAATGCTATGTTTAGTAGCTTAGCCTTTCCATCTCCTGACTTCTGAAATAGTCAAACTTATCTATGATAGCCTTGTAAGATCTTCTCGATCAAACGGAATCTGCTAACTAAAACTAAATTAATTTCTGTATATAGTTTTGGGGGCAGGTTTCTGGGAAAATAAAATAATTCTATTTTTATACATATTCCTGACTCGGCCACATTCATTCCCTGCCTCCACAACACCCCTAGAGCTTATATTTGCTTGGTTTCTGCTGTAGTTAAAAAGTCCAAAACAAATGTTTTCTTAGATTCCTACAGCACTGATGGTATAAGAAACTATAAATGAATATTTAATATTTAGAAGATGGAAAGTGAGCATTCTCTTGACTTGTAAGCAATGATAGCACTTCATACTTAGCAAACACTGGAAAAATATAAAAAAGCAACCAAAACAAAAACCAAAACTGAAACAAATATTATCTTTGTCATAAATAAAAGGCAGAAACTTAACATTCATGCAAAATAAGGCTTTTAATAAAGTCACAGGGATCAAGCAGTGTACAGGCCTGGGTGCACAGGAAGGCTCTGCTCTACCCTAATGCACACCCGTTTTACATCTTCTCTTTTTATATCCTACTCTACTACATATTCATTACTAATTCTAAGAAAAGGTTGGATTTTCCTTATCAGTTCCAAAAATGGGAGATATCTCTTCCATGCATGTCTCTTTTTACATGGTGGTCCCTCTGGTGGTCTTCAGTGGTGAAGTATGAGATCTTCCTCAAGTGACCTTTTCATGAACTCAAAGCTAGTAGTGTCCTTTGTATGGCTCGTCCTCTGTTTGCTTACGTGCAAAGGCTGCCTCTTCCACCTGTTTTCCTCCCCCATCAGCCCTTCTAGTTTCTAATTATTTATTGCTCTGTTATCTCAAGCTAAGTGCATACTTTTGTGGTGGCAAGGAAGAGTGTAGCTCCATTCAAAATCCCCCCTCCCCTCTGTCTGTAGCCTCTTGCCACAAATTGATCATATCAAAATTATATTTCTCACATCTTTTATTTCAATTATTAAGAAATTAGGACAATAAACAACTCTTGTATTTAAAAAAATGGGAACTAATAGCAGAGCTAGGTTTAAAACTCCAGTGTCCCCTAAATGAAATCATATACTTGGGTAATGCCCAGGTTATAGTGACACTGTTTAAGTTAGGGTTAAGTATGCTGCATTGGTCTTCTAAGGAGGACTACTGATCAGAGGCTTGTGTAAAGATGGTTATTTTGTATAAACAATTCATGCCTTCCTAATAACATAAAATCAGAGGCTTTAAGAAGCCATCAAGCACATTAAGATCTAAAGAAACAAAACATTTTCACTTGGTTTCACACCATCCAGTGTCCCTCTACTTGAATTTGCTTGCAAGACTTAGCAGCCATAGCACTTATCTGCCTGGTTACTGTTAGAAGTGGGAGTTGGATATTTTTATTTTTGTAATTTTGTTGATGCACACACCTTCTTACTGAAATGAGAACCTCATTCTCCAGATCTACCCAATTGTTGCACACAAAAAAATCATTGGAAAATATTTCAAGAGAGCAAAATAGCTGGATAAATGCAGCTGACCTGTTTGTTTTCCATTGTGCCTCACAGTGAAATCACTATGATGGCTTCGACATTAATTTAAAAGGGACTCTATCCTTTGTCCCTACTGATTTAAGTGCTTGTCCATATACTATTTAATAAAGTTAAAATTTCCTACATGTTGAAACTGCACTTCGCAAATCACCTTGAAAAATTTAGAGGTACACAAAGTTCATCTCTTACTATGTCGGTCACATCACTTGAATTTGTTTCCTCCTTGAAACTATCTAGGTTTGGTACTCTCATCAAATAAATGAATGGAGTGGAAACAGCCTTTACAGAAATGTTTCCTTACCCTCGCTCAAAGATTTTTACTCAGAGCAGTGAGTTGCAAACTACCAGCTTAAGAAATGATGTATTAGTCTTTTTATAGAAAAGCTAGACTTTTCTTTTTGCAGCTACAGATAAGAAATTTAATTATCTTTGCAGTAGTAATTTTATTTTCCACACCATAAGAAGTAATTTTGAAGTTCCTGGAAGTTTATTTTAAACACGATACTGATTATTTTTATTATTTATTGCATGAGAGTGCAGTAAGACTCAAGTACCACTATTTTAGGGGCAACAAACCCCCTGAAAACATAACGGAACTTCAAATTAGTACCAAAATCCCTCATGCAACTATGCAATCATACAACTGTCAGGATGAGCATAACAACAATTAAGGAGTTTGTAAGGGAACTACTGAAAATTAATTTGCAGGTAGCACACATAAGAGGGCTTTCCTAGAGAAAGAGTCATTATTTCTCATTGTTTATAACAGCTGATAATAGGCAAATAAGTTCCTGTTGAAGAAGTCTGATATCACACAGCCTTTGTGGTCTGCATATAACCCATTGGTCAACAAGTTGATGTACCTTTGGTCTTTTAAGAACACAGGAAGTGAGTTAGTTTCAGTCTGACTTTCAATCAGACCCAACATTAGGATACCTGCTTTTCTGCAGCCCTTCTAAACCTCAGATCTTAACGTTCCAGACAAGACTGGTCAAGTTTTGCTTCGTAGTCTCACCCAGGTAACCTCATCTGCATTCCAAGGCTCCAAAACCAGCTTCTTTCAGGCATTCATCACAATTTTCTTATCTACGATCATTGATGAGGGCTTTACCTTATTTTCTGCAAAATGCCATAGATTTAAATAGACTACTTCTTTGCAAACTTACTCTGTCTCAGTAGAACTGGGTGTTAAATGCAGAGTTATTAGTTACCACTGCAGAATCTATATGAGCTAAATCCAGTCCAAAGTCTAAACATTCTTAAAAGAAATAAATTACATTTTATATAACTACTTAATGAAGACTGTATCAAAGAAAAAGTAAATTATTTATTGGCAACTAAGTCATTCTTCTACTGGAGTATTTTATTTCTTTCATTTTATATGCATTAACCTCTGGAGGAGCCCTAGTCTGCTCTAATGTAGGTTTCATGAACCTTTCAAATCAAGTTTTCTGAACATAAGTTTTTATGTAAGCTACCGTACGCCTCCCTCCTTGCTGGTAAAAAGAGGACTGCCTTTATACTGTCAAGGGATTTCCAGTTCTAAGTAATTATTTTTTGTCTTCTGTATAACTCCCTCTATGACAACTAAAGCATTAACTTTATTACCAAAAGGGTGTGGATGGAATCAGCAGCTTGAACATTTCAAGCTTACAACAGAAGCTTATATCCAAAAAATAATAAAAAATAACTTTACAGACCAAAGTCTCTTCATGTTTTTACCTGCTCTTACTTTCTGTATTTTAATGCAGATGTTTAATTGCATGCAGTGATAGAATTGATTACATTTTTATAGGGCTTTTAAACATTAATTTTTTTTTTTCTTTTGTGATGGTCATTGCACTTTGGACATGCAAGTAGCCACTTGTAGCTAAGTCACAACACACAAAGAACTTTTTGATGTGTGAGGAATGTCTGGAGCGACTTCGCGATTAGGTGCAACATGTAGTCTGAAGAACTAGACCACTCCGAATACATGGAGAATAAAAGTTAGAGGCTTTCCTCCTTGGACTCAGCTGATATTTTGGTTTCATTCCTGCACATGTGACATAAGCTTCACATCAGCAAAGAAGCCACTCCTCCTCGAAGTATTAATGGCCTTTGCAGCAGATGCTCCAGGGAATAAATGGGTTGTAAGAACACCTTTCAATGGTCTTTATACAAAGTCTAGTTTAATTTGCAAATCAAAAATTGTAGTGATAAATCCTATTTTTTAACAAATCATTGGACCTTAACTTTAAATTGTGTTGACAGGCATCCTGACTTGTAATTGTTCCTGGATGATTTGCTCTAGGTGATCCTGCTCTAGCACAGAGATTGGACTAAATGTTCTTCAGAGGTTCCCTTCAACCCTTATCATTCTATGAGTCTGTGTGCATGAAGACACTTCCCTTCCCTCCCCTGCCTCCCTAGTATTTATTTACTTAATAGGAACACTGACAAATTGCATTCTTCAAAAGAACACTCTTTTAGTGGCTATCAGTTTACAAGACAGATAAAGAGA
Organism: Tricholaema leucomelas; assembly: GCA_013400475.1. Lineage (NCBI taxonomy): Eukaryota > Metazoa > Chordata > Aves > Piciformes > Lybiidae > Tricholaema lacrymosa > Tricholaema leucomelas. The sequence continues at coordinate 7,723 of WAAF01012864.1, forward strand.
TTCCTGCATGGGTCTATTGTCCCAACAAAATCTCGTAAGCATAGAGGATTGTTATGTGCAAAATGTTTTGTTTTGTTTTCTTATAAAAGAACCTACATATAATACAATATAGGATATAGAGGTTCTGGAAGAATAGTTGATAAGCCACTGATCAACAGTATGTGTGGTAGTGTTTCATAGAAAATTTGCTAAGGACTATCAGAATCCAACAGAGATAATTAAAAAAGGGGAGGCTTCCAGACTGGAACAAAAAGCCACAAACAGATCACAATGAAATTCTGATACTGTATAAAGAGAAAACAGAGAATAATTTTCAGATGTGGCCACTGAGTATACTGTGATTTCGCTTAAGGGAAGTGTATATATAAGACAGCAGTGTATGTTTAGAACACTGCTGTTGGATCATGAGAGCTAAGCATCCTATAGAGTACATGTGTAATGTATTTATTATTCATTGCCACCTAGCCGAACAGAATGCATGGTACTGGTATCTGTATTTCATAGCTCAGTGTAATTGCCTCCTGAGTAGCCTCCAGGTAAGCTGAAACAAAGGATTCCTTGCTTAGAGCAATTACCTGGGACATAACGGGTTGGCAAAGTCTGAACACATTAAGTATTTCAGACAGAATAAGTGAGTGTTTTCCAATATTTTATTTAAAAGAACCTCACAAGCTCTATCCTGAAGTCCATGCCTGAATTTTTTTTTTTCCTTACTTACAGTAAGGAAAATACTTACAGTATTTTAAACACTAAAAGTTGTAGTCCAGTCTTGGACCTCTGCGTGTTTCAGACGTGCTGTTCCTTTTTAAACTGCTAACAAGAATCAGATGATGAGATTTAGTTTATCCCCTAGCCCATTCCAACACAGCCCCCTAATCAACATTCTTTCTCTTGGCAAGCTGTTGGTGAAAGGTCAGAAGCTTAATATTGCCATAAATGCTCCTATAGTATTGCCACCAGATACCACGCACATGTGTGGCAAGAGTGGCAACAACTCCTTATCAGATATATATATCTTATATATAGTCACCACAGACAAAGACATTCCACCCAAAAGACAACCACATGTAAGTCTTCAGACTGTAACTATCACAATATAGAATCATAGAATCAACCAGGTTAGAAGAGACCTCCAAGATCATACAGTCCAACCTATCACCAATCCCTGTCCAATCAAGTAGACCATGGCATTGTCTCATCCAGTCTTTTCTCGAACACCTCCAAGGATAGTGACTCCACCACCTCCCTGGGCAGCCCATTCCAATGGCAAATCACTCTCTGTGAGAAAAACCTTCCTCCTAACATCCAGCCTATACCTCCTCTGGCACAACTTGAGACTGTGTCCCCTTGTTCTGTTGCTGGTTGCCTGGCAGAAGTGACCAACCCCCATCTGTTTACAGCCTCCCTTCAGGTAGTTGTAGACAGCAATAAGGTCACCCCTGAGCCTCCTCTTCTCCAGGCTAAACAACTGCAGCTTCCTCAGCCTCTCCTCAAAGGGCTTGTGTTACAGGCCTCTCACTAGCTTTGTTGCCCTTCTCTGGACATGTTCCAGTATCTCAACATCTCACTTGAGCATACAGTAGTTTCGTAGCTAAGGTATCTAGTTTCTCTTTCACATATATTGCATTCCTTGGAAATGAGTATTACATACTTGAAGAAACAGTGTTTGTACATTTCAAATATTTCTTTTGGAGTAAATTATTTTTATATGGGGAATGATGTTCATTGAACAGTCTATACTTAATGCCTTTTAATGAATATTTTGGTGTGATCTTGCTGGATTCCCTGCTTTAATTATTTGGTCTAATCTATTTCCTATGACAGCACACAATTATGTAGGTCATTATTTGTGTTTTCAGTTACATAATGTCCTATACGCTACGATTATAATTAAGACCTTTGAAGAATTTAATTGCGCTATGTGAATGTACAGAATAATGAAGAGGTCCAAGAGGTAGTTGATATTTTAAAGTAACTTAGATTTCATTGTGACAACTGTGCTTATGAAAGTACAGCACATCTTAAAGATTACTACAGCTGCACAGCAAGACTGGAAATACAGTAGCTAACTTCTCTGATTCATCATTCTTGTGGCTTCAGTCTCTGCTGCAGTTGGGCCCCATACAGACACTCACAAAACTGCTCACACATCGTGGTAAGATGGAAAGGGGGATCTGGGAGTAAAATTGGTATTAGGAGGGTTTAATAGAACAATAATAATTGTGCATTCAATATATGGCTTAACTTGTGCTGGCATTTCTCTTGTATGTTAGTGTTATTGCAGAAATTTGTCTCTCCAACATTGTTAGAAGTTATATGGGAATTTTTAACTTGAGATCAGTCACTTGCTAATAGTGCATCTATCACTGGCAATCTTGAATTTCTAGTATCTGTCACTTTAATAAAATAAAGCTATCAATTACTTTAACTCTCTGAACCTCTGTCAGTGCAAGTCCTTATTGGGACACTAGGAAAGAGACAGATGTTCATTTTGTCGAACACTTCTAGTAAGATTCCTGGGGTTCTGAGACAAGTGAATGCTGGGACCTTACACATAACACAAGAAGCCAGAAGAAAATAAAGAGCACACAAAATCTATTCTGAACAAAAAGGGTTTGCTGTCTTTTGCCCCCCACTGNCAAACATTTTTAAAACACCTTGTGGAGATTCCTTCTCTAGTGTGCTCCTACTAATTATTAATTCTGGAGATTATTTGTGAGGCTCAGCAGATGGAAATTTATAAAAGAAGTCAAATAAAATATACAAACATGCAACCCCCACAGTTTACATGTTCCATGCAATGATCTTTGTTTTTAATTATCAAGGTAACACTATCAAGAGAGAATCTCAAAGACAAATTCATGCATTAAAGAACACTACAAAAATTCTTAAATATTCCAGCTAGTCTGGCCCATAAAGCTGATATGTCATTCATTGTCATAAACTATTGCACCTTTTGTTTACATGACAATCTATTGTCCATAACAGTCTGTAACTACTGCTCTACAATAATCACGATCACTGCCAGAAGCATACCCGTAGAGGACTTGTCACAGTGAGATTCTAACTAATGGGTTCCGCTTGTTATAATATTTAGTGACTGCTGATAAATTTGGTACACTGAAAAAAACATAGATAAGATATGATCACCATCCAAGTAGAATCTAAGAGGACTAAATGAAAGAGCATGTTCTCCTTGTCTTACATTTTACCCCATGCATGCCCACAATGTTAGTTAGTTAGCCTATATATTAATTTTCTACGTTCCTTTTTTTTTAAAAGAACTTGGTCCAAAGGCTTAGTAAAAGCAAGCTGTTTAAAATAACAGGCAGAAGATCCTAAATGTTTATTAAGAGCAGAATACAGAAGTACCAGAAAATCTCTCTGTTGAGATGAAGTGTTAGCCATGTAGTCTTACGCCATGTCTGACAAAAGAGTGCTTACTGAATTTTCAGGGTTTGGAAAATGGACAGGCAATCCACTATTTATTTATTAAATATACTATTCTACTAGTATAAGGCAGTAGAGATTTTACAAGAATATTCCCTAAAACTTCACAGAGAGGACAAGTCAATATTGCTAATAATATCTAGTGACCAATATCAAGCATTATTTGAGCATGAGTGAAAGGACAGGTCTGGTAATGCATATCACCATAACAGAGTGACCACATTCTACTGCAGATACAATCTAAGCACCATTAATTTTCTCCACGGCACTTCTGTATAGGTTAGAAGTCTCCCATTCTGTCCTTCAAAACAGTAAAATTTGCTTATTCCCCTTAACACTTGCTCCTAATGGGGTTGGTAGTTTGACAGATAGAGATGCTGTGACCCTGCTCTTCTTTCTCACTAATATGTTAACTCATCTTTTGTTGGAATGAACTCTTGTAGGTTTCAAGCTCAAAGTTCTTCTGGATCACCACTTGAAAAATCATGCTTGGTAGTACAAGACCAAAAAAAGTTAATGACATAGAGAAGAATTTTCATAGGGAAAAAAAGAAAAATAACAGAACAATGCATACAAATCCCAAAGAAGATGAAGTGCTTCAAGAATACATGAAAAAAACCTTGTTGCTAGACTGTTCTAAAGAAATTGTAAGAATAGCTATTCCATATGAAATATATCTACCAACAGATACGACTTGCTATGAAAAGACTACCATGCAATACCAATTTCAGCTTACACAAAACCTGAAAATGTGTCAAGCTGCCAAAGATACAAAGAGGATTGCATGGACTGAGGCAAACCTCAAATATATTAGTAATTGTGCTAGTTTGAAGCTAGCTAGAA